>ML790563.1:153065-164782 GCA_009831015.1 Picea engelmannii
TCGAATTGATCCCTTCGATTTCGGCCAGACGAGAATTACAAAACCAGAACAAGTTTTACACGGCACTGCAAGGGGGCGCTGAGTTGCAAGCAACTGAAATGGTTCTCTTCAGCTCTCACTTACTCTTCTGGATGCTGCGGCTTCCTCAACAACTTTCACAACAACTCGCTCACACTCAACAGCTCTCCTGAACTCTTACTGCTCTTCTGGAAGCTGTGGCTTCCTCAACACAATGTACAATAGCTCGCACCTAGCTCTGATACCACGACGAATGGGCAGAGGCAAAGAAACAATGAAATACACAGGAAATGACAATTATATTGCACACTTGCTGAATGGTTACATTGTGTTTGATTTTATAGAGAGAGAGGAAACTTATGGAGCCTCCTGAAACAATCTGGAGTGTCGGCAGAATGTTCTAGAGTGTTCACAACAGGTGGTGGAAGAACAGTAACAGCAGTTGAGTAGAAGGTTCGGTTTTAATGCTGGTAGGTAGAAATTAACATATGCCAACACTCTTTCATGCTTATAAGTTATGATCCACATTTTGCATGTCCTGCCAAGTTCCAAATGTGTATTCTGAATCATCATATATCATGGAATATATGCTTCACTCCTTGCAAGTTGCATGTAATGAAAGAAATATATTATATCCGTGCTTAGTTGAGATCATGCATCGTATCTTCACGACTAGCGGGACTAGAGAAAGAACATTGGACTAAGCATGTGCTCCCTTCTGCAGGATCAAACCTTACACCACAACAAATCCTGCACCAGAATGCATAGACAAGCTTACACTAGAGTAGAGACAGGGGAGTTCTGAGCAGAGATAGGGGAATTATGAGGGTTTGATAGCGGGAGAATTCAAACACAAGGGTCGGCAAGGTGATGGTGCATTAAGTCCACCTCACCAAACTTGCTGCAACCAACGACGGCGCACGACAGAGGCTAGCCAACTTAACGTTAACGGAGCTTACTCATGTTAACGGACATTGGGGACCGACGGGTTTGCCGACAAATACCTTCTCTAGAGATAGGAAGTTCGACGTTGGTCAGAAATCCAAAAGGTAGAAGAGTTAGCTTACTCTTTTGATTCCTCTCACCATACCTCTTCCCCACTGGCCAACCAACATGATGATGAGGTTTGGGGCTATGTTATTGTGGAAGAGGAAATTTCGATGGCCCAAAACCAGGATAATGTGGAGGTCCCTGTTTCTCCTTCCGCGAGACGAACTCAACCAAAGGATCCCACTCCTTTAGATCAAAGCAATGACATGGCCAAAATATCTCAGGCTCAAGAGGTAGACTCTAGTGGGATGCGAGAAGAGAATCCTCCCCATCGATTCTCGGATGATCAACTTCAATTAATTTTTGAAATTCAAAGGGACATAGCGGAACAACATTTTTTTCAGAAAATGATGGACCCAAAGTTTGCATAGCTTTACGACTCGCTCTCCAGCCAGCATCCCTACTAACATTGTTCAAAATGTCTTCATCACTGTGTTTTTTCTTCAGCTTGGCAGTTTACTCCTCACAGCAGTGGCAGCAGCGGTAAGTCCGGAGTTTGATTCAACAACCCAATTATGAATTTTTTTTTATCTTTTAATCTTTGTTTACATAGCTTTTTTTTCATATAAGTAAGCGTCTATAAATTACCTTTCAAAATGATAAGTTACAATATTAACAGTCATTCGAGAGTGTTTGTTGGTCTGAATCGCCGAGAAGGGAAACTGATTCAGCCAATATAGCAAAAAATATGTAAGGGAAAAAATATGTTGTCTATGAAGATCGAAAATGAATTGTCTATGCAAGGCACCATGCAAGACCTGAGAATAAGAAAAGAGTATTATAATTAAATAACAAAATATAAAAGACCAAGTTGTGAGCTCTTGATAAACTGAACATAAGAAACTACCACCTATTCCCATGCATAAAATAAGAATCAAGCCAATGGCCAACCTACCCCTCTGTGTCACTCGAGGTCGTCGCCCGGTTGCTAGATGTTGGGCTTGCCACTGTATTCGCAAAAGCACTAGTCGCAGGACCTAGAGTGTGTAAAGAGTTGTGCAATGTTGTGAGCAGGAATTCTAGATGTCCCCTTGTTGGTTCATATTTTCCATTAAAAACTACGGGTCATCCATATCCTTTCTAACTTCAAAGACAAGGTTGTGCAAGATCTCCCAAGAGGCAAGGAGGCACGAGCATGAAGCGCAATCCAAGCAAGAATGAGGTTGGACAGAGGTGGGGGCTCCACCAAGGGGACGACGGGCGAGGATGAAGGTGGTGACTGGGTAGACAACTCAGGTGAAGGAGCCAAAGAGACAGGGGGTGGTTGTGAGGAGGAAGGTAAGTCTGGGAGAGGAACTGAGGAGAAACCCACAGAATTTCCCTAATGGTCATACCACTCCACGCAACAGGCCCAGGGAGAAAACAAAGGGGAAAGGCTACATTGGCCAGAAGAGGACATGGATGAAGCGGGGGTCGAAGTGTTGGGTGTCGTACTAATAGAAGAAGGATCTTGGTGAGACATGCACCCATATGTTTGATGCCAAATGGGGCCTCGCTTTGGTTTCCCTCAGAGGCGAGACATGGCTAGTTGAGGCAAGGAGCATGAACCCATTGTAGGGGTTCATGTTGAACAACCAGACCAAAGAGAAATGTAGAGAGGGTTCAAGATTGAAGCGAAAGATTCGATGGTTCCCAACGGATGAGAGGTAGGTCAACATAAAATCCATAGGAAGACCTCGCACAAGCGTTGAGGTGATGGATCAGCTGAAATGACCATTGCCATGACGAAACTAGGAGAGATGGCACGCGGGAGTAGCATAGTTAGTACGCAGTGGAGTGAATGTCGATGGGAGACATAAGGGGGAGAAATTAAAATGGGAGGGTGACGTTGCAGGTGCGCTTCACATGGCTTCAGTAGGCATGGGACGTGCTACCCATCCCTTTGGACACCCGGACCCTTCTAACACCCCATCCAGAGGGTTGTCTAAAATGAGAGCCAGAGCAATGTAGTCTTAGAGAATCAGATGTTCCATATGGGAAATGGCCTTGCAGACTAAATCTGGCCCTTTTTGTTCCACCCCTATATTTGCAAGCTTATCGGTGATTTGGTTCGCTCACCTTCGAATATGAGAGGGGATAAGAGCTAGGTCTAGCTGAGCTAAATTTGTTATTGCATTCAGGTCGTTGGCGAGGCGTCAACAAGGAAGATGTTTTCAGAGTCCACCCCATGAAGAATTTTCGCAAAGAGGCTGAGTTTTATTTAGGAGTCCCCTTCAACAATCAAATGATGGTAGCCTTGTTCTTGTGTGATCTGCAGACCTCGAAGAAGGCCCCAAAGATCCGCAACATTATTGGAATTTTCCCCTATGCTTCCTATAGAAATTAGAATAATGGAGCCCTGGCAATCTCGAAAGACCACTCCATAACTTGGTGGTCCAGGATTTCCTTCAACAGCTCCATCAAAATTTATCTTAATGAAGTCGAGTGGTGGAGGCATCCAAATGAAAGGGCTACTCGTAGCAAGGGACCGCGAAAGAACCCTGGAAGGAGAGGAGATGATGTTGAGATTTCAGTTGGTGAGGATGTTTTGTTCATGAGGAGGACAGATCAGGTCATCCTCTTTACAAGGGTGCAAATGGACGATTTCGATGATGTTATCTTGTATTATTTTCCAAATTTCTCGCCATTCAAGCTGTGAAGATTGAAAAATACATCGGTTCTATTCTTTCTAGAGTTTCTTGAGGATGAAACCCGACAAGAGTTTCCAGATGCAGTTGAGGATGGGATATTGAAAAGATGTTTCACGCCACCCTTATACAATTTCCTTGAGTCCTTTGCGGTTGCAATCTGATGTGCACATTACCAATGCACTGTGGTCCCAAAACTGAGAGTTGTAGGAGCAGAGATTTAGGAGGTGATTTTGTGTCTTTGCTTAAGTAAGGAAAAGCAGGCATATGGAAGGACCAACAAATCCTTGTTTCATTAGATTATCCCAGGTAAGGATGCTTTTATGTGCGACAAGCTCTAGGAAAGTGTTGATCTTGGGCCAGAGATTTGCATCCATATTTTTCCCCAAACCGGCTCCCGAGGGAGTAATTTGAAGGTTTCCTTGAGACTATAGGCCTCTTGGATATTGAAGGTGTGATGCGATGAATATCTCCATCTGAGAATGTCCTCTCCCAGAATTATTTGGATTTTTCTAGAATTAGTGGCCTCATTCCAGGGTAGGACATCCAAATGTGATGGAACATTGAGGTCAACCCTGGAGGATTTCCAAAGATGCCAAGTGGCGCCAGCGGAGGGGGAGGGGGGGGGGGTGCTTGCCAAAAGTTTACCATAGTTATGAGGCCTTCCTGATTCGTGGGGGAAAGGAAACCAGTTGTGAGGGATTGATGCGTTATGGTAGGAAACTATTTCCAAGAGTCATTCTGGTTTTTCCATTTTGCACTTCCCAGAAAGCATGTTCAACAATCAAGGAATTGTTTTGCTTAGCTGCATTCCAAATCAAGAAGTCGGGTTTTTTCTCATTCCATCTAATCAAATGTTTTTCTGTAGTTTGTGGGGTGTAATGTTGTCGCCAAATTCTAGCCCATAGATCAATGGGGTGTCTAAGCCACCGCCACCAAATTTTAGCGCTTGGGACCTTGTTGAGAGTAGTTGAGTCCCGTAACCCCAAACCACCCACGGGCTTCGGCTTGCAGAGCTTTTCCCATCTAATCAGGGCCCCTTTTCGACCAGTATTTGGACACTGCCAAAGAAAGTTCCTTTGCGGATTTTTTATAGCATTTAGAATGAAATCTATATCCACCAGAGCTAAGAAAGAATAGATGGGAAAATCTTGTAGAATAGACTTGAGGATGAGGCAACTTAGGAGATTGAGGATACGAAAATTCCAAGAGGAGATTCTTCTTTCTAGGGAAGAAAGAAGATCCTCCCATGAGTTGTTCCTCAGAGCTTTGTCAATGAGGGGAATACCAAGGTATTGGATGAAAGGGAGTTGTGAGAAACCCATGAGGGTGGTGATGTGAAGTTGGACTAGAAGCAGAGTGTTAAAAAAGAATAGTTGAGATTTATCATGATTGATATCCATCCCAGAGGCATCACAACAGGTTTGGATAAGATAATGTATGTGGTGGGCTTCACGAACAGTGGGGTAGCCCATCATCAAGGTATCATCAACAAACTGGCTATGGGAAATGGGAGGTTCAATGCCATGAAGGGTGAGCCCAACTAAGTATTTTTTAACAATTTCCGCTTTGATGGACCGGCTAAGTCCTTCGACCATTATGATAAATAGGAAAGGGGACAGGAAATCCCCTTTTTGTATGCCCCTTGAGGGCGAGAAAGGGCATGAGGGGACAACATTTATCAATATGGAAAAGAAGGTGGAGGAAGTGAGGCTCAGAATCCAGTCTACCCAAGAAGGAGAAAAACCAAAAGCAAGGAGGGTAGATTTCATATAATCCCAACTTATCTTATCAAAATATTTCGAAATATCTAACTTTAAAAGGATACCTAGAGTACCCGTGAATTTTAGTGAGTGGATGACTTCATGGGCCAGGATGATGTTGTCTAGAATTTTCCTTCCCTCGACATAGCCTAGTTGCTCAGGAGATATGATGAAAGGAAGAAAAGGTTTGAGTTGTCGGGCAATTACCTTGGTGAGTAGTTTGTTAATGACGTTGCAAAGAGCGATGGGTCAGAACTGCTTTGGCTGGGTAACTTTCTCTTCCTTGGGGATGAGGGTAAGGAAATCTACATTGAGTGTGGGGAGTAATTGACCTTATTTGTAGAATTCCTCAATGAGTTCCCATACATCCTCCTAGATGATGGGGCAACAATTACAAAAAAATTCCACCGTGAAGTTGTTGGGTCCAGGAGCTTTTCCATATGGAGTGTCATGGAGAGCTTGATCCACTTCTTCATTCGTAATCATTCTTAGGAGGGATTCATTATGTTCCTGTTTTATCTTAGTGGGTATGTGTTGAGTGATTCTTTCAACGACATGTGATCTGTCGCCAGGGGGTTCTGTAAGAAGATCTTGGTAGTAGGAGACCAGTTCTAGTTTCAGATCCTCATGGTTTTGGAGGACCTAGCCTTGATCAGATAACAAGTGTGAGATACGATTTATATTCCTGCAATGGATCCCTGAGCGATGGAATAATTTATTGTTTCATTCCCCCTCTTTGAGCCATTGGATCCTAGATTTATTCCACCAAAGGATTTCTTCTTGGGAATGTCTTTAATCCATCTGTTTCTTGAGAGAAACTTCATGTTCCTTGAGTTTATTTGTGAGACCCTGGTCCCTGATTTGATGCTAGAGAAGTTGCATTTGTTGGTTCAGGTTTCGTTGGGCCTCAAAGATGTTGCCAAAGTTGGTTTTGTTCCACATATTGAGGCACTGCTTGAAGTTCTTAGTTTCTGCTGAAAACGATACATGAGAGAACCATGAGGGGTGGCGGCTTCCTTCCACCAAGTTGGAGCCATTGATTGGAATTCAAGATGTGTAAGCCAATTTTTTTTGAATCTGAAGGGTTTTCGTCTGGGAGAGTCGGGGATATCCACCCAAATCTGAATGGGCCAGTGATCAAAACCAGAGTTGTCAAGCAAACAGTCAAGGTGGAAAGCAACCTGCTAAGCGTCGGAGCGATGATTTGACCAGGTGAAGAGACCATTGTGGGTTTCAAGGCCAATGAGGTTCATGTCGTCGATCAAGGATTGAAAGTGACCGTTGTCACCATCAAGTCTTTGAACCCCTCCTCTTTTTTCTTCGAGATTGCAAATCATGTTAAAGTCGCCTCCCAGTATCCATATTCGATAACAAATGAGATTCCCTATCTATTCCAGGTTTTTCAAGAAGGGTAGCTTGTCCCTCTGAATGGAAAAGCCAAAAATGTTGGTAAGGAGAATTGGTTTGTTGTATCCTATGACTCAAAATTCCACCATGATGGTCCATTTGGTAGTGAAGAAATTTTCCATGAGCACAGAGTTTGGGTTCCAGAGGATAGCCAAACCCCTAGCAGTGTTTATTGAATTAGTGGCCATCACTCTCGCATGTCTCCAACAACGGGTAAGGATTTGGTCTGCCTCTTCTCCTGCGCACTTTGTTTCTTGAAGGAAAAGAATGTCTGGTTTTTCTTCCATGATTCGATATCGTAGAAGGCGTTTCTTGCGATGATCGTTGATTCCCTGAATGTTCCATGAGATGATCTTCATGATGAGGGCGGGGGAGGGAGAGGGGGAAATCTATCCGAGATCAGTTGAATATGACCTGAGTTCACCATAAAGTGCCCGATATCCTGTATGAGTTGTTGGGTGGACTTTTGACCTATTTTCTTTTCGTCCTTTGGGGGCTTTCGTTGGTCTTTCTGATGGTTTCTATGAATACCCAGTCCAGAATTGTATCTGGTCGTGAATACCGTAGATGAATTGAGGAAAACCTTGCTCACTTTGTGTAGTTGATCTGGAAGAATGGTGTAGAGTTCTTGTTTACGATAAGCCTTCTCAAGATGGACCAGTTCCACACCTACTAGATCTTGTTCATCTAGGTCCATTTCTGCATCATCGTCCTCCAGTTCTAAAACATAATTTTCTTTGGAACAAGATGGGGGGTTAGGAGAGATCTGCTCCAAGACAGGGGTGTTTACCAATTTTCCTTTTGGGTCACTTTGGGTTGGGGCTGCCTAGGGGGAGCTTGTGGTTCACCCAAGTCATCTGGAATTTGATGTAGGGCGTCAAAAGAGTTACTATAGGAAGGCCCCTTCACTATGGGTGTTACCATTTTCTTGGTAGATTTGTGGCGTCGACCTACAACTTGAGTAAAGTCGTCTTTTGATTTTCTTGTTTCAGGGGTTTCTTCCTTGCTTATGGAATTTAGTGGGAAATCTTTCAAGAGATTCTTGTTCTCATGGAATTTCCTGCATCAAAAAGGCATGTGCTCATAATCAATGGTTTGGGACCATTCCTCATCATGATATTCCAAAGCAATGGAGCTGGGGAGGGGTTTGGAGATATTGAGAAAAACACAAATGTGAGCGTAGGATATGTACCTTCTTTGTCTGGTAGCCTTAGACACTTTGACATAGGCTCCAATGTGTTTCCAATACCAGAAAGGATCTCCTCTAACCATAACTCTTGTGGCAAGGAATGGAGATGGATCCAAAGCGGTGCATGTGAGAAATCTTCCTTTTCGGGGTTGAACTTCTCAATCTAGAAGCATAGGAAGAGGCCAGTTGAGTTGAAGAAATATGGTCTATCATTGAAGATATGGTTATGATATTCTAGATTGTGAAAGATAATGGTGAAGAAACCTTTGGATCCAAGTTGCATATCATACTGTCCTTTGGGTGTCCGCTAGTGGTGTATCCACTTTACTAAGTTACGCTCGGAAGGCCAGAGACCCAGGAATTTTCCCACCAGAGCATAGTCCCTCATATACTATTTCTTATCTTCGATTCTGGGAGTGTTGATCCAGGTGGATATCAGTGACCACCAACCTATTCCACGAGCTTGAAAAACAATTTTCCATCTTGGCAGTTTTTCGACAGTTTTTCGGGTTCCAAACTTTTGGGGTTGTTTTGAGGTCCTAAACGATGTTTTTTGGGGATTTGGGGCCCAAGTGACTGCTAAAGGAACTTTCCTAGGCTAGTCGAAAATCATTTTTCTTAGTTATACCTTTCCAACGATGTATCGAGTGCCCCAAACAGAGATCGTATGTAAAAGTTACACCCCCAGAAAGTTGAAGTATCAATTACCCCCATCGGGACCCGCAAACCTTTTGGCTTTTCATCTCCCGGGGTTAGGGTTTTAGATTTTACTTGTGTTAAAAAGGCCTTTGGAGCCTCATTAGAACAATCATCTTCTGACGAATGCAAGCAGTTGTCACATCGCTTCTCGGAGATAAGCTGCCACCATTCTAGCAAGTCTTTCACTCTATATTTTTACAGTCTCTGTACATTTCTTTCATTAATAGAAATCATGTATTACTATATTTCTCTGTTTCTAGCAATATTTATGTGTATTTCATTGTAGTATCTCTTCTTTCATTTAGTTCTAAAAAATAATCTGGATCAAGTGTTGGCCACGTATTCTGGTGCTAGAGGCGCTTGGGGTAGGCATTTTCCTGGTTCCCATAGACGAGTCGATTTTGCATGAGCTGGTCTGGGATCTATCTCCATAGCTTTATCCTTTGCAACTCCTTCAAAGAATAATTGAGATCTGATGTCAAGGGAGGGCTCAAAGGATGACCGCCAAATTCTACCATCGCTCTGGTCATGCGAAATAGTCTGGTTGTAGGAGGCACCTCATGCCCCTCCCTTCGGAGGATCCATGGCTCGCCCAGGCCGAGGGGCAGCCGAGAGTAACATAAAGCTTGAAAGTAAACCCTACACTGGACTGAAAACCATAATAGAGCTATGTTTATGTAGCTTTTAATATCACTTTATATCTATGTTTTTTCTGTAGCCTCTCTAGCAAAACTAGACTTTTTAATTTTAGCTCTCAAGGAAAACATTTAAAGATATATAAGACCTTGTGTTGGAGCTGGTTTCCATTTTTGACAATCAAAGCACTAGGTCAGATAATATGTATATGAAACTCAATATATATATATATATATATTTAAAATCATAATTATTTATACCATAGGTTGGTAAAATTTAGTATTTACATTGTTTACAATATATATGTTTTCCATATATATATTTTCTCCATATTTATATATGTTCTCCATATTTAGTTGTTTGGAATGCATTTTGATATTAAAAAATTAATCATCGCAAATGACCCCCAAAAAATGTCAATATGTTAGGAAAAATGATATAACTCCATAGTATCGTAGAGTATTGCACAAAAGCCTTAAATATGCAAGGGGATTGTCATTTACGTAATTTTCAATGTGGGACCTGAGCTTATAATTTGTACCAATTCAAGTACTTCTATGAATTGAGATAGTAGGAGAAGTCTTAAATGGCTATCTATTCCATTAACATATTATTTGTATAGTTATTAATGGTAAAATTAAAAACATAAAGTTATAAGGTTTGTGGATTAGTAAAGTAGCATTTCTTTAGGTTTTGTTTGATGTGTTTTATATATATATAAAAGATTAGATTTTCTTTAGGTTTTGCTTGAGTGATCATGGCGTCGATTAGATTTAACTGGAAAGACATTGTGATTATCATTGACGTCCTCTTGCTCTGTCATCCTTTGGTATGTTGTCCCTCTTTTTTATTAGCTCAGTCTTCATGATTTATCATGTCTTCTTTCTTCTTTATGGAAAAATTGTAGTTATCCAATTCAGTAGAGTTGGGTCAAAGATTTGGAAAATTCAAAAAAAAAAAATTAAGTTTTCCAAAAATTCCAAAAATAAATTTGTTTATTGAAAGTCTTAACGATGTATTTCTCTCATTCAAGTACTTAAATTTAATTTCCTTATAGAAAAATTTACAAAAATTCATAGGTTCCAAACCACTAAAGATGGATTCCCTTAGTTTCCACCCTTAGATAATGGCACTCCGAATTTGTCTTCTTTAACTTTAAAAATAAAGATCTCATCCTCTACATATTTATTAGTTACAATATTTAGTTTATACAATAAGGATTTTGAAGTTGAAACATATATACCTCAAAGTTTACTACAAAACATCTTATTAATCTTCATTATTAAAGTTAATTACAAAACTAAAATTAATTATAAAACGACTAACTGTAAAAACAAGCTTTGATTATTTATTAATTACAATATTTATTTAATATTTACAATAAGGGTTTTGAAATTGTATGTGCATTCACATTGTGGAGCTGAGGAATAGTGTGATGTTCAAGATTGAAAAAGAAGATAAAGCTATTTGTACCGCAAAATTTGAAATCGTCTCTTAAATATCCGTTGGGAACACATTGCAGGTTGCATCCTACCGAAGCTTTAAAAATATTATAAGAATATTTATTGAAGTGCCATTGTATTTGAAATGTTAAGGATGGAAACACCTTTAACGTAAAGTGTAAGGTAGATTTTATCATTTGGTTTATTCACGATAATTATATTATTCAATAATCCCACCTGCAGACTTGTTGAGCGCCGGTGAGCTCCATTGGAGTTGAGCGCCAGTGAACTCCATTGGAGTTGATAGTCCGTGTTCTTGGTTGACAGAGGGGTGATATTGTTGAGAATTGGAGGAATATTTGAAACAGAAATGATTTTAGGACTTAAATTTAGTCCTTTTTATTTTTTAACATTTGTTTAAAATTTAATTAGAAAGTGAAAAAATATAAAATATTTAAGTTATTTAATTTATAATTTTTCAAAAATTAAAAAAAAAATATATATATATATATAAAAAAAAAAATCAAACAAAACCAATTCTAAAAGATGTAGTTTAAATACATTATGTATTTAAAAGATGTAGTTTAAAAGTTTTATGTTTTTATTTTTTTGTATTTAAAAGATATAGTTTAAAAGTTTTATGCTTTTATTTTTTTACATTTGTTCAAAATTTAATTAGAAAGTAAAAAAATATAAAATATTTGAATTATCTTAATTTATAATTTTCCAAAAATAAAAAAAATAAAAATAAAAAAATAATATAAAAAAAACTTTAACAAACTTATCAGAATTTTTTTAATGAAGCTAATCAAACAGAATTGACCCTATATTTCCCGATAAATTAAACCCTTTTTTTAATATATTATAATAATCAAATAATATTTAT
>ML790563.1:201461-226845 GCA_009831015.1 Picea engelmannii
TTTATAGTTGAATTCTTCGCTCATTCGTGGCTTTGGGGGCACTTCATGGTTTCTGTATGCAATGGAACATATATGTGTAACAGAACATGAATAGCACAGAAAGAATGCCCTTTGTTAAACAAAAGTCTTCAGGAGAGTAATTAATATCTTCAAGAAACAACAAGAAAATGTTATAAATCTGGAGCCCAACATCGACCATCACATATCTCAATGTTTTTGTATTTTGTTAAAACCATATGATATATATATATATATCATAACCGTTAAATTTTCCCACAGATATGTCTAGGTTTATGATGGTTGTTATATGGTTTGTTATATAATATATTGCATGTATATAATATATATATGCAATATATTATATACATATATGGTATATAATACAACCATATGTTATGTTTTTAATACAACTCCTGTGGATATATGTTATCTCCTTTGCGGACTAAGTTATGGTCATATGTATATATATACAAACAATAGGTTGGGGCTATTCCTCGGCCCCTTTCCCCCTCCAAATGAACCATTTATAAAGTTTAAATGCAATGTTTGCAATAGATATTTTAAGAATCATCGTGTGGTGTGTTTGTATGGAGGGATTGTATTAAGGTTTTGGGAGGTCGCGGGTTTGACCCCCGTCAACTCCCAAATATTTTTACACAACCATGGCCATATAGGCCAATGGGAAGCTTCAATGTGGCAACTTTTTATTCGCTATTTAATGACATGTGTCATCATGTAATTGAACCATTTTCTTGCCACTTGTCATCATGTGATTGGACCACTTGGATTTGTACCTTGCCCAGTCAACTATCAATTAGGTGCCACGTCAACATGCCACATATCACCCTCTAGTGTTGCCACGTGGCACCCCCATTTTTCCTGGTTTGACCAAACTTTGACTGCTCATAAATTTTTCATATGAGCTTTGTTTGATGTGTCATTTGTGTCATTTGAAATATGACAATGAGCTCTACGTAATGATGTAATTTTATCAAAATTTTGAGATGGTTGAATTTTGAGCTTTTATAAATTTCCTAGGACCTCTCTGACATTCCTTAGATCCTTCTGGATCACTCTCAATTAGTTGATTGGTGTTTTTATTAACATAAAAATAATTACAGTCTTCATTATTTACAATACATGAAGTATTGAACACAATTACAGATTTGGGGGAAAACGGGGTGTTACACTCTGTTGGATGTATGGGTTGACTCGAGTTCTACCTTAGTTCTCCAACAAAACCCTTTTCACCATCATCCCTTTTGGTAAACCAGAAGGCTACACCACACATAGCATAGTCTCACCCGAGATGGATTATGGGCAACTGCAAGACACATGTGTCTACAGTCATGGAAGGGGTTTGGATTGTTCTCTTTACTTCTAAGTCTACTTAATCATTCTTTCTACTACAATATTCACTAGATCCATTAATTAATTCATTCGTACTATTCATTATGTATAAATATTCTAGTGCACGTTGTAATTAAAACCATTAATTCATCTAACCATTCAACCATAATTACATGAATAAACAAAAGCATTCAGATGCATTACAACACAGGGTTTTAACGTGGTTCACTCCCCCTGGGGCTACGTCCGCAAAGATATTATTCTTATTTATTCTCTACATCAAAATAGCATTGCATGCATTACATCATAGAATAATAGAGAGTAGTGAGGTTGACTAGTGTTACACCAAGCTCCATAGCTTGTGACCTAACCCTCAGTTACATCTCCATATTGACTCCATCTGAGCTCCACATCTCTCAAAACAAACATCAACTAAAAAAGGTGCTCCAAGTACTTTCTTCATGCAAAACGCCACACAAAATATTTGTTCAAAAACACTTACACAAGAAGGATGCCTCAATATACCTTAAACATGTTCTATTTATACTACAAAAGTTGGTTAAAACCCTTGCAATACATCCCAAAACCTTAACCCTAACATGGCTAGGTTTGTCCACATATTCTTTGGTTTTTCGCAAATGCTGTCGCACACTTCGCTTTTCCTCAAAATATGGTGCACTCTCATTCTTGGTCCAATCTTCCTTGTTTGTTGCAATGTTCTCAATCTTTGCTCCAAAATTGACTTTTCTCCCAACATAGGCCTGTGCCAACAGGCCTCCAACACTAACATGTGCATCATTCTAAGCCACTTAGACTTTGTTTACTTGTTGCAGTGTTATCTCCAGTGCATGAAACTTCTATTCCAACTCTGTCACTTTATCCTTTACTTGCATACTCTTTTCTACCAGTATCTCCACATCATGCATTGTCATGTGCTCTTTTAGCACTTCTCTGCTTTCTGCAAGCATCTGTTCCAAGCTGGATTTCTCTCCTTCCAACGCTATTATCATTTGTTCTACTTGTTCTTGTAGGGGCTCCAACTGAGCCTATCATGCTTGTTTCTCCTCTTGTGCAACCTTTACTTCTGTCTACAAATTTTTCATCTCGTGTGCAACCCTCGGTCTTAGGGATATGGCCATGGCCTTATGCCTCTTTTTTAAGTCCTGAATTGCAACGTTCATCTTTTCTTCTCTTTTATCCAGCTGTTGGATCTTCTCATCTTCTTCCAGGCTGGTCCAAATATGTGCAGTCCTATCATATAACTCTACAACTTATTTTACTTCTAGGGGTATGCTATCTATGTGTGCAGTAGCCTCCTTCTCTCTCTATTCCCGTACTTTTGGGCGTGTGCTTGGAGTTTTTTTTTTGTTAATTCTATTATCTCCTGTTTATATTTCTCCATTATTTATGCAACATTTTCTATCTTCTCTTTTGAAGTGACCTCCATTTCCTACACACAGTTTGGTATGCTACTATATACTTCTGCAAGTTTCTTCTCTATGTTATATGTGTGTTGTTTCTCCTCCTCCTTCTCCAGTGTTATTTGTTCACAAGTTACCTACAATATCTCCTTAACCTCCCCATCGAGCACTAGGTTGGTGGCATCCACCCTAGCTCTATAATGAACCTCCTACATCACACTCGCATGTAACCCATATAATGCCTTTGTGGGTATGTTTTCCATAACCAACTGTAGGTGTTCTATGTCCTTCACTGGTTTATGTGCTTTGTTCACCTTGAGGCCTTAAAGTTCACAATACCCTTGTTATATTTGACTACCTCAATTTGGATCCTCCACACATTGGTTGTATTTTGTTGAATATCAATATCTTCTAGGAACATAGAAAACACTGTGTTGTTTGCATGTTTATTCTTATTGTCCTTTGTGTGCCATAATGTGTATATCGTGTTGCATGACATTTCCCTTTCCTGTCCAGAAATGCTGTGAATTTGGGTTCCTTCCATCCTACCAATGCTACCAATATCAATATAGAGGAGTAATGGAATTCTATCCCATTATCTTGTGCATCCCTGTAGTCTATGAAAAATTGGTCCAACAAGTAGGGCGCCCAGCTTAATACTATTCCCTCTGTGCATTGCACAACTATTGCTATAACTCCTTCTGGGACCTCTTCCTTTCTACACTTCCTCAAAAATTTGCAGGACATAATCTTCGTGGAAAACCTTGTCGCCTGTGCAAGGTCAGGATTTTTTTTGTGTCTGTCACATCATGATCCGCATACTTTAACTTCGCCACTTTTCCCAACATGTCTTCAAAAAACATTACTGCGTTTAGAATGTGAGGTAGCGTAATTTACACTAGGTTTTGTTTGCTTTCTTCTTTCCTCTTCTATCCCACAATTGGGTTTTCTTCTGAAAATTCTTCCTCAGCTTCTTCTTCTTCTTCTTAGTCCTCTATGTGTGTCATTCCTAGGGTTTTTATGCTAAGGTTCTCTTGGATAACAATGTCACTTCCTCTTATGGGATTTCTTCTTCAATTCTTGTCAGGTTAATAGATTTAGTTTCTGTGGTAATTATATCATCCACATCGATGACTCCAGTGTCTTTTTATGGCTTCAGATCCTTCACACAAACTGGCTTGGTTTTCCCAACTTTGGTGGCACCATCTTCTGGTTTCCGAGAATAATCAACTGTAGATCTTGGTTGGGTCCTTCACAATCTTCTACTTACTAGAACTATGGTTTCTCTGTCGCTCAGTTGCTCAAAAATCACTAGTGTTCTTCATTTTCTCATCTTTTCCATCTTTATAGACTCTGTCATTAATGCTTTTGATGTGTTTTTTCTTTTTTGTTCGCTTGTTTTCCACTTTCTTGGTTATTTCTTCATTCCATCGTGCGATGTCTAATTTTTCTACATGCAACCTTATGATTTATTACGCACCAATTTTCTATCTACTGCGCGCTATCATTCCCAAATATCTCTCTATCACTTTTTTCTATAACTACTTTTTTTTGGCTTTTTCCTCATTTTTCTACTTTTCTCTTCCTTTGTCTTGTTTTAAATCCTACTATTTACAATATGTACAATTCTACTTGTTGCACTACAACTACTAAAGGTTAGTAGTTTAATTGTCCCTATACAGTTTCAGTTGACTACCATTCACTAGTCCTTGAACTTCTTTGACTGCTAAGTCCTGCAACTATGCATCACCTCCATCTATGACAGACTTTATCTGATATGGCCCTAGCCAATGTATTCTGAGCTTCATTGGGTGCTGCAAATACTTACTTTCATAGAGGAGAAACAAATATGCTATTTTGAATTTTTTCTTCTTGATATGTCTGTCATGCCATGCTTTATCCTTTGCTTTCTGAACCTCCTTATAAAAACTAGCTATGATTCTATCTACTTCCAATTCCATCAATTGAGCCAATATTTCATGTATTTCGCCTCTTTCTACCATATTTGTAATTGTTGATGCGTATACTTGGTATCAAATAATCTAAGGGAACTACTGCTTCCTTTACATACACCAATATAAAAGGTGTATTCCATGTTAGCTTCTTGAAGGTAGTCCTATAATACCATAGTATTGTTGTTACTTTCAACTCACAATCATCTATGTTCACATTACAAATCTTTGTCAAGGGATTCTTCAAAATCTTGTTGACGACTTCCACTATTCCATCTGCTTGAGGGTGATAAGGAGTGCTCTTCTCTTGATGTATCTGAAATTGTTCAAGCAACACCTCAATTGTATTATTGATGAAGTGAGTCCCCTGATCGCTCATCATTATTATTGGACATCCAAACCTTGTCACTACATTTTCAAATAAAATGTGTGTTGTAGTCTATGTGCTACAATCCTTCACTAGTGTTGCCTCAACCCATATGTTCAAGTATTATGTCATTGTAATAATGTATCTAGCCCCTGATCTTCTTGTTGGTGGATTAATTGGACCTAAAAAATCTATTGCCCACTTATCAAACACTTATAAAGTTACTTGTGTTCTTAATGGAATCTCATCCCTCCTGGATGGCTTCCCAACTCTTTGACAAACATCACAGTTCTGATAGTATTCCTTTGAATCCTTATGAACTGTTGGCCACCATAACCTTGCATGAAATACCTTATGTGTGGTATATTTTCTTACGTAGTGTCCTCTAGAAATCCCTTCATGTGCTTCTGCCAAAATTATAGGCCTTTCATGCTCCATAACACATATTCTCAAAATGCTATCTTCTCCAAGATTGTATAAATGACTTGCGATCAGTTGATAATCTGCATCTTTTACCACCAATTTGTTCTTCTACGCAATAGTAAATTCTCTTGGGGATACTCCTGTGCTCAAGAACTCAATAATGTCAAAAAAATATTCATCTGCAAACTGTATTGAAAATAGTTGGGCATTAGGAAAGTTATCTTCCAAACTGCTTGGTTCTTAGCTATTAGTAATTCTTGAGAAATAGTTAGGTCCTGCATTCAATATTCCTGGCTTCAACACAAATTCAAAGTAAAATTATTGAAATAATAATAGTCATATGCATATCATCCCCCCCAACATTGATTATTAACTAAGTATCTCAGAGTTGAATTATCTGTAAACATCTTGAAGTATTTTCCTAACAAGTAATGTATGTATTTCTGCAAATCATACACCATAGCTAATCCTTTTTTTTCTGTAGTATTATAGTTCTTCTATGAATCTGACAACTTCCTACTTGTAAATGCAATAGGGTGATCTATATCACCTTCTCCTGCCTGAGTTAAAATTTATCCTAATTCTATTGCAGATGCATCCACATGCACATGAAATTCCTTTGACCAATCTAGAAACACTAGAATTTGCCCAGTGACCATATTTTCCTTCAAAATATCCAAACTCTTTTTCCACTCATCATTCCACTGGTACTTTATTTCCTTCTTCAACAAATTTTCCATTGGTGGAGTAATTTGTGCATATCCCTTTATGAACTTCTTGTAATATCTTGTGTGTCCAAGTGTACTCTTCAACTAGTACACTGACTTCGGTGGTGGTAAGCTAACTATGAAAACAATTTTAGCATGATCAAATAGCATACCTTGTTTACACACCACATGTCCTAACAAAATACCAAAAGGTGCGTTGAAAATGCACTTCTTAATATTCAATGAGATATGACATTGTCTACACCGATCCAACATCAGTATTAGTACTGTGACATGGTCCTTCAATAAACTAAACATTGTCCAATCATCAAAGTAAACCTCTAAAAACTTATGAATGAAGTACTTATAATTTTCTACTACTACCCTTGAGAAAATTGCAAGTGCCTTCTTCAATCCAAATGGCATAATTGTATACTGAAATGATCCCCATTATGTAGCAAAGGTATTCTTATGTCTATATTTTGGTGCAATATTGATATGATGATATCCTGAAAATCCATCTCTGAATGAATAAGATTCTTGACCTCCAATATTCCCCAAAAATTCATTTGTAAATGGGGTGGGAAAAGGATCATGGAGGAAAGCATTGTTCAGTTTCCTTAAGTCAACACAGACCCTTATTCCCCCTTTCTTATTTTATTGCACCACCATGGGACTGATCCATTCTGATTCTTCCACGGGTTCTATGACACCAGCTTCTAGCATCTTGCCAATTTCTACCTTTACTTTCTCCTTATATAGTGGATTCAACATATAAGTTCTTTGTCTGATAGGTCTGGCTTATGGCTTCAAAGGGATATTCATCTCTCCTAATTCTCTTACTAACCCCTTCATCTCTGAGAATGTTGTTGGGAATAAATCATTGTATTCACATGGTAACTCTATGATCCTTTCTATTGTTTGATTATCCCAATAATATTCAATGCTTGCAATCTTCAAGTTTTTTGTTGTTCCAATATTTACCTTCTTGATCTTTAATGGGGATGCACGATATTTTGATTTTAGCTTGGTACCTTCTACTTCTCTTTCTCTTTCAACTTACAGGATATTGATATCATGTGGGTTATATTTTGTTGGGTCTTCTTCTTCTGCAACATGATAACAAGTTAATAGTTGTATGACAATTTGTTTCTTCTGATATAGTGGGAATATTTCAAACTCTGGTTCTTCAAATATCCTATCACTTACCACTTGCATCACTATATTTATCTTTGGAGTTTCATGCTCAAAAGGAAATGTAACCAAAAAAATCTGTTGCATTTCTTCCCAATTGGCAGTTTATCTGTGTTGTTCATGTTTTGTGTACAAGTTCCTTGGAATGCCTTCTAAAGTGTGAATAAAATAATGTGTCCATTCTTCTGGTGGTACCAATTTCCATTGGACCATACACCTATATATCTGTTCCTTGGGTTTTCCAATCCCATCATATTTGTCCAAGAAGTTTTTCTCCTGCTCTACACTGAATCCGATGTGCACTAACCTTTTGCATTGAAACCAATTGTTGATCTTTGTCTTGTGTGTACCCCACCATCTTGCAGGTGTAGCTTTTAAAGCAATATCTAATGCTGGTAATCTTTAATTTTCCATAAACTATGCTTCAAACTTCATTAAAAATTATTCTAAGTCCTTCAATCCATGAAAAGTAGGAGGTTATCTTACCTATGTACCAACCCATCTCAGCGCACACGTTATTCTAGCACATCTTCTAGTTGATAATTCATGTGGTCATTGCTTCCAGTTTTCTAGTCCCGTGTCAAAATTTGAAGCACAAGAGATAATATTAATCCAACTGAGCATGCCATCTACAGTTGGGCTGATATGTTCTTCTTTACGCATGGTAGTTTTGTAAAGTTGATTGATGCCTTCTCTAAGGATAATATCTGTAGGTTCCACATACCTTCCTCCTTATGAAGGGTTCAAAGGTGCAATAACTCTGTATTCTCCAGATCCAAATATCATCTTTCTTGTCTTCAAATTAATGATTTCTTGGTTATCAAAAACCCAATCCTATTCCAACGGAGCTAGATAGGGTGTAGTATTATCTACTATGTCAATGACTTCAAAGTCTGTCATAGTGCATATTCCATCTAGATCTATTGGTATCCCCTTCAATATTCCCAGTTGCACCAATCTGTGTTGATTTTCTAAATTCAACTGAATAGGTTAGTATCCTAATTGAGGTTCTCCCATAGCTTCCCAAGTATTCTTTGGAAAAATATTGACTTCAGATCCTAAATCTAGTATGATATCTCCCATATTGAAATCTCCAATGTTTACATTCAACCTGAATTATATACTTGTTCTTCTCTTCCTCCGAACCTGATTTATTGTCTTCACCCCTTCTTCCCCATCATTACACTTTTCTAACCGATTTTGCAGTACTTGTAGAGATTACTTGTCATTTAATATATTAACACAAGATACCAAAAAGTTCCTTAAGTTACTTACTTGCTCTAAAGACTTCTCTTTGTTGGTATGATCAAACAAGGGAGGCATGGCATACACTGGTATATAATATTCTGGCTTTGTTCCTAAGGAAGATGCAATGTTCTCCTTCAGAATCTCCTGTCTAGCTTCCTTGAATGTCTCCTTTTCTTTGTGCACATCAAATTTATGTTCAGGTTTTGAATTCTTCCTTACCTACTTATGTATATCCTAGTTATGTTTTTCTACATCATCTCCCATCTCAACTCCACCTCAAGTCACTATATGGATCTTATTTCTATCCTCTTCCCTGTCTTCTACAACAATCCATTACACATTCTGATTATTTTGGTTCCTCTTGTCCTGTATCTTTAGCAACAGTGTCAGACAATCTTTTGTTTCATGGTCTGATGCACGATAATACATATATTTCACAGGTGGTAATGGGAAATCTCTTGCATAGTGTCCAGGCTTTTAAAAGTTATGAAAAACTACTAGTCCTCCACCTCCTCCAAAGCCTCTTCCTCCATGGAATCCTCCTCTGAATCCTCCTATGTTACCCTGATTATCTCTGCACAATATATTGTACTGCAGTCCTTGATTGTACTATGGTTGTGCATTGTTGTACTGTAATGGTGTTGCACACTGTTGTGTAGTATTATACTATTGTTTTTCCTTGAAAATGTTGTGTGTTATAATGGGGTTGTTGCATGAGATTATATTGCGGTTGTTGCACATTGTTATACTACAGTTGTTGTGGAGGTTTCCCTGTCATGTGTTTAGCTTGCACCCTATATGTATCTGCAATCCTTTCTTTCATCATTTCCATACTTCTACAGTCCTTGTCTTCATGTCCAACTAACTTACAAAAGTTACAAAATGTGTTCTTTGGTACTATATGATACTTCTGCATTAAGGGAAAATGATAGGGATCATTTCCATGTACTTTACATATCTCACACCATGGTCCTCTTGAAGATAAAGGGTTTGACATACCCACTCCTATATACTGTGCAAATAATGGACACTCATTCTTGTGATGGCCTTCTATCCTGCACATTGTACACCCGACATCTTCTCTTTTATCCTTTCATTTATTCTGGTTCAACTGGAATGTTAGGTTCTACAAACCTTACTTCAGCTCCTCCATAGATAGATCTGTATGCTTATACTGATTTTATTCTAATTGCAGGGATGCTTGTAGAGCCTCATCCTAAGTATGGAATTTTTGTTGTCTCAAAGGATACTTCAAGTGGGGAAACAAAGAATTAACAAACAGATTTCTATGTTGTGTATTAGTAATAGTGTACTTTAACTTACCTTTTAGCCTTTTGAACTTCTGGTCCACTTCCTAGACCGATTCTCATGGCTTATCTCTATCATGTCATTCACAAACCGGTCTTCTAAGATTGTCTTATGAAATTCATTAATTAATTTCCTCATCACCTCTGCTACAATTGTAGGTTCTCCTATTGGGTTATTTTCTACGAGACCCGTGTACCAGTCTAATGCACAGTCTCTAAATGTGATTTCCATCTATGAAACCTTTGTATCTTTGTCTATAGTCTACTTGGCTGCCGTATATTCTCACAGATGAACAAATGATTTTTTGGATCATCTAACCCATCCCCTCGGAACTCTGGTAACTTCATAGTGAAGTCTTGACCTACCATAGTGAAATTTCTTGAACTACCACCTTTGCCCGATGTAGAAACTTGAATGCTACTTGTTGAATTACTTCTACTTGAATTGGACCCTCATCCAAAAACTCTTCAACCACTAATCACTTGTTGGTTAACCGGTTTTTCTTCTTCAATTGTCTTAATCGAACATGGCGTTGTGGATTCCACACTAATTCAGATATGGAATGGACAACCTTCTTTTGCATCGGACCCATGACCTATGGTTTTAATCTCATATGTAGCATGCAATATATCCTCAATCTGACTTGTGGCACATAGATCCTATACCTCTTCCTCATCATTTCCCAATCTCTCTCGCTCGGCTACTTCCCTCATCTTTGTATTCATCTTATACTGATAGGGTCATCCGTTGCATGTCACACCTACTTTCCTTATGATCTCCTTGGTTTTTTCATCATCCATCATTATGGGGTCCATTGCTTCCTTCTTCTGGCTACTCTCTAGAGCCTTCTCTGTATCTCAGATCTTCCTTAGTGCTTCCCCCAACTCCCCCATGCGCATTGAGTGATCTAGTCGTATGATTCCATGGTCAACACACCTTTATCATATAATAATATCTTGATCGATGTGTAAAGTGACTTGATGTACCTCCCTCTTGTTGGTAGCCCAACATATTTTTAATTTTTATATCAATTAAATGATCTATGTAGCTTCCTTACCAGGGTCATACATTTTTCTGTCCTTCATAAGCAATTTTTTCCATTGTAAGTTGTCGATTTTCCCTATTGTTTTTCATGCTTCGTCATGACTGAAAGCATGAAAATGAAGCATTAAAACTTACAACTGTGTTACCATTCTATTCGAAAATTTTACGAAAGGAAAAATGTCTCTACAGTTTATTAATGAAGCCTTGTTCCTTGTTTCGATTCCTTCAATACCAAACATGCTTGGGGATTGTAAGTTATATCAACAAAAGTTTTTTTTTTTTATTTGAGCATTGATATGGTTTTTTGTGTGATTCTTGGTCATATGTTTTCTCATTACTAGGCTTTGATTTACAAGTTTCACTCTACCAAACCTTATGGTCGAACCCACTATGTTGTGCACTTATTATCATTTTAATTCTCTGATCGTTGTTGTACTTTATGAGAGGTGGTAATATGATTACAGTCAGATCATCATTTTAAGACTTGGTCTCAGGTTCTGCAACACCCCTCCCACTCATTTCAAATGAATGCATGTTTTTTCGTTATGTATTTTCTCCCCATATGCTATAGACTGTTGGTGTTTCTCGGGCTCAGGGTATGGCTCTGGTCTATTCTCACAAACCCTCCCTACGTGTTGTGTTTGATTGATTTCCCGTTGATTCAATATGGCTCCTGTTGTTAGATTTGAACCTAATGGCACTCAAACTTTTCTCTTATATGACGATTCCAGAGAGGATCTTGAGAGTAATGGTTGGCTCGTTTTCCTTAGAAAATTCCAGGGTTTCAATCTACAAACTGCTCAGAAATTCACTCTCCCCTTCAATGGGTGTAGAGCTAAGGTGGGTGATGTTCAACTCAAGGTTACAGAGGATTTCTTGAGCCAAGCTACAAGACTCTCTGCGAGCGGTCAAAGATGGTTCAAAAATGCATAGGTGGAAGAGGTTCCTTAGAGTCTACTCTGTACATCTCGGAAGATAAAAGGATGTGACAAAGGTATGCCCATCTCCTTACTGAAATCTCGATGGCACAGTTTGCTTGCTGTGTTGAAATAGTTTGTCACCTGTGAAGGACATTTTGGTCTTGTGTTTCTTTATCATCTGCATCTACTCATGATTTTCATGGGGTTTCCTTTAAACATGCCTTATTATTTATTGAGGAGCTTTTACAAAATGGGAAAAAGGTATAAAAAGCAATGATCAGACTTGAGCCTCTTCCATCACGGCTTAATAAAAATTTTACTTGCACATCAATTAGAGTTGTAGAATGATAATTGGGATTTATTTTTAATCAGAAACGATTTCTCTAACCCCAATGTTGAACAAATCGACAAGTCTGTGATTGAAGAAACCTTAATCTACCCTACAACGCCCCTCTCACCTACCCAGGCCTGTGTCTCGGCCTCCTACAGAAAACCCTTACTCGATCCAAAGGTTATCGAGCAGGCCCATGAGAAAGTTACATGGCCTAACAACTCTATTAAATTTTCAAACAAACCTACAGGAAAGATATCTAAAGATGATGTTGATTTGAGTTTAAAAAATAAGAGAGCTGGAAGGTTAATTTTGAGGAAGCTCAGGAATAAGTCGAACCCTCATGCGAAATCAATCAAGATGATCGATATCCATGAGTGTTCGGACTCTGAAATCGATAGGTTCCTCACTGAAGAATACCCTCTTTCATTCCAACCACACCTCGATCGAACAATCTACCTCCCTGTCTAAAACATAATGAAGAGTTTCCTGGTATTAAATTGGGTAATAAATCTACAGTACATGTTGGAAATACCCCGGTTCACAATTGTGATTATTCCCAAGGGGTCGTCACACAGTCGAAGTGTGAAGTTTTCCTATCATGGATTGATAGATACTCCATCGATATACCTATCCTGCAGTCACAGGTTAAAGCTCTCACTGATCAGATTGGTGCCTTAATGGATGAAAACCATAGGCTCGAGTCTGCCATTCAAAGAAAAGGGAAACGTATGAAGACTACAGGGAATGTAACATTTAAAAACGTTGAGGCTGCAACAACAATAGTGAATTCTAAGATCATCTGATGCGATTTGATTTACAATTAGAGGTATGATTCCTTTTATCTTAAAATAGGGTTATTTACTAAATAAATTAGATTTTTTTATTCATTCAATAAATTGGATTTCATTTACTAAAATAACTAGCTACATAATCAGCAGATTCTGTAGCCATTTATGTTAATTCGAAATTTACAAATTAATGGTTAAACATGTATCTAAATCTCTCTATTTTTTCTTTTCTTTTCAAGATATTCAGGATTTTATGGTTACCAATTGATCTGAAGCATCTTTGATACTTGTTATCCATATCTATGATGCATTTTTGTACAAACAGAAATGAACTTTTTTGAGCTTTAAAAGATTTAGTATGATTTGGGTGGTTATATCCCCCTTTTATTTTTGTAATCAATATCTGATCTCAGAAGAGGAAACAATTACCTTTCTGAAGGCTTTATAAACCCATTATTTTTTGTAACCAGGACATCTTGGCCTGGGGCTAGTTGTGGACAACTTATACTCGAATTTGGACATAATATATGTTTACATTTCTGCTTTAGCTACTTGTAAATATTGTTGTTGTCCATGATTTGTTTATCTTGCTAGTTTGATGACTGTTGATAGCTTTCGTCTTCACAGATTATTATTTCGTTAAGATAATTCCTTTCATACAGTTCACAATTTTATGCTTCAGTTATATGAAAATAGGGAATGATCATTTGAATCGAATGATAAGGTTTACCTTAATTTCATTGAGTGATTAAAAGCAAGTCATTACTGTCGGATTTATCTTATGTGTAATTACTTGTAGTCTTATATATCACATTTATTATTTTGCATCCTATCATTTTATCATTTAAATACAACGGTCAATATACTGTTTGGCATTTATTCCAAACAGTGTGAAGGTGCATTGCAGATTTGTCTCGGGACAAACTAAATGGGCGATTCATGATTACACAAACGTCGGATGCATACTCTTCAAGTGATAAAAATGTTAGTTTGTTCCTTTTATTTGTTTGTTTAATATATAAACTCTTACATATGGTTTGGTTTTCATTGTTTTCATTTTCTGTTTCAATAATAGATTGATTTTGATTTTATAGATGAAATAGAGATAAAACGAACCAAAAAGAAATAGTTCATTTTGCTTTCTTTATCTAGTTTCATCAAAAGAGCCATTTTTACATTGATTTTAGTGAGTTCAGATTAAAACTCATGAATTATATAAAATGTATATGAATTAGACAAATAGTTATGTGTGTAGATATTATTTAAAATAAGTTGTATATTTATGTGTGCATATATATAATAGTGATTAGTAATTAGTGAGTTATTTTGTTTCTTTTATTTATTTATTTGTTTCTTTTAGGACTTTAGATTGGCCAACAGAGCCATTAAATTCATCAGAGTGAGTCAATCCAAACAGATTGGGTTAATTAGACAACCCCAGACCAGATTCACCCTTCCCATTGATGAGCGATCATTTTTGCCCGTCAACACCTCTTTGTCCCTTCAAGAAATCTTACTCTGCAATAGTATATGACTTCATTGTATCCATTGCAAATTCAGTAATAAACCATGCAATAATATTGTCTAACCAGAAATCTACTACGCACATGAATTTATTATTATCTCTTTCTAACTGCGCAATATCCAGAGAATTCCACTCAACTGGTCTAATTTGATTCATGGTATGGGTATCCTTCAACCTTAATATCCACTCCTGCAATAGATCTATAAAATAACAAGAAAATGCTTCGTGCAAATCAGTAAAAACATACCTTTGCAAGTAATGGCATAGTGTATACCTGGAATCCTTATTATATTTCTACACGAATTCCAACTTCTTTGTTTCCAACCATCTTTCAATCTCTTTCTTCGTAGGATTCCATGGTCTAAACATCCCTTTTTACCACTCCATCTTCTTCACCAAACCCCTTCTCGTTTGTTCTTCTGAGTTCTAGCCATCAACGAAACCATTTGTTGGATGTATGGGTTGAACTAGGTTCTACCTTAGTTCTCCAAGAAAATCCTTTTCACCATCGATGCTTCTGGTAAACCAGAAGGCTACACCACGCACAGAGTGCACAACATAGACTAACCCGAGATGGATTATGGGAAACTATAGGGCATAGATGTTTGTAGTCATGGAAGGGGTTGGGATTATTCTCTTTACTTCTAAGTCTACTTAATCATGCATTCTACTACAATATTCAACAGGTCCATTAATTCATTAATTCATACTATTCATTCCACATACATATTCCAGTGTGCACTATTATTAAAACCATTAGTTCATCTAACCATTCAACCATAATTGCATAAATAAACAAAAGAATTCAGGCACACTCCAACATAGGGTTTTTCCGTGGTTCACACCCTTGGGGCTATATCCACAAATATCTTCTTCTTATTTATTCTTCTACATCAAAACATCTTTGCACGCATTACATCATAGAATAATATAGAGTAGTGAGGTGGACCAATGTCACACCAAGCTCCACAGATTGTGACGTGACCCTCAACTACTTCTCCATATTGACTCCATCTGAGCTCCACACCTCTCAAAAGAGACTTCAACTCAAAAATGTGCTCCAAGTACTTTCTTCATGCAAAAAGTGACAAAAAAAATTTCTTCCAAGACACTTACACAAGAAGGATTCCTCAATCCAATCAATAACATGATTAGAATCATGAATATAATTAATTAATAATGATACATGGAACACATTGTGAGATCTAATAATTGGTGGTAGGGAAAGTCTATACGTCACTGGTCCCACTCTTTCTAGGACTTTAAATGGTCCACAATAGCAAGGCACTAACTTGGTACAAGGTCCCATCCTTAGGGAGATCCTTTTGGGTTTCACCCAGATATATACATGATTCCCCACCTTGAATTCCTTATGAGTCCTTTTGTTATCTACATATTTTTTTTTTCTATCTTGGGATGCTTTCAAATTCTTCCTTATTATAATCACTTCCTATTCCATTTCTCTTAAAAAATATAAAACAAGTGTGATCATGTCCATTGGATTGTCCCAACTAACTAGAACTCTACATTTTCTTCCATACAAATCCTTGAATGGGCTCATCTTCAACAACTCCTCATAACCATTGTTGTAGGAAAAATATACCAATGGTATATATTCTTCCCCTTGTTTAGGATGATGCATGACATGCATCCTTAACATGTCTTCTAGCACTCTATTTACCCTTTCAGTCTGTTCATATGTTTGAGGATGGTGGGTTGTGTTAAATTTTAGTTGCGTTCCCAAGCCCGTGAACAAGATTTTCCATAAATTTGATCTGAATTTCCCATCCTTATCTAAAATAATGGTCTTGGGAATACCACGCAACCTAAAAATCTCTTTCATGGAAATATCAACAACATCTGTAGGTTTTAAAGTAGATTTAATTGGAATAAAATGAGCTACCTTGCTCAGCTTATCCACCACTACCTTCATTGCATCATGTTTCTTAATTGGTCTTTGCAAACCAATTATGAAATACATGGAAATAGTTTCTCACTTCCATTATAGAATTTGCAATGGTTGTAATAGTATGGCAAGGTGCTTATGTTCAACTTTGACCCGTTGACACTCCAAGCACTTTTCAATATACTCTACAATGTATTTCTTCATTCTTGGATATTAATGCAGTTTCCTTACTGTCGTTATCATTTTTTGATAACCAGGATGACCCACATAAGGTATCATATAAAACTCATCCATAATGAGGTGTTTCATGTATGTTGAATCAGGTACATACATCCTATTTTTATAAATCAATAGCTCATCTGTTGTTAGCTGGTATTCCTCGTACCTCTCCATGTTTGGATATTGCTACAAATTGTATTTTTCCATATTGAAAAGCTTATCCTCTTGGAAGAGTGTTGTAATTCTTTGCTTATTATCAGACTCACCTACACTTGTTGTTTCTAGGTGTACTTTTTGCACACTTCTATTGAGTGCATTTACCACTCAGTTTTCCTTCCCTTTTATATGTTTGATCTCAAAATCAAAATCATTGATTAGTGAAATCTACCTAACATGTCTAGCATTCAACTGTGGCTGATCAAATAGATATTTCAATCCAAAATGATCTATCATCAACAAAATTCTTCTCCCAAGCAAGTAATGCCTTCACATATTTAACGCATGTACAATAGTTGCAAGATTTAATTCATGAGTGACATATACTTTCTTATGCTCATTCAAATTCCTTTATTGATAACCGATCACATGTCCTTCTTGCATAAGAACTCCACCAAGTCCTTCTTTGCAAGCACTAGTGCAGACTAAGATATATTTGTTAAGATATGCAATCTTTAAAATAGGGGCATTGGTCAAGAGGTGTTTCAATTGTTGAAAGTTGGCTTCACACTCTATTGACCACACAAATTTCATCCATTTTCTTTGCAATGAGGTAATGGGATGATTGATCTTGGAAAATCCCTTAATAAACCTCCTATAGTATCCATTTAATCCCATAAATGATCTTACCTCAGTTACATTACGATGGGTTGTCCAATCCATGATTTCCTTCATATTTTATGGATCTACTACCACTTCCTCTTTTGGGATTGTGTGACTTAAAGACTAAATTTCCTTCTGGAAGAAGTCACACTTTCCATATTTGTCATATATCTAGTTGTCTCTAAGCACTTGTAACACCAACCTGAGATGTTCCTTGTTCTCTTCCTTGGTCTTGGAATATACTAGGATATCGTCAACAAACACAAGAACAAACTTATCCAAATATTTGTTGATAACATTATTCATTAAACACATAAAGGTGGTTGGTGCATTGGAAATCCCAAATGGAACTACCACAAATTCAGTTTCCATATATTGTTCTAAAAAATATCTTATGGATGTCTTCATCCTTAATCCTAACTTGGTGATATCCTGACCTCAAGTCAATTTTAGAAATGATAGTAGCTCCTCTCAGCTGATAAAAAAGATCATCAATTATGGGCAATGGGTACTTGTTCTTGATGGTCATCTTGTTCAACTATCGATAGTCAATACGCAACCGCAAGGTACCATCATTTTTCTTCACAAATAGTATGGGTGATCCCTACAGAGATACACTCGACTCAATATACCCTTTATCCATCAAATCTTTTAATTTCACCTTTAATTATACCAACTTAGGTGTACTCATTTTGTAGGGTACTTTGTATGTTGGTACTGCTCTTGGTACAAGATTTGTTGAGAAATCGATATCTCACTTAGGAGGAAGTTCAGGTACCTCTTCTGGGAATACATCTTTAAATTCCCACAACATTGTATCATCTTCTGTCTTCAACTTCTTATTCTTGGTTGCATTGAGAACTTGTATTGCATACAAGGGACACCCTCTTTGACTAAAATTATTGAGTTTCAATGTTGATATTTTCCTTGTTGATATGGTCTTTTGAATGTCTTGCAACACCCTTGTGTTGTCTTCATTGTCTTCACATTCCAAGGTATTGTCATGGTAATTCAATCTTAATTTATGGACAACTAACTAGTCTATGCCTATCAACAGATCATATGATCCTAAGGGTAGTATGTTTAAGGTTGCCTATATATGCAGTCCACTCATTTCAAATCGACATGCCTCTATCACATGTATTACCTTTATCTTAGTTCATGTGGCCAACTAAATGAACCACAATTTTGAATTCTTTTTCCTTTGTAAGGCACATGCTTCAACAACTTGGGGTGAGACATAGCTAAGGTTATAACTAGGGTAAATCAAAATAGAAATGGGTTGTTTGGAAATTATACCTTCCAACTCCACTGCAAAATATTGGTGATCTGCTTGTGGATTTTAAATAGCTACATAAATTCTTGGCACAATCATGGCCACATCATTAACCATAGTAGCCTCCTAAACAAGGTAGACTCTTTTTTTGTCATGTTGTCTATGAGGGAAATCTCTCAATAGATGTGCCTGTCCACAAACCAACACTATAGAGGTCCTTTCTTTTACTCCTCTACTTTCTCTCTTACCAGATCTACTGGCCTATTCTCACTTTGAGATGGAAAATTATGTTGGTTCATACTTCTACTCGGATGATCAAAATGAGCACCCTTATTTGGATTTTTATATTGGGATGGTTTAAATCCCTTCATTTGAAATCTAGGTTTATCCTTTCTCTTCATGTCCTTAATAGGCTCCTACTTATGATTGGATTGGTCATAACAACACTTATCCTTTCTAAAGGTGTCTTCCAAAGTCTTAGGCTCATCAAAATCAATCCTTTCCTTATAGGACTATGGTAAGCCATTGAGGAAGCATTGTATTCTTTCTTTCTCATCCTTGAGGTAAGGAACATATCTCAAAAACTCTAAGAACCTCTTGGCATAAGAATCCATGGTAAGTTGTACCAACTTGTGCTCATGGAACTCCTTCATATTACCATCATAATACTTCTCTGATAAATATGCCTTCCTGAAATATTTCTTGAACCGCTTCTAGGTCAGCATGCTTTTCTTCAATCCCTTAACTTCCTTGAGGTCCTCCCACCATACAAAACTCTTCCATTTAGATTGAAAATGGTCATCTTTACCTTTTTATTTTCAAAATAGTTATGTACTCGAATATACTTCCTTAGTCCCAATATACAAGCCTTAGCCTCTTCTCCTTTCTTGATTTCTCCATCCAAGGTAGGTGGATTTTCCTTCTTGAACGCTTCTATCAGAGAACTTTGTAAATGTCTCTTCTTCCTCTTCTTGGGAACAGTTGACTGAGTCTCACTCTTGGACAATTCCTATATATTGATCTCTCGATTGAGTGACTATGTGGAAGTATCCCCACTAGTTTTTCTTCTCTTAGCATCTCGATGCCTTTTCCTAGAAGAACTCCTTCCCAGATTATTGTGCGATGATCCATGCTTCTAGACATATGAAGGGATCTTTAATTTCTCTTACTTTTGTAGTCATGCATTACTAATGGTTGGTCCATGTTGCAAGTATTTATGAATCTTATATAGACTATATAATAATACTGCATTTAACTCTACCTACTCAGTCTGAGCTCTCAAGAGACTTTCATTATCTTCTTTCAAACTCCTTATTGTGGCTACCAAATCTACAAGGGTTTCTCTAGCCCTCTTTCCACTGGATTCTTCATCTTGGAAGTGTGAGGTCTCATCCATAATATGTTTCACCATTCACTTTGATTTCCTTTTCAGTATGTCCTACATGTTGAAACCATGAAACACTATTAGAAATTACATTTCAAAATTGTTCACATAAAATTCTTGGCCTTGTCAATAATCAGTTTGCTTTGACAATCACAAAATAGGACTCCATTCCTTCTTATCATTCCTACCAAAAACTATTGTTAGTACTCATTATCATAGCTAAATCATTCAAAGTTAAAACATAAAATTTCATCAAGGCTTTCTTAAACATTCATTCATTCATTCAGACTTGGTGACCCATTAAATCCTAGAGTTTGAACTCTTCTTTGATACCACTTTGTAACACACCCAACCCCCCAATCCCTACTTATGTTGGTGGGATGTTAGAATTTCTCTTTTTGCTAATATTTTAGTATTTGGTTTCTAATCCATATTTGAACTTCATCCTGTGTAGCACACACATGGTATTCATATTCATCTCCTACACCATAATGCAAAGTTGTGTGTGTGTGATGGCAATGACAATCCTCAGATTCACCACTCTCTTTTTCTTAGAAAATCCTTTGACATAGTGCAACCACACAGACCACAGAATAAATGTCCCTGATTTCATGGCTCTGACCCCCTTGACTTAGCGATATCAATGGTTGGTGACGAGTCAGGTTCTCTTCCCATCAAGAAATCAGGTTATACAACCCACAGTTCATCTCTTGATTCAACTTTTTCGAAAAATCCATTCCGGACAGATATGATAGTCATCGAGCTAGGAAAATCAATGGTACCAATTAACTCAACATCCTAAAGCTAAGTGATGGATAAATCCTTTCATGTTCTCCACCCAACACTTGGCCCTTAGGGTCTACAAGGAAATATATGACTCAGATCATATCAGGCTGCCTCACCCGCAAATAAATGACTCTTGGCCACTCAAACCTCTGCCATCATAAAATTCCCACTCTACGTGATCGCACGACTTCCCGAACAATATTTCCCGAATGATAAATCCTTCATTGGGTCAGACAACTATCAAACGCTCACATCCAATGACCAACATTTAGTCATATATCACATCCCCTTGATAGTTAACCTATGCTACCTCTTCAGGGAGATTCTATATTTGAAATGGATTGTTTCTAGATCTAATGGCCTAGATGTTACACATTATTTTCGTCATCCATATGACTGTTAATGATGTAAACCTATCCTTTGTCTTTAGAAGGATCAATAGCCTAAATTCCTGAAGAAAGAAGGGAGAAGAACTTTCCCTAAGAGAAGAAGTTGTATTTTCCTTTGTAAAAACGTTATTTTGGAGGATTTCCGCAGGTTACTCTATACACAAGGTGCAGAAATTTCTGGTTTCCACAGGCTACACTATAGCCAGGGTAAGGAAATTCTTGGTTTCCATAGGCTACACTATAGCCAAGGTGAGGCAATTCCTGGTTTTCGTAGGCTGCACTATAGCTAGGGTGAGGAAATTCCTGGTTTCTGCAGGTTGCACTATAGCTAGGGTGCAAAAATTCCTATACGTGGGAAAAATGAGCATCTTCTCGATGCTTCTAGAAGGAGAAGATTATACGGTGAGGTGGCCTCCAAACGGTTTGGATCTTACTCACTTTCATCATTTAGTGGGATCATCCTAACCTCTTCACCTTATCATCTTCAACTTATAAAAGGAGAGGAGCTCTCATGGAGTAAGTTACTTGAATTTGGCTTGAGATTGTTAGCTTAGTTAGATTGGCTTTGAGATTTGCTTTGTCAAGATAGATTGTGAGTAGCTATCAGATCCATGGTCCCAGAATCCTTGGAGCAAGAAGTGTGTGGGAAGAAAGAAATCATTGGAAGGAACTTTATGACATCAAGGCATCTGGTTGTAATCTCTCTTCCCATTATTAATATAATACAGTGGCATACTTCTTTCCCATAGAATTATCTATATTTTATTGCATAATTCCTTGATCATATTCATAGGTTGTCATTGAATATACTTCTACTACTTTCACTTTGGTTTCTTTATGTCTCACTGGAGGATCATTATCACAAGAGCACTGGAGAAAAATAGGAACAACAAAGACATAAGGAAGCAACACTTAAAGTTATTTCTATCATATTTTGCCTGGTAGTAAATTCGATGATTAGAGCCTAGGGAAAGAACCATGTTCTGTCTTGTTTTGTTCTATATCTAGGTGGATCTAGGGAGATTAATTGATGTATGCATTTACTGATTTATCCAACAACAAAATTGGCGACTCCATTGGGGTTCAACTAAAAAATGAAACAAAGGTTACGAGCATAGTTCTTCTCTTGTGTCAAGCTCGTTAAAAAATGAAACACCTTCCCCCTCTCTATTTGAGTCAAGTCCTTCTTCTGGTATTTGAAGCTTCATTTCGTCCGCCTGTGTTGTTGGATGAAATGAAGCTTGGGGGGAAATGCTTCTAGCTTCTGGACTTCATGTTGAAGTTGAGCCACTAGCTTCTTAAGTTGGGGGCTAAGTACCAACCATGCATTGGGAAGTCACAATAATAGTTTTTACTTTGGTTCAATCTTGTGTAAAAATGAAACCACTTACCTCAAGCATAGTTTCCTCTGGTTCAAGCTTGTGTAAAAATGAAACCGGGTCCAAGCATAGTTTTGGCTAGTTTTAAGCTTGTGTAAAAAATTAAATCTATCCCAAGCATAGTTTTTTTTTGTTTTAAATCTTGCATAAAAATGAAAACAATCCTGAGCTTTGTCTTTTTTCTTTCTCATGCTCGTAAATACATGAGAACAAGTTACCAAGCTTAGTCTTTGTTCTTTCTCGTGCTCGTAAATCAATGAGAATGTAACCAAGTATACTTTTATCACTTTTTCGAACTCATAAAGGTTATATGAAAAAAAAACCCTAGAGTTCCCTTTAAGCTCTTTTTAGACTCTCTAAACATGAAAAGATTTCCGAGGGACCTTGTTCTTTTCACACTCGTAAAAGTATTTGAAGAAAATTTCTGATGAGTGGTAGGTTATCTCTTTTTCAGTCTCGTCAGACTAACTTATGACAAAGGAACTGAGAGAGTTCTCTTAAGTGTTTTTCAGACTCTCTAAACATGAAAAACCCCTGACTTTTCTACCTTTGGACTCGTTAAACAAGCATCGAAAGGCCCATATGGGACTGAACCACTCCTTCTTAGGGTTCGTTAAATATACTCCAAAGGATGAGCTTACATTTCAATCATATGTTATTCTCCTCAATCTTGTGTAAAAATAAAGACGTACTCGCTAGAAATGGTGGGGGGGAAATTGGGAAAGAAATGTATCTAAACCTGTATTCTATGGAAGAGTCACTTTTGAACATGACACCCTTTCACTTGCTTTGTGTCTAGGTTGGAAAATCTGCTTCTCTCTTGATCACACCCCTTTCTAAAATTAGAAATTGGTCTATGATCCCTATTGTTGAGTCGGTATTTTCCAAGACAGTTGTCCTGTCATCAATATGTTCAAAGAGAAGTTCAACTCAGAAATCCTTCTATTGTATCAACCATTCCTGCAGTCCTTAAGCCTTCTATTGCATTGGCCATCCCTGAGTCAGTCCTGAATCACTTATTACTCTGATCTACTTCAAATCTTGTTACCCATTTCATGTCATTGATGGGGGATATGTTAAGGCCCTCCTATGACGAGTCTTTTCCTGTCGAATTCAACTCATTATCCAGGACTTAGACTTAGAAACTAATTGGTACCTTGGAACTTGCATGCCTCAATGGCAGGTTTCCTCTCTTTCGACAGTGGGTTTTCATTATTGACCCCTGATCGGAAGGTTCCACCGAGTGTTTGACCTCAACTCATTAATTCACATTCGTTGGATTGTACTAGAGTACCTTGGGAATCATTGACATTAATGTTGATTTCCCTTGCACTTGTTAACGGTATACACTAATGACCGGTAATCATGTGGTTTCTACCATGTTCGACTTCAACACCTGTAATCACATGGCTAGGTTTGTACTATAGAGTGGTGGAGATGAAGACCCTAGATCTTTTCTGACAGATTCAGGTTGCGTTGGAGTGTATTCAGTTTGTATTGTTGCATAGATCCACATTATATGTCTCGTGGCTGTGTTCAAATTTGAGTCTTTAACACATAGATCCACAATGCATTTTTGGTGGCTATGTTCATATTTGAGTCATAATGGCATGGATCCACAGTGTATGTTTGGTGGCCATGACCTGTATTACTTGACATAGATCTTCACATGTCAGCATTTATGCTTTGAGTCATTTGTATTCTAAGTATGGGAGTGCCTACCTCAGTGATGATATATTATTGTAGTGTATTTCCTTGTTTGTTGGCAGGTTTCCGACCGACTATTCCTTGTTCCCTACACACACTCGACAAAGTATTTCAGCTATCACTTTGTTCTAACTTCATACTTTAGGGGTCTCTCTGTTACACATTATTTTCGTCATCACTATGACCATTAATGATGTAAACCTATCCTTTGTCTTTAGAAGGATAAATAACCTGAATTCCTGAAGAAAGAAGGGAGAAGAAATTTCCCTGAGAGAAGAAGTTTTATTTTTCATTGTAAAAACCCTATTTTGGAGGATTTCCGCAGGTTGCTCTATACACAAGGTGCGGAAATTCCTATTTTCCATAGGATACATTGTAATATCCCACAACCAAACCCAATTGTAAATATAATATGAATGTACTTAAGCTGGTGATTTGTTTCGACCTCATTTGGTAATGCACGTCATGTGGCACAGTGCGCGCATGAACTGCACAGTAAAATGATGTAATATGTACATTCTAGGATACCACGCACAGTAAATAAGGTGCGTGCAGTATAGTGGACAACGAGCCTCGTGTATATGATATGTGTTATAGGCTGGTGAGCCGGTTATTATAAGATGGGATGATTATGTTTTGGTATTAGGCCGAAATGCCTAGATGTCAAAGGCTAATGCGCCTACTTTGTACATGACTCATGATTAATATAAAATATATCATTGTGCACAGACCGACCACGATAAAAGAGATGGGGGACTGAACTTCACCAGTTAGGGAAAGGGAGGGCCAAAAGTAAAGGGAATATTATATTAATATTTCCTAAAACATAAAGTGTGGATAATTATTTTATCCTAAGTTCTAAAGTTGGGGACAAGTGGACAAAAGTAACTTCCTATATGACAAGTATCAAGTTGGGGACATGCATTCATATCGTGGGG
>ML790563.1:238402-248671 GCA_009831015.1 Picea engelmannii
AATGTACAACGAGATGAAATAGTAGAGGACATGGGCATATATGTGCCAAGGATTTATGTAGCCGTGGACAACAACAAAGCAGAGTATCAGTCCGACATGATTGAAGTGGAAGGTATGATCAACATCCAAACCCTTTCTATTTTAATTGATTCAGGAGCTAGTCATAGTTATATAGACCCTAAGATTGTGGGAAGTTTGCAATTGCCAAGAAGAAATCATGGGAAATCCTGGTTGGTACAACTGGCTACAGGATCTAGAAGAAAGATTAATGATATCGTTAAGTCATGCCTCATAGACATGAATAGACTGAACACCAAAACAAATTTAAACATCTTGCCTTTAGGTTCTTATGACTGTCTAATTGGGATGGATTGGTTGGACCAACATCACACTCTCTTAGACAGTCACAACAAAGCATTTACTTGCCTGGATGAGGAAGGGAAACCAAGGAAGGTACAGGGAATCCCCAGGGCAGTAACCATTAGAGAAATTTCAGCATTGCAGCTGAAGAAATGTATCAAAAAAGGATGTCAAATATTTGTGGCTCATTTGGCAAAGACACCCAAAGATAAGGTGCCAAATTTGGAAGATTATGCAGTCCTGGAAGATTTTGAGGATGTGTTAAAGGAGGTACCCGGACTACCCCCAAAGAGAGATATTGATTTCTCTATAAATTTGATGCTTGGAGAAGCGTCAGTATCAAAGACTCCTTATAGAATGAGTACACCAGAATTAAAGGAGTTACAAATGCAGCTTGAAGAACTTCCGAAGAAGGGGTATATACGCCCAAGCGTGTCACCTTGGGGTGCCCCAATCTTTTTTGTGAGAAAGAAATATGGAAAACTAAGGTTGTGTATTGACTTAAGACAGTTGAATAAGGTGACTTTTAAGAACAAGTATCCTCTACCAAGGATTGATGACTTCTTTGATCAATTGAAGGATGCAATGATATTTTCAAAGATAGATTTGAGATCAGGATACCATCAGGTAAGAATTAGAGAAGAAAATATTAGCAAGACCGCCTTCAGGACAAGGTATGGTCATTATGAGTTCACAGTGGTACCATTTGGGTTGTCAAATGCACCAACTGTTTTCATGTGCTTAATGAATGGTGTTTTCTGAGAGTATTTGGACAAGTTTGTCATTGTCTCTTTGGATGACATTCTTATATATTCCAAGTCAGAGGAAGAGCATGAACATCATTTGAGGATGGTGTTGCAAGTATTAAGGGAACGTCAGTTATATGCCAAATTGAGCAAGTGCTCATTTTATCAGAAACAGATTCATTATTTGGGGCATATCATTTCAAAGGATGGGATAACAGTGGATCCTAAGAAGATAGAGGCCATTAGAGAATGGTCAGCACCAAAGAATGTGACATAGGTGAGATCATTCATGTGTCTTGCAGGTTACTACAGAATATTTATTGAAGGATTCTCAAAGATTGCACATCCAATCACTTATTTGCAAAGAAAGGGAGTGAAGTTTCAGTGGACATTGGATTGTGAGAAAATTTTCCAACACTTGAAACAATTATTGACAAGTGCTCCAATATTGAGGATCATAGACCCTGAAGAAGACTTCATTGTATGCACCGATGCATGTAATGAAGGACTTGGTGGAGTCCTCAGTCAAAATGGGTTTGTCATATGTTACGAATCAAGGAAGTTGAAGGATCATGAAAGAAACTATGCCACTCACGATTTGGAGTTGGAAACCATAGTGCATGCCTTGAGGAAATGGAGACACTACCTCATGGGAAAGAGCTTTGAGCTAAGAAAAGACCACAATGGTCTGAAATGTTTATTTGATTAGCCAAATCTAAATGCTAAACAAAGCAGATGGTTAGAATTCCTAAGCGAATATGACTTTGATATAAAGCATATCAAGGGGAAAGAGAATAAAGTGGTTGATGCACTCAACAAGAAGGTGCATGAGTTACATGCTACAACCATTAGCATGTACCAAACTAATGTTAAAAGAAAAATTCTAGAGGTTGCAAATGCAGATCTGCAATACAAAGAATTGGTAGCAATGTTACAACAGGGTAAGATGCTTCGGAAGGTGGATAATTATAAGTTGGGAATAGATGGAATATTGTTGCGCAAGAACAAAATTTTCGTTCCAAATGTCCAGGACCTGAAACGTATGATTTTGCATGAAATTCATAATGTTCCTTATGCAGGACACCCTGGATATCAAAAAACCGTGGCAGTGATCAAGAGCCATTACTTTTGGCCAGGTATGAAGAAAGAGATCTCTGAGTACATAGCTATATGTATGGAATGCCAGAAAGTGAAAGATGAGAATAGGAACCCAACGGGGTTGTTGCAACCTTTAACCATTCTTGAGTGGAAGTGGGAAATGGTGGCAATGGATTTTATTATGGGATAGCATAGAACAAGCAAGTTACATGATTCGATCATGGTGGTGGTGGACAAGCTCACGAAAGCTGCCCATTTTATTCCACTAAAAACTACACACAAGGTAGTAGAGGTTGTTGATATTTTCATGAAGGAAGTGGCATGATTGCACGAGATTCCTAAAATAATTGTATCCGATAGAGACTCGAATTTCACCTTGAATTTCTGGAAAGGGTTGTTCAAAGGATTCAAAATGAATCTGAACTTTAGTGCATCTTATCATCCCGAGTCTGATGGACAGACAGAAAGGGTCAACAGGGCGATAAAAGATTTACTGAGAATATACATGATGGACAAACCATCAAAATGGGAAGACTACCTACAATTGGTAGAATTCGCGTACAACAATGGGTATTAGGCATCATTGAAGATGAGTCCATTTGAAGAACTTTATAGCAGAAGGTGCAATACTCCAGTAAGTTGGGACAATCCAAATGATAGAATAGTAGTTGGGCCAGAGTTGCTCAGGGATATGCAGGACCAGATGACAAAAATTAAGCAGAATTTAAAAGCTGCCCAAGACAGATAGAAAAGTTATGCTGATAAGAAAAGAACTTACAGAGAATTCAAAGTGGGTGATCATGTTTTCCTGAAAGTGAAAGCTAACAGGAGTTCCCTGAAGTTGGGAAGCTGCGCCAAGTTGGCAGCCAGATTTTGTGGGCCTTTTGAAATCCTGGAGAGGATTGGTCCAATTGCTTATATGATTGCATTGACTACATCTATGTATGTGTTATAACCCTAAATTGCACCACACCTGCTTACCTGGCATCAGGCCAACTCATATCCATTCCTTGCCAAAGCCATGCTAAATAAACTCTTGAAAATCCTCTTAAATCAAGTAAAACGCGCCCTAACCTACTACTGCAGCATTCCAACGCATGAAGCCAGCGTTCCAATGCATGCAGTAGTAGGTTAGGGTGTGTTTTACTTGATTTAAGAGGATTTTCAAGAGTTTGTTCAGCATGGGTTTGGCAAGGAATGGATATGAGTTGGCCTGATGCCAGGTAAGCAGGTGTGGTGCAATTTAGGGTTATAACAGTCTATTCATAATGTCTTCCATGTATCATTGCTAAAGAAATGTATACCTGATGCTAATCATGTTATTGATTGGAATTTGATTCAGGTGGAACAAGAAGGCGTTTTTCAAGTGCATCCGGTGTGCATTCTGGACCGGAAATTCAAATAGATCGGAAACTGAGCCATAGGGCTTGTAAAGGTTCAATGGACCTGGTATGGTCCTAAGGATGCTACTTGGGAACATGAAGATGAAATGTTGACAGAATACCCACATCTTTTTGAAGATTTTTGAAAATTCTGTTATATATGGCCGTATGATGCACTGAGGACAATGCATAAATAAGGGGAGGGGATTGTAATATCCCTCGGCCGAACCCAATTTTAAATATAATATGAATGTACTTAAGCTAGTGAGTTGTTTCGACCTCATTTGGTAATGCACGTCATGTGGCATAGTGCGCGCATGAACTGTGCAACAAAATGATGTAATATGTACATTCCAGGATACCGCATGCAGTAACTAAGGTGCACGAAGTATAGAGGACAATGAGCCTCATGTATATGATATTTGTTATAGGTTGTTGAGCTAGTTATTATAAGTTGGGATGCTTATGTTTTAATATTAGGACAGAATGCCTAGATGTCAAAGGCCAATTTGCCTACTTTGTACATAACTCATGATTAATATAAAATATATCATTGCACGTAGATCGACCATGATAAAAGAGATGGGGGAATGAACTTCACCAGTTAGGGAAAGGGAGGGCCAAAAGTCAATGGAATATTATATTAATATTTCCTAAAACATAAAGTATGGATAATTATTTTATCCAAAGTTCTAAAGTTGGGGACAAGTGGACAAAAGTAACTTCCAATATGACAAGTGTCAAGTTGGGGACATGCATTCATATCATGGGGGAACTTAGCTCATTTGGAGACTTCTCACGGATACCTTACCAGTAGCCCAATGACCATTATTCACACAATGAATTCCATGAAGAGTTCATAGTGATTCTCCTCCACACTCAGTTATCCATTCAATGATTCCATGACCATTTCACTCATGCATTCCATTATTCTTGAGACAACCATTTCATCATTCTGGAGCTTGTTTCCATAGCCATTTTTGGTTGGTGTACTTGGTTATCTTGGAGCGGGATTGAAGAAGCAGGTTGTCAGGCCCGTGAGAAATTATCTGAGAGAGAGAACTGTTGGGGATTGATTCCTGAAGGTGCTAGAATGCAGCTACAACACTCTGAGACTTCCAGTCCAGCCTATTGTTGAATCCCTGGAAGGGAAGTGGGGAAACTGAGGGACTGTTGAGTAGAGAAGGGGCACACTTCCTTGGGTGGGACATACATGTGGGGAATGAGAGGTTGTAGCCTGTTAGTTGAGTGAACACCTGAGACAGAGTCTTTCCTATTGTCTATGAGCCTTAACCTGGATAGGAACCCTTTACCCTGGATGGAGTTCAGTCCCAACTCGGGGGTGACTCACTGTTGAGAGTGATGAACAGTGTAGTTTATGGATGGGAGGTTCGTGGATGGTCTGTACACAGTTGGTGACAATCTTTCCAACATAAGTACCAGTTGTATGATAAAAATGATGTGTTTCTTGTTATTTACATGTCTATGTTACGATTTATAATATATGTAATTATAATTTCCTATATGTTTACGGGTAATTCTCTGTAAATGATGCATATCTGTAGTTATTGTTATTTTAGTATAAAAGTCCTATGTTACAGAAAGTAATTGTTTGTTCATGTTTATATGTAAATCTTCTGCGAGTGTGATGTATGTATATGTCTTAGTTGTATGCAATTTAAAGAGTAAATTTATGTGGCATTACTCAGCTGACTATTGGATATGCTATTGTATGTTCCACAATATGGGAATGAAAGTGTTCCCTAGAGTAGCATGGCTTGGCCTGAAGGTTGGGAATGTTACCAGCTAGTGTCAGAGCATGAGTGGTTTCTCTGGAGTGCATACCTTGGCCTAAGGTTGGTCGAGGGAACGTTACATGCACTATAGCCAAGGTGAGGAAATTCCTGGTTTCCGTAGGCTGCACTATAGCCAGGGTGAGGAAATTCCTGGTTTCCGCACGCTGCACTATAGCCAGGGTGAGGAAATTCCTGGTTTCCACAAGCTTCACTATAGCTAGGGTGGAGAAATTCCTGTACGTGGGAAAAATGAGTGTCTTCTTGATGCTTCTAGAAGGAGAATATTCTATGGTGATGTGACCTTCGAACAGGTTGGATCTTACTCTCTTTCATGATTTAGTGGGATCATCCTAACCTCCTCACCTTATCCTCTTCAAATTATAAATGGAGAGGCGATCTCATGGAGAAATTTAGTTGAATTTGGCTTGAGATTGTTAGCTTGGTTAGATTGGCTTTGAGCTTTGCTTTGTCAAGATAGATTGTGAGTAGCTATCAGATCCATGGTCTCATAATCCTTGGAGCAAGAAGTGTGTGTGAAGCAAGGAATCATTGGAAGGAACTTTACGACATCAAGGCATCCGGTTGTAATCTTTCTTCCTATTATTAATATAACACAGTGGCATGCTTCTTTCCCATAGAATTATCTTTATTTTATTTCATAATTCCTTGATCATATGGATAGGTTGTCATTGAATATACTTCTACTACTTTCACTTTGGTTTGTTTGTGTCTCACTATAGGATGAGTATCACAAGAGCACTGGAGAGAAACATGAACAACAAAGACATAAGGAAGCAACACTTAAAGGTATGTCTCTCATCTTTTGTTTGGTAGTAAATTCGATGATTAGAGCCTAGGGAAAGCACCATATTCTGTCTTGTTTTGTTCTAGATCTAGGTGGATCTAGGGAGATTAGTTTATGTCCGCATTTACCAACTTATCCAACAATACCAGATTCCATCGAATTCAATATTGATATATCGACAACTCTCCCCATTCTTGGGATTTTGACAACGAATTTTCCTCAATGGAAATTTCGCTTGCTCCTTTTCCGATACCTTCTCGAACTACACTCTTCCAACAAGATTTCCAGGTTAGCGCTCTATGGATCTATGGTTCTAATATCATCAACCTATCCTTTAGATAGATTGATGGCTCTCATTAACTTGGAACCCTCTCATCAAGGACTCACCATAGCCATGATTGCAAGTTTTCTCTAATGCTCCTCCTTTCAATATACTTCCTTAGAATCTCCGATCTTCGACAAATGGTTAAGATCGTATCTCTTCACCAAATCAATAGTTTTCACTTCCTATGGTTTTAAACAGAGATTTCAACTGGCTAAGGGCTATTTGTGGACCTACCAAGTTCGTGATCTTTCCTTGCACCTTTATGTAGGGGTTTTGACTCTACTCCCTCATGCATTCATCCCTCTTATTCAACAACCAAGAAACATTCCACCAAGACTCCAAAATGAATACAATGTATCATGCAAACCTTCCATTCAAAGGTTAGGGAAAACACAAGGTTATCGGCTTGCACTAGCCTCCCATGCACAATTATCACATCTACTACATTAACCTTTCAGGAGGAGATTATGTTACTCCATTTTAAACTCAAAATAAAAATCCATCCATCATATTCAGACTATTAGTAAGAATAGAATACATTTTACAACCATTGATAAATATTAATGCACATATAAGGAAAACACTTATCTGTTCAGTGATATTTTCAACCAGCCAATTGACTAAGGGTGATTACCTTTCCACCCAACTGTAGGTTGTGCTACACTTTTTCCTTTCTAAAACAAGTGACCCCCATGCCATGCCATGATACAACCAGAGGACTCTCATAGGTTGGCTAACAGATCAAGGAATGGATCAAGAAGGTTACTCTCTTTCACTCCACTAGCATAAATATAAATTCCCCTTTTTCCCATTGAGCTTAGGAACTCCACGAGCTTACCATGCACCTTCCAAGATAAATTCCTCTATATAAGGGACTCGCTTCTCTGCTACATAGTCCCTTGTCCACCTCCCCTTACCAGTTTCTTTCCAGCAAGCACCAACTCGATGTCCTCTCATCTCCAACCTAGATACAAGAATTCTTGAATCTAGGGTGACCATTCATATCCTGGGAAAGCTTCCCATTTTCCTCATGAGAACTTCCCTATTTTTTTTTCTTTGGTTCTCAAGTCTATATGTGTGAGCTCAGTTTGCACATTCTCCTTACCATCTATTTGTGAGTCTAGCTACTCATCTCTAGGTATGAATGTTCTTTGCCCCTCTTTGCATTGTGTGTGTCATGTGTGTCCTCCAAGGTTTGTGCCCTTCTCCTCCTCATTCCTTTTCCTCTACCGAAGCATTCTCTTTTTTCCTTGGGATCCCCACTTGCTTATGTTAGAAGCAAACTCCCAGGGGTAAAACTCCAAAATTTAATAGATAACTATGTGTACTTATGGTTGACATTATAGCCGACCCTTCACTCTTTCGAGTACAATTATGGAGGAAGTCATAATTGCTCCAACTACCCAATATGAATGTCATTAATAGGTTTCTTATGGTCAAGGTGAACAAGGTACTTTCGATAGGCTATGCATTCAATAGTCTTCATGTATGAGGTGCCCTTAATGAAACATCATCTTCGGTGTTTTTAACACCATATATACAAATTTACACATAAAACGAAAATGGGTATGCCACCCTCATGGCATCTTCCAGTTCCCAAGTGTCATCAACTTCTCGAAAGTGTTTCCATCGCACTTTAACTTTCATGATGGTTCAATTTCAAAGAAATGTCTCTTTCCTGTCCAATATGCATTGAGGCTCGGGATAGAATTCTCCCTCTAGTTCCACCTGTATCACGGTCCAATCAATAACATGATCAGAATCATGAATATACTTATTTAATAAGGATACATGGAACACATTGTGAGCTCTAATAGTTGGTGGTAGGGAAGATCTATATGCCACTCGTCCCGATCTTTCCAGGATTTCAAATGGTCAAAAGCAATGGGGCGCTATCCTTAGGGAATTCCTTTTTAGTTTCACCCTAATATATATATGATCTCCCACCTTAAATTCCTTATGAGTCCTTTTACAATTTTCATAGATTTTTTTTTCTATCCTGGGGTGCTTTCAAATTCTACCTTATTATGATCGCTTCCTATTCCATTTTTCTCAATAGATCTGTCCCAAGTGTTATCCTATCCACTAGATTGTCCCAACTAACTGAAACCCTACATTTTATTCCATACAGAGCCTCAAATGTGCTCATATTCAATGACTCTTGATAACCATTGTTGTAGGAAAACTCTACTGAGGCTAAATATTCTTCCCACTATTTGATGTGAATTTTGCATCCTTGTGTGAAATAATAGTCTTGGGCATACCATGGAACTTGAAAATCTCTTTCATGAAAATATCAGCAACATTTGTAGATTTAAATGTAGATTTAATTAGAATAAAATGAGATACCTTGCTCTGCTTATCCACCACTATCATGATTGCATCATGTTTTTAAATTCTTCATGGAAAACATGTGATGAAATCCAACGGAATAGTATCGCACTTCCATTCTAGAATTTTCACATTGCTTCAAATTTACCTTCGAATATTCTCACTATGTGGAGGATAACTTTCCGGTCTTCCTTGCATTTTCAAGTGCATGGGACACTATTTCCTTCACTATCCAATAGTTCTCCATTGTTTTATATAATTTTGTATCCCAAGTTCTAGAATACATGGGATCCTCTAACCAATATCATGTTTCCTACTTGATCTCCTCATCAGATATTTGTTTGTTCTTCTCCCTTACTATCTCCTCCACTTGCTGAATTTCTCGTTGAGCGACCTCAGAGCAATTTTCCATGAAATATTGCTTAGTTTCCAAGCCTCTTGACCAACTCTTGCAATGGATCCATGCTTCCTGGATGAGGATGCATTCCTAGCTGCTTATTTTCCTTTCTCCTTTCTAGATTTCCCCCCCACACCCACTACTCGACCCATCTCCATTGACCACTTAAGACCCAAAAACTAACTTAGAATAAAGCAAGGGTTTGGTTTCCACTTGTCCCATCCTCCTCTCTCACTTGACTGGACTAAGAACTCCCAACTCACATAGCCCACATAAGAGTCCCAAACAAGGACCCAAACATGAGTAGCCACAACTCTGTCCCTTAACAATTCTTGGGATCCACTCATTGAAGGCAGGAGGCTTGGAGAGACCTCCTCACTAACCTACAGTTTCCCATCCCAAAAAAGCCAAGATGGTCTCCATTTGACTCTCCTTATAACATATTTTCCCTCCCAGAGTTCATAAAAAAATATGTTTCTATTGACCTACCCAACCATGATATCATAAACATTCCCATTTCCATCCATTATCAGAGGAAGCTACACCTAGTCGACCCTACTATCTCCCTTCGAGACTACTTTCTGCATCATTATTTTGGCTCTCTTATCCCTATACCTCATTACTCTCTCGAACCTTCTACATGCCATCACATGAGTAAGAAATAATGGAGTTGTACTCTCCTCTGTGAATATCGGAGCTTGCATGTTACACCTCCATCCTTTCACCAACTCATATGCTATCAAGACTCGAATCATGCAACTTGGTGGTGTCTTAGCTTGCCACTTATGCAACGATCATCCTGTGATTTACCACCCCATTCGGGGATCCATTATAATTTTCATTTAACTTGTTTCATTACTTTATGAGAGTGCTAGGAATTGGATCCCTCTGTTGGTTGTGGAGCCTCATTATCTTCCTGATTTAGAGGTCCTTGCTTTCAACCGTGTTTATACCCCATGAAGTATTTACACCCCAGAAGTATGTACACTCTTCCACGCGGGGGAGTGAAGAGGGGGGGCACCCCCTTTG
>ML790563.1:279894-296613 GCA_009831015.1 Picea engelmannii
CCCTGGTTACAAACCAGGGGCCCTGGTTACAAACCAGGGGCCCTAGACATATCTAGGGTCTTCAACTGCTTGGTTACAAACCAAGACTTCCATGCCCCAGGCATGGTTACCCTGGTTACAAACCAGGGGCCCTGGTTACAAACTAGGGGCCCTAGACATATCTAGGGTCTTCAACTGCTTGGTTACAAACCAAGACTTCCATGCCCTAGGCATGGTTACCCTGGTTACAAACCAGGGGCCCTGGTTACAAACCAGGGGCCCTAGACATTCGTCTAGGGTCTTTATCAATTTGGTCCTATGACCACATACCCCAGGAGTGCACTGGGGGGCCTAGTTCTGTCTAGGGTCTTAGCTATCCTCCAGGAGAATGGCTCTCGCTGCTGCATGTAAATTTAACAAGGAGAAAAACCAAAAGCAAGGAGGGTAGATTTCATATAATCCCAACTTATCTTATCAAAACATTTCGAAAGATCTAACTTTAAAAGGATACCTAGAGTACCCGTGCATTTTAGTGAGTGGATGACTTCATGGGCCAGGATGATGTTGTCTAGAATTTTCCTTCCCTCGACATAGCCTAGTTGCTCAGAAGATATGATGAAAGGAAGAAAAGGTTTGAGTTGTCGGGCAATTACCTTGGTGAGTAGTTTGTTAATGATGTTGCAAAGAGCGATGGGTCAGAACTGCTTTGGGTGGGTAACTTTCTCTTCCTTGGGGATGAGGGTAAGGAAATCCGCATTGAGTGTGGGGAGTAATTGACCTAATTTGTGGGAGTCCTCAATGAGTTCCCATACATCCTCCCTAATGATGGGCCAACAATTATGAAAAAAATCCACCGTGAAGTTGTTGGGTCCAGGGGCTTTTCCATATGGAGTGTCATGGAGAGCCTGATCCACTTCTTCAATCGTAATCATTCTCGGGAGGTATTCATTGTGTTCCTAAGTTATCTTAGTGGGTATGTGTTGAGTGATTCTTTCAATGGCATGTGATCTGTCGTCAAGGGGTTCTGTAAGAAGATCTTGGTAGTAGGGGACCAGTTCTAGTTCCAGATCCTCATGGTTTTGGGGGACCTAGCCTTGATCAGATAACAAGTGTGAGATACGATTTATATTCCTGCGATCCTTGATCAGATAACAAGTGTGAGATACGATTTATATTCCTACGATGGATCCTTGAGAGATGGAATAATTTATTGTTTCGTTCCCCCTCTTTGAGCCATTGGATCCTAGATTTATTTCGCCAAAGGATTTCTTCTTGGGAACATCTTTAATCCATCTATTTCTTGAGAGTAACTTCATTTTCCTTGAGTTTCTTTTTGAGACCTTGGTCCCTGATTTGATGCTAGAGAAGCTGCATTTGTTGGTTCAGGTTTCGTTAGGCCTCAAAGATGTTGCCAAAGTTGGTTTTGTTCCACATCTTGAGGCGCTCCTTGAAGTTCTTAGTTTCTGCTGAAAACGATACATGAGAGAACCATGAGGGGTGGTGTAGTGTCCCCAAGGCCGAGCCCTGTTACAGATCATGTTATATGTAAAGAATTGTAAATGTGTTCTATAGGATGGTGAGCCAAGTTTTGCATAAGCTGTAGGCTTATGTGTTTTGATAGGCCAGGGAGACTAAGTGTTGAAGGCCAGGAGCCTATTGATGTACTTGTATGTATGCATATCAATTAATAAAATATAAACACCGCCAGTGCAAACCGACCACGATGAATGAGTGATGGGGGACTGAGCATCCACAGAGTGGGCAAGGATCCAGGGGCTGAAAGGTGGGAAAAAGGGGCTGAGTGATGAGCCTAGGGGCTAAGCCTAGGGGGCTTAAGCCTGGGAAATAATATTTTAATATTATTTTAAAAAGAAACATGTGCATTTATGTTTATCCTAAGTTTTGGAAAGGGAACGTGCAAAGGGGATGCATGCTGTGGTACGCATGCAGTTCCCAGGGTGACAAGTGTCAACCCTGGTGCATGCAAATAAAATGGAGGAAGTAAGTTGTGAGGGGGATCTTCTCTCCATTTCTGAACGGAACCTCTGAGCGTAGAATCGGTACGCCATCTACTAGATTACTCTGATTCATCTCTGAAGCCGTTAAGCCTATGTTTGTCTGAAGAAACCGTGTACACCCATGTCCTAAGTTGTGAGTCTGTGTTTGTTCTAGGCAAACCTGGGAGTGTATTCCTAAACTGGAATCCTTGTGTTGAACTCGAGTGGAAGAATCCTTTGGTTGTTTGGGAAAATGCTGAGCTAACCTGTGCATGGAACCTGTTCCGAAATCATCCTGTGAGATTATCCTGTGACCCCTGAACCATTTTGGGAAGCATTAGCCTGTGTTTCCCATGGATTGTTGAGACCACACAGTACTGGACTATGTGAGGCTTGTTGGCCTGTGAGCGACTCCTCCAGGTGAGAGAGTGTGCAGAGGGAGAAGAGAACTCCTGGAAGGAACCCTGTAGCTGCCATAGAACCCGGAGAATTCCGGTCCGGTCTGTTCCTGTAACCCAAGGTAAGGGAGACTGGAAGCCAAAGGACTATCTAGGTGACAGAGAAGGTGCACTCTCCTGGGGTGGAACAGGCATGTGGGGAATGAGGGTCTGTGGGCAGTGAGTGTGGGAGATTCCTGGGAGAGCTTTCTTCCTGGTGATGTGTATGTGTTATCTTCCCTGTAACCTCAGCCTAGCCTAGGATTCCTTGCCTTGGGGTGGAGCTCGGTCCCAGCTCGGGGGTGACTCACTGTTGAGCTGATGAACAGTGTGGTCTAAGGCTGGGAGGTTCATGGAAGGCCTGCACTTGGTTGGTGAATTCTACAGCTGTTAAAAGATAAGTATCTGAATTATGTTTTATCACATTTGGCATCACTATGCTGTATATATTATCATGTTTTCCACTGTGTAAATGAATTACTGTTGAATGTTATGGTTTGCTAATGGTAACAGTAACTTATATATTTTACTTTGCGAATTAAGTGTGTTTAATTATGTTAAATGCATTTGGTTATAATTTCTGTATGAATTATGTAAACATTCATGTATAGAATGGTAACTGAGAGGTTTGGAAACCTCGGTAGTGAAAGGATACACTACAGAGTGGTATCAGAGCTAAGATTTCGACACTGAGCCTAGATGGTCCAGTGGAGCAGTCTTTGGACTGAAAATGTGAAGAGAAATTGGGCCTGGAATGGCCAATTTCGGACGTTGGTTGTTCCAGTGTGTCAAGTAGTTGCCTGACCGTGTTTACAAGCTCAGGAGGTTTAGCGGTGCTGTGAAACCGTAGCTGGTATGGTCTATGACCATAGGGAGATAGGTTTCTACACCAATGGTGTTAGAACCGCCAGATCTGTTCGAGAGGGAAGATGAACCCTTGTAACCGTCAGATCTGGAGAACGTGCACGAGGTTTAAAACCTTTGGATACTGCACAGGAGTTTAAACTCGGGAATATCGTGAGTCGTAAGATCCCTGTGGGATTACCCGTCAACCGTCTGAGTTGACAGAAGTTGCGTAGGATTTAAGTCCTCATGGGTCGAGGATAAGTCCTGGGGAGGCGTTGGGATATTAGAGTCATCGGTGTTTTACTAAGGCAGAGAATCGAGACCTTGTGAGTCTCGAAACACCGAATAAATCATAGCCGTAGGATCTCAAGGAGGACACGTGTCAGAGTCCTGGAGAGAGTCAAAAATTGAAGTTCTTGAGAACCTAGGAACCTCATCCCATGGAATCACGATCCGCGATTTTGCGACAAGATCTGGACCGTTCATATTAGGAAACACTTGGCAGAGATCTGCCATCGGGGAAAGTCTCGACAAGGAGTAAGTTCATCAGTGTTTGAAGTTCATCGGGAAATTGGGAACCCTGGTAACAAGTGGTTCATACACTTTGAAACTCCAAACTCCGAAACCTCGATGAGCGGTTGATTACGGTCATGGGGTAGAGGTCACATGGACCTGACTTAACCACAAAGAGTTAAAGAAAGAGGCGCATCGGCATATTGGGAATTGAGATATCGGAGATCCCGAAAGAAAAGGTTTCATGCATTGGAAAATCGCGATACGCGATTTCCCGATAAGGCCTAGGAGTGTGGGGCCACACCGACTGTCAGGAGGACAGGTGGAAGATTTTTAGCGACAAGCAAAAGGACTGTTGACAAGTCAATGACTAGGACCCATCGGGGATCCCGTAAGCGTATAAGCATGACATTGAAACCGCCGAAACCCGACGGGGTAGGGTGGAGGACATATAGTATAGTCATGTGGACCAGCGGCTGAGCCAGGAGAGCTAGCCAGTGTAAAATCACATCGGGAATCGGAGGATCGGAGGTTGTGAATGCATGTGCATCGCGACATCACAAATTCTGAAACCCCAATAAGAGGATTGATCACGGTCATGGGCAGTGGTCGTATGGTGAGGCTATAGCCCGGAGGGCTAGCACGGACGGAGTCCATCGGAAATTGGGAAATCGGGGATTCCACTGTCAAGCGTTTTGGCACATTCAGATTTGCGAAACCCCGAACCCCGATAAGGGATATGGCCAGGGTCACGAGTCAGCGGTCACATCGGCCAGGGCTTAGCTTGGAGGGATAAGGCATATCGGAGATCGGAGGATCAGGGGTTGCGAAGACATGTGCCTGTTGATAGTGCAAGTGTCAAAACTCCGATAGTAGTAGTCATGAGAGGAAGACAGCCACGGTCGTGGCGTATGGTCATATGCATCAAGAGCTAGGCTCCGGAGGGTTAGCATGTAAAAGGGGTCATCGGAGATCCGAAATCCAAAGAGGACAGTGACCCTCGACATCAGGAATTGTGAAACTCGAAACTTGAAGTCTCGAAATAACTGGAAATTGAAGTTTCGGACACCCGAAAAACACAGAGCTCAGAAAACATGTGAAGTTGAAATGTCTTTCGGTTTTTTTTCGTGTTAATTATGAACATTGTGGGTTATTCATGAAGTTTAATGGCCTGACAATTTTTGAATTGGATTGCACAGTGCGTGTTCAGAATACAACAGAGGCCAAACTCCAGTTAATCAATGCCGAGTATGGAGTGGGGAAGAGTGCAAATTACCCCTGAAATGGAAGACGAGCGGGAAGGAAAGGATGTTAACTTAGGAGTCGAAGGATCGAACTCTAATGGGCATGGAAAGGAGATGGATAAGGAAGGACATATAATGAAAATCCTTGAAGGATTGCAAAGAGAGGCCAAGGAGCGTCGAGCTGATAGCCGAAAGCTCATGAAAGTCAAGGATCGGCAAGGGAAATTAAACTTAAGATTCTTACAGAGTCTAGAAAGAATAGAGAAGAAACTTGAGAAGGGAAGAGACTCAAGTATGACAGAGAGTCGCAGAGACCATAGGAGAAAAATTAGATCAAGGAGTAGTAGCTGACATCACAGTCGCTCCCAAAAACATTCGGATAGGGAGACACATAGCAGTTCGAGCCCGTCCCCTACCAGAAAACATCGGAAATCTGGAAGGGAGGAATTGAAAGGAGAGATGAACAAGATTAAGCCTCCAACATTCGATGGAGAACATAAGAAGGAGGAAGATGTCGAGACATGGTTGCTGGGCATGAAGAAATACTTCTAGCTGCAGAATTATTCTGCCCATGCAGAGGGAAGAATTGCAATGTACCAGTTAAAAGGAAAAGCGTCTGTGTGGTGGGATCAGTTTGTGCAGGTGCAGCACATTCAAGAGAAAGAGGTCACTTGGAAGGAATTCAAGAGGTATTTTGAGAAGAAATACCTGACTAAAAGATACTATGACAGAAAGATGAAGGAGTTCTTCAAACTCAAGCTAGGCAGTATGACCATTGATGAGTATGAACGAAGTTTTCTGGAACTGTTGAAATATGTTCCGTTCATCAAAGATGAGGCTGTCAAAATTCAGAGGTATATGAGTGGACTGCCACCTTCTATTGGTGAAAAAATTCAATACGATGATCCGAAGACTATGGAAGAAACGATAAGAAGGGAGAAATGCCTATACGAACAGCAGAGAGAAAAGCCTACCTTTCAGAAGGTTTGGGATAACCAGAAGAGGTTTAAGAAAGAACAGAGGCAGAAGGGAAGCAAACCTTCCTTTTTCAGAAACAGTCCTTGGGGACAGTCATCTTTTAAAGAGCCCAGGAAAGTTGAAGGGAGTGAACATATGACAAGACCTCCACCCATGGAGTGTTGGGGCTGTAAAGGGAATCATAGGTACAGAGACTGCCCCCACAGAAAAGACAAAACAAGAACTGTCCATGTTGTTCAGCAAGCTAAAACAGTGGAGGATATGGGCAGTAGAATGCCGAGGATCTACGCAGTCTTGGATAACAAGCAAGCAGAATTTCAATCACACATGATTGAAGTGGAAGGTATGATCAACAACCGACCACTTGTTATTTTGATTGATTCAGGGGCTAGCCATAGTTATGTAGATCCTAGGGTGGTGGAAAGTTTGAATCTAACGAAGAGCAAACATGAGAAGTCTTGGTTAGTGCAGTTAGCCACAGGGACCAAGAGGAAGGTCACTGAATTGGTTAAGTCTTGTTCAATGCACATGAAAGGAATGAGCACTAAGGCTGAATTGAACATTCTACCTTTAGGCTCATACGATTGCTTAATTGGGATGGACTGGCTAGACCAGCACCATGCCCTTCTGGATTGTTGAAACAAGATATTTACATTTCTGGATGAAGAAGGAAATCAGGTAACAGTCCAAGGAATTCCCAGAGCTGTGGTTGTGAGGGAAATCTCAGCCATGCAGCTGAAGAAATGTTACCGGAAAGGTTGTCAATTATTTGCAACCTGGGTGGAAGAGGCATTTCAAGATGTGGTCTCGAATCTGGAAGACCACAGGGTGCTCAAAGAGTTTGAGGACGTGTTTCAGGAGGATCCTGGACTACCTCCGAAGAGGGACATCGATTTTTCTATAAATCTGATGCCTGGAGCAACTCCAGTTTCGAAAGCTCCTTATAGGATGAACACACCAGAGCTGAAAGAGTTGCAACTGTAGCTTGAAGAGCTATTAAAGAAAGGCTACATTCATCCCAACATATCACCGTGGGGAGCCCCAGTCCTATTTGTGAAGAAGAAAGATGGTACGATGAGGCTGTGCATTGAATTTAGACAGTTGAATAAAGTCACTGTCAAGAATAAATATCCTCTGCCAAGGATTGATGATCTTTTTGATCAGTTAAAGGATGCGAAAGTATTTTCGAAAATAGATCTTCAATCTGGGTATCATCAGCTGAGGATAAAATATGAAGAGATCAGCAAGACTGCCTTCAAAACAAGGTACGTTCATTATGAGTTCACTGTGGTGTCGTTTGGACTGTCCAACGCGCCTGCTGTCTTTATGTGCCTAATGAATGGAGTGTTCAGAAATTATCTGGACAAGTTTGTCATAGTATTCTTGGATGATATCTTGGTGTATTCCAAGACAGATGAAGAACATGAGCAACACCTGAGAATGGTGCTACAGGTGTTGAGAGAACACCAGCTGTATGCAAAAATGAGCAAGTGCTCATTTTACCAAAAGAAGATTTATTATCTGGGACACATTATTTCTGAAAAAGGGATCGTTGTGGATCCTGAGAAGGTACAGTCCATTCAAGAGTGGCCAGCGCCAAGAAATGTGACAGAAGTTAGATCCTTTATGGGTCTGGCAGGTTATTATAGGAGGTTCATAGCCGGATTTTCAAGGATAGCTCATGCTATCACTTCTTTGCAAACGAAGGAGAAGAAGTTCCAGTGGACTGATGTATGTGAGAGCATCTTCCAGCAATTGAAGCAGTTGCTCACTAGTGCTCCAATCCTAAAGATTGTTGATCCAAGTAAGGATTACGTAGTGTGCACAGATGCGTGTAAGGAAGGGCTGGGAGGAGTTCTCAGCCAAGAGGGATCTGTAATTTGTTATGAATCCCGAAAGCTGAAAGAGCATGAAAAGAATTATGCCACTCATGATTTAGAGTTGGCAGCAGTTGTCCATGCATTGAGGAAATGGAGACATTACCTCATGGGCAAGAAATTCGAGTTGAGAATAGACCACAATGGTCTGAAGTATTTATTTGATCAGCCAACCTTAAATGCCAGGCAAATTAGATGGCTGGAATTTCTGTGCAAATATGACTTTGATATCAGGCATATAAAAGGGAAAGAAAACAAAGTGGTTGATGCACTCAGCAGAAAAGTGCATGAATTACATACTACAGCCATTAGCATGTACATAACTGAGTTGAAAAACAGAATTCTTGAAGTTGCAAATGCTGATTTGCAGTACAAAAGACTGGTAGCAAAGCTACAGCAGAATGAGAAACCACAAACCAAGGAAAGTTATACCTTGGGAACTGATAGTCTACTTCTGCATAAAGACCGAGTGTATGTACCTAATGACAGAGAATTGAAGCTGGCAATTCTAAAAGAAATGCATAATGTGACTTATGTTGGTCATCCTGGATATCAAAAGATTGTGGCAGCAGTCAAAAGCCATTATTTTTGGCCAGGTATGAAGAAGGAAATTGATGAATATATCGCCAGATGTATGGAATGCCAAAAGGTCAAGGCTGAGCATAGACACCCAACAAGGTTGTTGCAGCCTTTACCTATTCCTGAGTGGAAATGGGATGTGGTAACAATGGATTTTATCATAGGATTGCCCAGAACAAGCAAGCAGCATGATTCAATCATGGTGGTGGTGGACAAGCTTACTAAAGCTGCCTATTTTATTCCACTGAAAACCACCCACAGAGCAGCAGATGTTGCTGATATATTTTTAAAAGAAGTTGCACGCTTGCATGGAATTCCTAAGACAATTGTGTCTGATAGGGACCCGAAATTCACTTCGAATTTCTGGAGAGGACTATTCAAGGGATTCAGAACGAATATGAACTTCAGTACAACATATCATCCTGAGTCTTATGGATAGACAAAGAGAGTAACAGAGTAATAGAAGACATGTTGAGAATGTATGTGATGGATAAACCATCAAGGTGGGAAGACTACCTGCATTTGGTAGAATTCGCTTACAATAATGGGTACCATGCATCTCTAAAGATGAGCCCATTCGAAGCACTTTATGGAAGAAAGTGCAACACTCCAGTAAGCTGGGATAATCCAGCTGACAGAACAGTAGTTGGACCTGAACTACTCAAAGAGATGGAAGATCAAATGATCAAAATCAAACAGAATTTGCAAGCTGCTCAGGACAGGCAGAAAAGTTACGCTGATGGTAATAGAACCCATAGAGAATTCAAAGTGGGTGACCATGTTTTCCTAAAAGTGAAAACTAATAGGAGTTCCTTGAAATTGGGAAGTTGCACTAAGTTGGCAGCAAGATTTTGTGGGCCATTTGAGATCCTGGAAAGGATTGGGCCAGTTCCATACATGCTTGCATTAATTGCATCTATGACTGTACATAATGTGTTTCATGTTTCACTACTTAAGAAATATGTACCTGATGCTAATCATGTTATCGATTGGACTGTGATTCAGATGGAACCAGAAGGTGTCTTGTAGGTGCATCCGGTGCGCATATTGGACAGGAAAAACAAGCAGCTCCGGAATCAAGCTATAGAGCTTGTAAAGGTCCAGTGGACCTGGTATGGTCCTGAGGACGCGACATGGGAGCATGCAGAAGTAATGCAGGCAGAGTACCTGCATCTTTTTGAAAATTTTGAAAGGCTTGCAGAGACAGTGTGAGTTGCACTGAGGACAGTGCAAAAATAAGGGGAGAGGGATTGTAGTGTCCCCAAGGCCAAGCCCCGTTACAGATCATGTTATATGCAAAGAATTGTAAATCTGTTCTATAGGCTGGTGAGCCAAGTTTTGCATAAGTTGTAGGCTTATGTGTTTTGATAGGCCAGGGAGCCTAAGTGTTGAAGGCCAGGAGCATGTTGATGTACTTATATGTATGCAGATCAATTAATAAAATATAAACACCGCCAGTGCAAACTGACCACGATGAATGAGTGATGGGGGACTGAGCGTCCACAGAGTGGGCAAGGAACCAGGGGTTGAAAGGTGGGAAAAATGGGCTGAGTGATGATCCTAGGGGCTAAGCCTAGGGGGCTTATGCCTGGGAAATAATATTTTAATATTATTTTAAAAAGAGACATGTGCATTTATGTTTATCCTAAGTTTTGGAAAGGGAACGTGCAAAGGGGATGCATGCTGTGGTACGCATGCAGTTCCCAGGGTGACAAGTGTCAACCCTGGTGCATGCAAATAAAATGGAGGAAGTAAGCCGTGAGGGGGATCTTCTCTCCATTTCTGGCCGAAACCTCTGAGCGTAGAACCGGTACGCCATCTGCCAAATTACTCTGATTCATCTCTGAAGCCGTTAAGCCTATGTTTGTCTGAAGAAACCGTGTACACCCATGTCCCGAGCTGTGAGTCTGTGTCTGTTCTAGGCAAACCCGGGAGCGTATTCCTGAACCGGAATCCCTGTGTTGAACTCGAGTGGAAGAATCCTTTGGTTGTTTGGGAAATGATGAGCTAGCCTGTGCATGGAGCCTGTTCTGAAATCATCCTGTGAAATTATCCTGTGAATGTTGAACCGTTTTGGGAAGCATTAGCCTGTGTTTCCCGTGGATTGTTGAGACCACACAGTACTGGATTGCATGAGGCTTGTTGGCCTATGAACGACTCCTCCAGGTGAGAGAGTGCGCAGAGGGAGAAGAGAACTCCTGGAAGGAACCCTGTAGCTGCCATAGAGCCCGAAGAATTCCGGTCCGGTCTGTTCCTGTAACCCAAGGTAAGGGAGATTGGTAGCCGAAGGACTGTCTAGGTGACAGAGAAGGTGCACTCTCCTGGGGTGGAACAGGCATGTGGGGAATGAGGGTCTGTGGGCAGTGAGCGTGGGAGATTCCTGGGAGAGCTTTCTTCCTGGTGATGTGTATGTGCTATCTTCCCTGTAACCTCAGCCCAGCCTAGGATTCCTTGCCTTGGGGTGGAGCTCGGTCCCAGCTCGGGGCTGACTCACTGTTGAGCTGATGAACAGTGTGGTCTAAGGCTGGGAGTTTCGTGGAAGGCCTGCACTTGGTTGGTGAATTCTATAGCTGTTAAAAGATAAGTATCTGAATTATGTTTTATCACATTTGGCATGACTGTGCTGTATATATTATCATGTTTTCCGTTGTGTAAATGAATTACTGTTGAATGATATGGTTTGTTAATGGTAACAGTAACTTATATATTTTACTTTGTGAATTAAGTGTGTTTAATTATGTTAAATGCATGTGGTTATAATTTCTATACGAATTATGTAAACATTCATGTATAGAATGGTAACTGAGAGGTTTGGAAACCTTGGTAGTGAAAGGGTACACTACAGGTGGCGACTTCCATCCACCAAGTTGGAGTCATTGATTGGAATTCAGGATGTGTAAGCCAAATTTTTTTGAATCTGAAGGGTTTTCGTCTGGGAGAGTCGGGGATATCCACCCAAATCTAAATGGGCCAGTGATCAAAGCTAGAGTTGTTGAGCAAACAGTCAAGGCAGAAAGAAACCTGCTGGGCGTCAGAGTGACGATTTGACCAGGTGAAGAGACCGTTGCGGGTTTCAAGCCCATTGAGGTTCATTTGGTCGTTCAAGGATTGAAAGTGATTGTTGCCACCATCAAGTCTTTGAACCCCTCCTCTTTTTTCTTCGAGATTGCAAATCATGTTAAAGTCACCTCCCAGTATCCATATTCGATAACAAATGAGATTCCCTATCTATTCCAGGTTTTGCAAGAAGGGTAGCTTGTCCCTCTGAATGGAAAAGCCATAAATGTTGGTAAGGAGCATTGGTTTGTTGTATCCTATGACTCAAAATTCCACCGTGATGGTCCCTTTGGTAATGAAGAAATTTTCCATGAGCACAGATTTTGGGCTCCAGAGGATAGCCAAACCCCTAGTGGTGTTTATTGCATCAGTGCCCATCACTCTCGCATTTCTCCAACAACGAGTAAGGATTTGGTCTGCCTCTTCTCCTGCGCACTTTGTTTCTTGAAGGAAAAGAATATCTAGTTTTTCTTCCATGATTCAATATCGTAGAAGGTGTTGCTTGCTACGATCGTTGAGTCTCTGAATATTCCATGAGATGAGCTTCATGATGAGGGTGGGGGAGGGAGCGGGGGAAATCTATCCGAGATCAGTTGAATATGACTTGAGTTCACCATAAAGTGCCCGATATCCTATATGAGTTGCTGGGTGGACTTTTGACTTGTTTTATTTTCGTCCTTCAGGGGCTTCCGCTGGTCTTTCTGATGGTTTCTATGAATACCCAGTCTAGAGTTGTATCTGGCCGCGAATACCGTAGATGAATTGAGGAAAACCTTGCTCACTTTGTGCAGTTGATTTGGAGGAATGGTGTAGAGTTCTTGTTTACGATAAGCCTGCTCAAGATGGACTAGATCCACACCTGCTAGATCTTGTTCATCTAGGTCCATTTTTGCATCATTGTCCTCCAGTTTTGGAACATAATTTTCTTTGGAACAAGATGGGGGGTTAGGAGAGATCTGCTCCAAGACAGGGGTGTTTACCAATTTTCCTTTTGGGTCACTTTGGGTTGGGGCTGCCTGGGGAGGAGCTTGTGGTTCACCCAAGTCATCTAGAATTTGATGTAGGGTGTCAAAAGAGTTACTATAGGAAGTCCCCTTTGCTATGGGTGTTACCATTTTCTTGGTAGATTTATGGCATCGACCTGCAACTTGAGTAAAGTTGTCTTTTGATTTTCTTGTTTAATGGTTTCTTCCTTGCTTATGGCATTTAGTGGGAAATATTTGAAGAGATTCTTGTGCTCATGGAATTTCCTGCATCAGAAAGGCATGTGCTCATAATCAATGGTTTGGGACCATTCCTCATCATGATATTCCAAAGCAATGGAGCCAGGGAGGGGTTTGGAGATATTGAGAAAAACACAAATGTGAGCGTAGGATGTCTACCTTCTCTGTCTGGTAGCCTTAGACACTTTGACATAGTCTCCAATGGTGTTTCCGATACCAGAACGGATCTCCTCTAACCAGAACTCTTGTGGCAAGGAATGGAGATGGATCCAAACCGGTGCATGCGAGAAATATTCCTTTTCGGGGTTGAACTTCTCAATCTAGAAGTGTAGGAAGAGGCCAGTTGAGTTGAAGAAATATGGTCTATCATTGAAGATACGATTCCGATATTCTAGATTGTGAAAGATAATTGTGAAGAAACCTTTGGATTAAAGTTGCAGATCATATTGTCCTTTGGGTTTCTGCTAGTGGTGTATCCACTTTACTAAGTCGCACTCGAAAGGCCAGAGACCCAGGAATTTTCCCACCGGAGCATAGTCCCTCATATACTATTTCTTATCTTCGATTCTGGGAGTGTTTATCCAGGTGGATATCGGCAGCCACCGACCTATTCCACAGGCTCGAAAAACAATTTTCCATATTGGTAGTTTTTCGATAGTTTTTTGGGTTCCAAACTTCTGGGGTCGTTTTGAGGTCCTAAACGATGTTTTTTTTGGATTTGGGGCCCAGGTGACTACTAAAGGAACTTTCCTGGGCTAGTAGAAAATCATTTTTTTTAGTTATACCTTTCCAACGATGTATTGAGCACCCCAAATGGAGATCGTACGTAAAAGTTACGTCCCCGGGAAGTTGAAGTATCAATTACCCCCATCGGGACCCACCAACCTTTTGGCTTTTCATCTCCTGGGATTAGGGTTTTAGATTTTACTTGTGTTAAAAAGGCCTTTAGAACCTCATAGGAACAATCATCTTCTGGCGAATGCAAGTAGCTGTCACATCTCTTCTCGGAGATAAGATGCCACCATTCTAGCAAGTCTTTCACTCTGTATTTTTACAGTCTCTTTACATTTCTTTCATTAATAGAAATCATGTATTACTGTATTTCTCTATTTCTGGCAATATTTATGTGTATTTCATTGTAGTATCTCTTCTTTCATTTCGTTCTCAAAAATAATCTAGATCAAGTGTTGACCACGTATTTTGGTGCTAGAGGCGCTTGGGGTAGGCATTTTCCTGGTTCCCATAGACAAGTCAATTTTGCATGAGTTGGTCTGGGATCTATCTCCATAGCTTTATCCTTTGCAACTCCTTCAAAGAATAGATGAGATCTGATGTCAAGGGAGGGCTTAAAGGATGATCGCCAAATTCTACCATCACTCTGGTCATGCGAAATAGTTTAGTTGTAGGAGGCACCTCATGGCCCTCCCTTCAGAGGATCCATGGCTTGCCCAGGCCGAGGGGCAGCCAAGAGTAACATGAAGCTTGGAAGTAAACCCTACACTCGACTGAAAACCATAATAGAGCTATGTTTACGTAGCTTTTAATATCACTTTCTATCTATGCTTGCTCTATAATCTCTCTAGCAAAACTAAACTTTTTAATTTTAGCCCTCAAGGAAAACATTTGAAGATATATAGGACCTTGTGTTGGAGCTGGTTTCCATTTTTGGCAGTCCAAGCACTAGGTCAGATAATATGTATATGAAAGTCTCTCTATATATATGGAAAAATGATATAACTCCATAGTATCGTAGAGTATTGCACAAAAGCCTTAAATATACAAGGGGATTGTCATTTACGTAATTTTCAATGTGGGACATGAGCTTATAATTTGTACCAATTCAAGTACTTCTATGAATTGAGGTAGTATGAGAGGTCTTAAATGGGTATCCATTCCATTAACATATTATTTGTATAGTTATTAATGGTAAAATTAAAAACATAAAGTTATAGGGTTTGTGGATTAGTAAAGTAGCATTTCTTTAGGTTTTGTTTGATGTGTTATATATATATAATTGGCCAAGATTAGGTTTTGTTTGAGTGACCATGGCGTCGATTATATTTAACTGGAAAGACAAGACACTATGATCATCATTGACGTCCTCTTACTCTCTCATCCTTTGGTATGTTGTCCCTCTTCTCCATTAGCGCAGTCTCTATGATTTATCATGTCTTCTTCCTTCTCCATGGAAGAATTGTAGTTATCCAATTCAGTAGAGTTGAGTCAAAGATTTGAAAAATTCAAAAAAAAATTAAGTCTCTTAAAAATTTTAAAAATAAATTTGTTTGTTGAGAATAAATTTGTTTGTTAAAAACCTCAACGATGCATTTTTCTCATTCAAATACTTAAATTTAATTTTCTTAGACAGAAATTTATAAAAGTTCATATATTACAAACCTCTAAATATGAATTCCCTTCGTTTCCACCTTTCAGATAATGACACTCCGAATTTGTCTTCTTTAACTTTAAAAAGAAAGATCTCATTTACATATCTGATGTCTGTATTTAACTTTAAAAACAAAGATCACATTTATACTTCTGGTGTCTGTCTCGTGTGTGGATGGTGTGACAAGATTCTATTTAAAAAATATTCAGTGTCAAGATTCATTACAAAACGATTTTTGCATATTTATTAGTTACAATATTTAGTGTATATAGTAAGGATTTTGAAGTTGAAACATATAAACCTCAAAGTTTATTACAAAACATTTTCATTATTAGAGCTAATTATAAAAAAAATTAATTACAAAACAACTAAGATCCACTGCAAAAACAAGCTTTGATTATTTATTAATTACAATATTTATTTAATATTTACAATAAGGGTTTTGAAATTGTATGTGCATGCACATTGTGGAGCTGAGGAATAGTGTGATGTTCAAGATTGAAAAAGAAGATAAAGCTATTTGCACCGCAAAATTTGAAATCGTCTCTTAAATATCCGTTGTAATGTTGCATCCTACCGAAGCTTTAAAAATATTGTAAGAATATTTATTGAAGTGCCATTGTATTTGAAATGTTAGGGATGGAAACACCTTTAACGTAAAGTGCAAGGTAGATTTTATCATTTGGTTTATTCACGATAATTATATTATTAATAATCCCACCTACAGACTTATTGAGCGCCAGAGAGCTCCATTGGAGTTGATAGTCTGTGTTCTTGGTTGACAGAGGGGTGATATTGCTGAGAATTGGAGGAATATTTGAAATGAGCTCCTGTTGTATTCACTTCTTGTCAACCACATTTCTACACTTGTTCATTTCGAAAAACGCTGCATACCAGCGAAGGATTTAATTGCAGCAAACAAGAAGGCAGCAAAACTATAAGAATTGTGTGTTATGTGGCAATTTCTTTTGAAAAACAATTATTTGATTTTATTATTAATGTTTTTAAAATAAATTAAGTCCAAGTTTGCCTGTATAGTAAAATCAAGAATTGTTATCTGGCCATTTTTTTTTAAATATTATTTGATTTTATTAGTAATACCTTTAAAATAAATTCATGTCCTTGTATAGTAAAATCAAACTCTGAAATCAATTCTAAAAGATGTAGTTTAAAAGTTTTATGTTTTTATTTTTTAATATTTACTCAAAATCTAATTAAAATTTAATTAAAAAGTGAAAAAATATAAAATATTTAAGTTATTCAATTTATAATTTTTCAAAAATTATAAAAAAAATCAAATTAAACTAATTCTAAAAGATGTAGTTTAAATATAATATGTATTTAAAAGATGTAGTTTAAAAATTTTATGTTTTTATTTTCTTACATTTGTTTAAAATTTAATTAGAAAATAAAAAAATATAAAATATTTGAATTATTTTCATTTATAATTTTTCAAAAATTAAAAAAAAAAAAAAATTTAAAATAATATAAAAATACGTTAACTTATCAGAATTTTTTTAATGAAGCTAATCAAACAGAATTGACCCTATATTCCCGATAAATTAAAAAAAAAAATTTAATATATAAAATATTATAATAATCA
>ML790563.1:324696-340384 GCA_009831015.1 Picea engelmannii
AGGTCCTCAGCCACAATGATGTACAGGAAAGGAGATATGGGGTATCCTTTCCAAATTCCCCTAGAGGGGTTAAACAAGTGAGAATGAGATCCATTGATAAGAATAGAAAAAAAGGTTGAATAAATCATATTTTTGATATAGATAATTCACTCCATGTAGAAACCAAAGGCCCCTTACATCTCATTAAGGAAGGTCCAGCTAAGGCAGTCATAGACTTTATACATATCTGCCACATTTGTCTCTCGTTATTTTGGAACTAATGTCAATAAAGTATCATTGAAAGATCGAAGAATGGTTCTTGATGTCCGTAACTCCTCAATGACCTCCCAAATGTATTTTCCAATGATTTCCCAGTGTTGGCCCTTGACCAAGTTTTGAAGAATACTTGGTCATATTTGACCATTTTTGTGACTGTGACATCTTGTCAAAGATGGAGCGAAACGCAAAGTGGAAATTACGGAAGCAAGACCTATTTTTGGGTCCCTTTTAGGGTTTTGGGTTGATGTAAAGGGAAAGGGATGTCGATCTGTGGGTTTACCCATGCTTAGGCCCATTTTGTAATCTATAAATAGATACTTAGGCAATGTAAGTATATGATGAGGAGGATAGTAGTACATCTATGTGATGTATAGCTAAAGTCTTAGTGCTAGTAGCTGGATCTGTGTGATCGGATGTATATTGCAAGTGCTCTGTGCAAGATTGTAAGGAGATTGGAAAATTCAGTGCAATTTGTTGTAGTTTTGTGTTGAAGTGCAAGGAAGAATGATCTAGCGAGCTGCACAGATCTTTTGTCCTATGCAAAGTAAGGGTTACTGAAGCTCTGTGCTGTAACCACTTGACCGAGATAATATAAAGAAGAAAACTTTGTGGACGTAGCCCCAGGGTGGGGGTGAACCATAGTAACTTTGTGTATTGTGCTCTGTGCTTTGACCTAATGTGTTTATCTCCTTCTTGGATAAGTGCTTGCTGTGATTAAATTGATCTAGTTATGCTATGTGCTTATGATATATGAACGAATGTTAGATCTGATATATAAGCTTCTTAATGCTTGATCTGTTGAATCTAATCTATATTTCTGTGGCTAAGTACTGAATCATCTTTAGTCCAAGTATTCACTGCGATGCTTTATGCTATCTGCGAAGAACCATAAGGGTTAAATATTGATGAATGATCTATGTTAAGTGCCTGTAAAATATATAATCACAGATCAGTATCCCAGCTAAGGTTGCAGACATCTGAGTCTTGCAACCACCCCTGCCTCTACCTCGGGTGAGACTTCATCAGCTTCGCAGGTGTTGCCGAAAGGGTCAGTAGTTAGGGTTTTGTTGGTGCGCTCTTGAGCATTGAACCCTGGGTTTTCCCCTGTGCCAACAAATGGTTCCGTTGTCGGGACTTGAAACCGTGATTGCTGGGAACTAAAGAAGAAAAATCTTTTTGCGAAATAAGCTCTGTGCATAGATATGTTTCCCTAGTGCGCAGTATTCTACTTGACCTATGAAGCCTTGTGCCGAGAAAGAAAGGTCATATCTGAAGGAAAGAGGTCAGATCTTCAAGAAAGAGGTTGATACTGAAGAAAAGAAGTGAGATATGGACACTTTATGCTCTGAGAAAGGTAAAAGTAGAAATTTCCACAGAAAAGAGGTAAGATCTGTAAGCTCTAGACTCTAGTAAAGGTAAGAATAGTTCAAGTTTTAGATCTAAAAGCTTTGTGCTCTATATAGGTAAGATAAGTGGTAATTTTTTGTTTATGAAGCATGAATTTAGGTATGCTTGATAGATTTTGTCCTAGCCTAAAAACTAGAGCATTGTTAGATAAAAGAAAGTTTGATATGAATAGAAATAGTGAAAGATATGTTATACCTATGCATAGAAAGAATTTTTGGACTAACCAATGGATGCAGGATCCTAGAAAGAATTTTTTGCAGGCTAGCCATCATGATCCTAGCGCGCAGTACAAGAAGAGTTGGGGATCATGGACGAGAAAGAGATGATTAACTCTTTGTTACAATTGCAGAAGACCATGCCATCTTGCTAAGGAATGCCCTGGGAGAAACCCTAGCTTCCTTTGTTATAAAGCTATGGACCATGAAGTATTGGATTTCCCTAGAATGATTGCTAGACTTGAAAAACTGAATATGGAACAAGCAAACTCTGAAGAAGATCAAGAGACTAAAATTATGGAAGAACCCCAGAAAGAATCAGAGGTCATGTTATAGAAAATAAAAGAAACCCTAGATGATCATAAGGATATTAGTTTGTTAGAGATCTTCAAAGAAAAGGAGAAAATCGAAGTAAGAATAGGAGACTTCGACATTGACTGTGCTCTAGATGAGGGAACACCAATGAACATTATGACAAAAAGCACTTGGGAAACCCTAGGAAGGCCTGCTCTGGTCCCTTCACTAGGAACCATCGGATTATTTAAAGGAAAAATGGTAACCTTATGTGGCAGAATTACCCAGATAACTATGAGTACCCATGGAACTTCGAAAGAGGAAGATTTCAAAGTCATTAGATTTATTGAGGACCGTGCCCCATTTCCAACTTTGTTAGGAAAGATCTGGATTGAAAAAGACCAGATCTAGAGGAAAGAAGAAAAGGAAGCCCTAGAATAGAAGAAGCAAGAACTCATGGAATTTATGACTAGAAGGATCGCCTACTTGATGGAGGAACAAGAGAACAGATCTAAGCCGTTAAACACCAGGGACCTGGATGTTGAAGCTATAAGAGTGTTAGAGGAACCACAGAAGACCAAAATACCTAATCCATATGATAAAGGAGTATTACCCTTGGATCTGAAGAAAGAACCTTAGCAGTGCGAAGTGACTATGTCGAGAGAAGATAAGACTCAGAATGGAAAAAGGATGACCGAGACTAAGCTCACTGGAAAAAAGGCTAGGAAGCTAAGTAAGAAGAGGGCCAAAATCGAAAAGTTACAGAAGACTCTAGAGGAAACTTCGCAGAAGGAAAAATCACAAGAATTGAGCTTCGTCGAGATATCAAAATAGCGACATCTGGCACTTCTCCATGGTGCAACAATATAGTCGTTGGACCGATATACCCGTTTGACTTCTTCCCTGAACGGTTCGAAAAGAAATTATGGGTTCCCACTAGACTGTTGGACAACACAAGAACAGATAGAATGGAGTTAATGAAGGCCCCATATCCGTTGCAAGCAGACCGTTGCTAAGTTTCCCTACTTAGTTCGTCGCACTACGCATCAAAAATACTTTTTCTAAATGCGAATTTGAGCCCAAAAATTGAGATTACTTCACCCTGCGATCATTCCCTTATTTCCATACTATTCATCATAGTCTTTGAATTCATTTTCACACCTGAGCTAGTGGACCCAAGCTTGTATGTCAGACAAGCTCAACGCTGTTGAGAAAGTAGTTGAAGAAGTTTTGATTGACCTAATGGCTGAGAGATTCATGTCAGAAAGAAGGATGTCTACAGGCATGCAAGCATCATCAACAAGAGGAGTCTAAGCTTCTCCCTCCACTGCTCACGGAGCAGGACCTTCCAGAACCACGACTGAGACAAGAACAAAGCACAGAGACGATATTGCAAATGCAAAGTTGATCCCGTGCATTCTGTCGGTTTACATACCACCTTTGAGTGGAAAGATTAACCGCGACAGTGTACCCAGAGACTTTGAGTACACCTTGATCACCGTGTATCTTCCGAAAGGGGTGTGCGTAGTATGTGTTGACCAGGATAAGCTCGCAACACTGAAATTTAATGATTTTAACCTTGGAGATCGCAAAACCTACAGCATGTTAGCTTCGCATAAGTACTTAACTAAGACCAAAGGTAGAAATCCTAAGATTGTCCCACAATCATGGACCCAGAACCTTGCACAGTCCACACTGCTCAACGTAATGAAGATCTCTCACTTCGGCAGACACCAGGAAGTCAACGCATGTGTCAAGTTGTTGTTGTCTTGCTACCACGACAGATACTTATGGTTGGACTGTCGCATCACTATGGATCCAACTCTGATTAATTGGATCACAAGACTTAGCATGCAAGGCCCTGACCCATAGGACTTTTACCTAGGAAAGACCTCAAACCGAGCACTAGCACAACGGATAAAAGAAACTTATGGCGATGTAGAGAAGGGTACATGAGGCTACAAGGTAGCCTTTATCCAGAGTGGCACAGTGCGCCTTGAATGTCAGCTGATCATGGGTAAGTTAGTTCATAAGAAAAGACCAACACAGGTGACTGGCTTCATAGTTGACCTCGCAGGGAAGTGTGCTGAGGGACTACAGATGAATTGGGCACAGTATCTTGTAAACCAGTTAGAGCTGGATTGCAGAGGAGCGCAAGACCAAGGGTATGAGTTCCACTTTAGTTGGTTACTCATACTCATTGCTTTCATCGCTTGGGAACTGCCAGAGGGAGCCACTTTTCCGGAGATCGAACCTTTCAAACCACTAGCCATGAAGTTCTGTATGATGTGGTACTCCAGCGACATGAAAAAGTAGTGGTAGTCCAATGTTGTCTTCCACACCTACTTCAACCAACTGAAGAATGCAATTCAGTCTGCACCGTGAATTACCCCAAACATACTTCATAGGTTTAGACCTTTGATAAAATTCAACGCGGACCACCACTTCACCTATATTACAGCACGCGGTGATGAGCATAAAAAACAGCTCCAATCCTACTACAAGCTGACAAAAGATGACTTGGAGATTATTACCAAGGAATGGTCGACGAACCTCCTTGTTGCAACAGACCTTGCAGACATGTCCAATGAGGAAATCCCTGAAGCTATGTCAAATACACCTGGGCCAAGCAGGACTAAGAAGGATGATGAAGTTGAAGATGTCCCTAGCACAACCCCAAAGACTACTTTGATCTCACCTGTGCAGGGAGGTGATGGTTATGAGCTAGGTGGCACATAAGTGGAGAAAAACAGAGGTGAGGTTACTCCACCTAAAGAGGAGGAGGATCCCTCTATGAAAATAAAGATTACACCACCAAAACTCTCCTCCTGAAAGAAAGCTAAGGCCACCCGGACCATGCTTAAAACTACCCTTACCCTGGATGACTTCGACTTCTTAATTTCCATGTTGAATGATGTCTCACTAGAGCTCGCAGAAAAGAAAGAAGCAAAGCAGGAGGATCTATTCAATTGAATCAAGGGAGAACTCAAAGAAGTGCAGTAGGCACTCCAGTCTAGCCGAGCAGTTTCTACAATGCCATTAATAAGCAAAACATTCGGAACAGGCGATGAGCCCACTCATCTACACCAGATCGTTGATCAAGTCGAAGCTCGCCTTCAACGAGCTCAAGAAGACACAGAAAAATCCACCCTGGCTTTGATGCAAGCACATAAAGCACTTCTAGAACAACAGAATGAGGAATAACGGGAAAAGCTTGCCCTGAAAGCGAAGTGGGATGAGGAAAAGGCACAGTTGCTAGCAAAGAAAATTGAAGTACAGGAAAGGGTTCATAAAGCACTTCACTCTGTGACGGTCATAGAAGTGAAGATAGAAGACCATCTCCCACAGCAGGTGACCCAACTGGAAGAAGTAATCCAACAACTCCAACAATGCATCATAGATCTTGAGCTCCGCACCGTGCCCGAGACCCCCCAAGAAATAAGATATCTAAGAGAGGCCACTGCTCGAAGTGCAGTTGGCTGATTAAAAACCTTTTCCTTGGAATGCAAGCAGTTGAGTGCTAGAAGTGCCTAGACTTATGAAAACCTCGTACAAAATCCAGAATTGCAGACATTGGAGGCACAACTCCAAGAAGCAAAGCAACATGCAGACACGCTACAGGAATAGATAAAGGCTTTGACCCCAATTGAAAGAATGAAGAGGTTCGCAGAACAATGCACATCCCAACAACAGGTACATACGCTGCAAAGTAAAGTGATGGAAGTCTCCCAACGACTTCAGCCAATCCAACAAAAGGCATGCCAACTGTTTGTTGAACTTGAAAACCAGGGAGTTGAACTCGAACAGGTTTTCATCACTACAGAACAACGCCTGGAAGGACCACTCAATGACACAGTAATCTAGGAATTTACTGAGCAAGAGGCTGTCGCACTACAGCAGGTTGAAGCAGCTAGAGCCAACCTCGAGGAATTCGAGGCAGAATTGAACAGACATGAGTGACTCGAGAAAAGTCACAGGTAAGTGGTGGGGGCCTGTTGGCCCTTGACCAAGTTTTGAAGAATACTTGGTCATATTTGACCATTTTTGGGACTGCGACAACTTGCCAAAGATGGAGTGCAACGCGAAGCAGAAATTAGGGAAGCAAGACCTATTTTTGGGTCCCTTTTAGGGTTTTGGGTTGATGTAAATGGAAATGGATGTCAGCCTGTGGGTTTACCCACGCTTAGGCCCATTTTGTAATCTATAAATAGATACTTAGGAAATGTAAATATATGATGAGGAGGATAGTAGTACATCTATGTGATGTATAGCTAAAGTCTTAGTGCTAGTAGCTGGATCTGTGTGATCGGATGTATATTGAAAGTGTTCTGTGCAAGATTGTGAGGAGATTGGAAAGCTCAATGCAAGTTGTTGTAGTTTTGTGTTGAAGTGCAAGGAAGAAGGATCTAGCGAGCTGCACAGATCTTCTGTCCTGTGCGAAGTAGGGTTACTAAAGCTCTGTGTTGTAATGGCTTGCCTGAGATAATATAAAGAAGAAGTCTTTGTGGACGTAGCCCCAGGGTGGGGGTGAACCACGGTAAATTTGTGTATTGTGCTCTGTGCTTTGACATAATGTGTTTATATCCTTCTTGGCTAAGTGCTTGCTATGATTAAATAGATCTAGTTATGCTCTGTGCTTATGATATAATGTTAGATCTGATATATAAGATTCTTAGTGCTTGATCTACTGAATCTAATCTATATTTATGTGGCTAAGTACTGAATCATCTTTAGTCTAAGTATTCACTGCGATGCTCTATGCTATCTGCAAAGTACCATAAGGGTTAAATATTGATGAATGATCTATGCTAAGTTCCTATAAAACATATAATCATAGATCACTATCCCAGCTAAGGTTGTAGACATCTAAGTCCTGCAACCACCCCTGCCTCTACCTCGGGTGAGACTTCATCTGCTTCGCATGTGTTGCCGAAAGGGCCGGTAGTTAGGTTTTTGTTGGTTCTCTCTTGAGCATTGAACCCTGGGTCTGCCCCTGTGCCAACAACCATGAAGCCTAAAAAAGAAGTATTGAATACATCTAGGCCTAGGGATTTCCCTCTTACCATCTTCTTGACCATCTTCTCTACCTCCTCAAATTTTGTAGGTCTCATGAGATTGCGTTTTTTATCTAGAGTGACCAGATATGGGATTGATGTTGTGACCACCTAGATGGCTTCCCATATATCAACCTATGGTTCTTCTAATATTTGAGTGAAGTGTAGGACCAGTTCCTCTTCAATGTCCTCCTATTTTTCTAACACTTCCCCCCTTTCCGATTTCAAACTAGCAATTTTGTTTTGGATTTGCCTTTTGAGAAGTGAATTGTGGAAAAACTTTGTATTCTTGTCTCGTTCAAGCAGACAATGAACCTTAGACTTATATTTCCAAAATATTTCCTCTTTCTTTTCCCTTTTCTCAATTTACACTCTGAGTTGGCCCTCCCTTTTGATGTTTTATTTAGATCAACATGTAGAAATGATTTCCCTCTGCACTATTTCCATATCTTGCTCCAATCAACCTTTTTCCTTGAAGATGTTGTCAAACACTTCCTCGTTCCACATTTTTATCTAAAATTTGATATTTTTGAGCCATTATTGTACCTGATACATTTTGGTGACATATAGGTCACTCCTTTCCAACCACCAAATTATGAATTTTTTCTTGAAATTTGGATGATCCATCCAAAATAATTCAAATCTAAGAGGTTTGGGTCTCTATTTTAAGACACTTTCCCAAGTCAAAATAATAGGCCAATGATCTGATCCATTGACCGATAGTATATCGGTTCTAATTTCTTACCGATTCTGGAACATGGATTCACGGACAAGAAATCTATCAAGTCTTTCTACAATTTGAGGCACACCACCCCTTTTATTATTCCACATATGGATACCACTGCTTGTATGTATGTTCTTCATCCCTTTAGAAATTATGTGTGTCAGGTGTGTCCTCCTATTTCCATACCCTATTCCTCCCCATTCCTTTTCCTCCACTAAAACATTGTCTTTGTTCCTCAGGATCCCCACTTGATTTTGTTAGAAGAAAACTCCCGAACCAAAGGGATTACTCAACGCACTTACGGATAACACTGCAACTGAACCTTCACTCTTCTGAGTACAATTTTGGAGGAAGGCATTACTACTCCAACTACCCATTCTGAATTCCATTAACGAGTTTTTTGTGGTTAGGGTGAACAGGGTACTTTGGACAAGCTATGAATTCAAGGATCTGCAAGTGCGAGGCGGGTCTCTCGGAAATCTTCCTATTTTCATTATTAGACTTTCCACCTTCCTCCTAACCATCTCCCACTCATGGTATCATGGAAAATACTACAAGGCCTCCCTCTCTTATATGAAAATATCAAATGAGTTATGATTCCAACTTGATCTAAAATATCAAACAAACTCTGATATTAATTCATCCCAAAGAATCCCTAGCTTCCAATGATTTTATATGGAGATACTAAACATCCGACCAGATTCGAGAATATAAATGAAGATCTCTTGACTATTTTCAAAATATCATGCAAATATGCTTATTTGTCCATAAACTTCATTAATACTTATGAATAACTTGAAGTGTAAATGAGATGTCACATCAAAAAATAAAAGAACTCGAAAACATATATGGATGACATATGTCACTTCATATTCAAAGACCCTTTAAATAGCATGATTATTCTTCATCATCTCAAAATTCCAAATTACATTGCAATATAGGCTTAATAAAACACAATTTGAAGATGCTCTGAAAATTTGTTGCTCAAATGCAGAAACATAACCTTTGAATTCCTGGCAAAAAAATCATGCAAAATTGATATAAAATATTCAAAATTCCATCAAGATACCCATCGACATGCTTTACGGTGTTACCTCAATGCCTTTTACCTTTGGCATGCATTATGAGGTAAAAACATCCATTAAATTGTGTGTCTTGGAATTTATGCCTGCATTGAAATATGTCCTTAGTGCCTTGGGGTGCGCACCATTAAATAGGGTGCTCCTCTAAACCAAATTATGAAATTGTTGGCAAGAATTAAATACAAGTTGTTGGGTTGTTTTAACCAAACCCAAACTATAAGGGAATTGGTTAAAGCTTAGCTCTATATGTGGCAGGTCGGGGGTTCTACCCCCACTGACCATCACATATCTCAGTGTTTTTGTATTTTGTTAAAACCATATATATATATATATATATATATCATAACCGTTAAATTTTCCCACAGATATGTCTAGGTTTATGATGGTTGTTATATGGTTTGTTATATAATATATATATGAAATATATTATATACATATATGGTATATAATACAACCATATGTTATGTTTTTAATACAACTCCTGTGGATATATGTTAGCTCCTTCGTGGACTAAGTTATGGTCATATGTATATATATATATATATATATATATATATATATATATATATATATATATATATATATATATATATATATATATATATATACAAACAATAGGTTGGGGCTATTCCTCGACCCCTTTCCCCCTCCAAACGAACCATTTACAAAGTTTAAATGTAATATTTGCAATAGATATTTTAAGAATCATCGTGTAGTGTGTTGGTATGGAGGGATTGTATTAAGGCTTTGGGAGGTCACGGGTTCGACCCCCGTCAACTCCCAAATATTTTTCCACAACCATGGCCATATAGGCCAATGGGAAGCTTCAATGTGGTAACTTTTCATTCGCTATTTAATGACACGTGTCATCATGTAATTGAACCATTTTCTTGCCACTTGTCATCATGCGATTGGACCACTTGGATTTGTACCTTTCCCAATCATCTATCAATTAGGTGCCACGTCAACATGCCACATATCACCCTCTAGTGTTTCCATGTGGCACCCCCATTTTTCCTAGTTTGACAAAAATTTGACTGCTCATAAATTTTGCATATGAGCTTTGTTTGACGTGCCATTTATGTCATTTGAAATATGACGATGAGCTCTACGTAATGATGTAATTTTATCAAAATTTTGAGATGGTTGAATTTTGAGCTTTTATGGATCCCCTAGGACCTCTCTGACATTCCTTAGATCCTTCTGGATCACTCTCCATCATTTGATTGGTGTTTTTATTAACATAAAAACAATTACAATCTTCATTATTTACGATACATGAAGTATTGAACATAATTACAGATTTGGGGGAAAACAGGGTGTTACACTCTGTTGGATGTATGGGCTAACTCAAGTTCTACCTTAGTTCTCCAACAAAACCCTTTTAACCATCATCCCTTTTGGTAAACCAGAAGGATACACCGCACATAGCGCAGTCTCACCCGAGATGGATTATGGGCAACTGCAAGACACATGTGTCTACAGTCATGGAAGGGGTTTGGATTGTTCTCTTTACTTCTAAGTCTACTTAATCATTCTTTCTACTACAATATTCAATAGATCCATTAATTAATTCATTCATACTATTCATTATGCATAAATATTCTAGTGCATGTTGTAATTAAAACCATTCATTCATCTAACCATTCAACCATAATTACATGAATAAACAAAAGCATTTAGATGCATTACAACACAGGGTTTTAACGTGGTTCACCCCCCCTGGGGCTACGTCCGCAAAGATATTATTCTTATTTATTCTCTACATCAAAATAGTGTTGCATGCATTACATCATAGAATAATAGAGAGTAGTGAGGTCGAATATTGTTTCACCAAGCTCCATAGCTTGTGACCTGACCCTTAGTTACATCTCCATATCGACTCCATCTGAGCTCCACAACTCTCAAAACAAACATCAACTAAAAAAGGTGCTCCAAGTACTTTCTTCATGCAAAACACCACAAAAAATATTTGTTCAAAAACACTTACACAAGAAGGATGCCTCAATATACCTTAAACATGTTCTATTTATACTACAAAAGTGGGTTAAAACCCTTACAATACATCCCAAAACCTTAACCCTAACATGGCTAGGTTTGTCCACATATGCTTTGGATTTTCGCAAATCCTGCTGCACACTCTGCTTTTCCTAAAAATATGGCACGCTCTCATTATTGGTCCAATCTTCCTCGTTTGTTGCGATGTTCCCAATCTTTGCTCCAAAATTGACTTTTCTCCTAACATAAGCTTGCACAAACAAGCCTCCAACACTAACATGTGCATCGTCTTGAGAAACTTAGACTCTGTTTACTTGTTGCAGTGTTATCTCCAGTGCATGAAACTTCTATTCCAACTCTGTCACTTTCTCCTTTGCTCGCATACTCTTTTCTACTAGTATCTCCACATCCTGCATTGTCATGTGCTCTTTTAGCACTTCTTTGGTTTCTACAAGCATATGTTCCAAGCTGGATTTCTCTACTTCCAACGCTATTATCATTTGTTCTACTTGTTCTTTTAGGGGCTCCAACTGAGCCTGTCATGCTTGTTTCTCCTCTTGTGCAACCTTTACTTCTGTCTATAAATTTTTCATCTCTTGTGCAACCCTTGGTCTCAGGGATATGGCCATGGCCGTATGCCTCTTCTTTAAGTCCTGAATTGCAACGTTCATCTTTTGTTCTCTTTGCTCCAACTATTGGATCTTCTCATCTTCTTCCAGGCTAGTCCAAATATTTGCAGTCCTATCATATAACTCCGCAACTTATTTTACTTCTAGCGCTATGCCATCTACGTGTGCAATAGCCTCCTTCTCTCTCTGTTCCCGTACTTCTGGACGTGTACTTGGAGTTATTTTTTTTGTTAATTCTTCTATCTCCTGTTTATATTTCTCCATTGTTTGTGCAACATTTTCTATCTTCTCTTTTGATGTGACCTCCATTTCCTACACGCAGTCTGGTATGCTACTATATACTTATGCAAGTTTCTTCTATAGGTTATATGTGTGTTGTTTCTCCTCCTCCTTCTCCAGGGTTATTTGTTCACAAGCTACCTACAAGATCTCCTTAACCTCCCCATCAAGCTCTAGGTTGGTGGCATCCACCCTAGCTCTATAATGAACCTCCTGCATCATACTCGCATGTAACCCATATAATTCCTTTGTGGGTATGTTTTCCATAACCAACTCCAGGTGTTCTATGTCCTTCACTGGTTTATGTGCTTTGTTCACCTTGAGGCCTTAAAGTTCACAATACCCTCGTTATCCTTGACTACCTCAATTGGGATCCTCCACACATTGGTTGTATTTTTCTTAATATCTTCTAGAAACATAGAAAACACTGTGTTGTTTGCATGTTTATTCTTATTGTCCTTTGTGTGCCATAACGTTGTATATTGTGTTGCGTGGCATTTCTCTTTCCTGTCCAGAAATGATGTGAATTTGGGTTCCTTCCATCCTACCAATGCTACCAATATCAATATAGAGGAGTAATGGAATTCTATCCCTTTATCTTGTGCATCCTTGTAGTCTATCAAAAATTGGTACAACAAGTAGGGCGCCCAGCTTAATACTATTCCCTCTACGCTTTGCGCAGCTGCTGCTATAATTCCTTCTGGGATCTCTTCCTTTCTACACTTCCTCAAAAATTTGCAGGACATAATCTTCGTGGAAAACCTCGTCACAGGAATTTTTTTGTGTCTGTCACATCATGATCCGCATACTTTAACTTCGCCACTTTTCCCAACATGTCTTCAAAAAAAATTACTGCGTCTAGAATGTGAGGTAGCGTAATTTACACTAGGTTTTGTTTGCTTGCTTCTTTCCTCTTCTATCCCATAGTTKGGTTTTCTTCTRAAAATTCTTCCTCAACTTCTTCTTCTTCTTCTTAGTCCTCTATGTGTTTCATTCCTAGGGTTTTTGTGCTAAGGTTCTCTTGGCTAACTTATGTCGCTTCCTCTTATGGGTTTTCTTCTTCAATTCTTGTYGGGCTAATAGATTTAGTTTATGTGGTAATTATATCATCCACATCCACGAATCCAATGATTTTTTATGGCTTAGGTCCTTCACACAAACTAGCTTGGTTTTCCCAACTTTGGTGGCACCATCTTCTTGTTTCYGGGAAAAATCAACTGTAGATCTTGGTTGGGTCCTTCGCAATATTCTACTTACTGGAACTATGGTTTCTCTGTCTCTCAGTTGCTAAAAAATCAYAAGTGTTTTTCATTTTCTCATCYTTTCCCTCTTTATAGACTCCGTCATTAATGCTTTGACGTGTTTGTTCTTTTTCGTTCGCTTGTTTTCCACTTTCCTGGTTATTTCTTCATTCCATCGTGCGATGTCTAATTTTTCTTCATGCAACCTTATGATTTATGACGCACCAATTTTCTATCTACTGCGCGCTATCATTCCCAACTATCTCTCTATCACTTTTTCCTATAACTACTTATTTTTGGCTTTTTCCTCATTTTTCTACTTTTCTCTTCCTTTTTCTTCTTTTAACTCCTACTATTTACAATATGTACAATTCAACTTGTTGCACTGCAACTACTAAAGTTTAGTAGTTCGATTGTCCCTATACAGTTTCAGTTGACTACCATTCACTAGTCCTTGAACTTCTTTGCCTGCTAAGTCCTGCAACTATGCACCACCTCCATTTGTGACAGACTTTATTTGATATGGCCCTAGCCAATGCATTCTGAGCTTCCTTGGGTGCTGCAAATACTTACTTTCATAGAGGAGAAACAAATATGCTATTTTGAAATTTTTCTTCTTGATATGTCTGTCATGCCATGCTTTATCCTTTGCTTTCTGAACCTCCTTATAAAAACCAGCTATGATTCTATCTTCTTCCAATTCCATCAGTTGAGCCAATATTTCATGTATTTCGCCTCTTTCTGTCATATCTGTAATTGTTGATGCATATACTTGGTATCAAATAATCTAAGGTAACTATTGCTTCCTTTCCATACACTAATATAAAAGGTGTATTCCATGTTAGCTTCTTGCAGGTAGTCCTATAATACCATAGGATTGTTGGTACCTTCAACTCGCAATCATCTATGTTCACATTAAAAATATTTGTCAAGGGATTCTTCAAAATCTTGTTGAAGGCTTCCACTATTCCATCTGCTTGAGGGTGATAAGGAGTGCTCTTCTCTTGATGTATCTGAAATTGTTCAAGCATCACCTCAATTGTATTATTGATGAAGTGAGTCCCCTGATAGCTCATCATTATTATTGGACATCCAAACCTTGTCACTACATTTTCAATTTAAATGTATGTTGTAGTCTCTGTGCTGCAATCCTTCACTGGTGTTGCCTCAGCCCATATGGTCAAGTATTATGTCGTTGTAATAATGTATCTAGCCCATGATCTTCTTGTTGGTGGATTAATTGGACCTAAAAATCCTACTGCCCACGTATCAAACACTTATAAAGTTACTTGTGTTCTTAATGGCATCTCATCCCTCCTGGATGGCTTCCCAACTCTTTGACAAACATCACAATTCTGACAATATTCCTTTGAATCCTTATGAACTGTTGGCCACCATAACCTTGCATGAAATACCTTATGCGTGGTATATTTTCTTACCTAGTGTCCTCTAGCAATCCCTTCATGTGCTTCTACCAAAATTATAGGCCTTTCATGCTCCATAACACATATTCTCAAAATGCTATCTTCTCCAAGATTGTATAAATGGATTGCGATCAGTTGATAATCTGCATCTTTTACCACCAATTTGTTCATCTACGCAATAGTAAATTCTCTTGGGGATACTCCTGTTAAGAACCAAATATCAATATAGCATAGAAAAACCTCAGAAAAAGTACTCAACGCCTTGAAAAAGAGATAATTTAAGATAATAAGCCTCTTCGAGGGGGAAACCTCCTTTTACCTCACTTAAATGTTCAAGTACAAGATGATTCAAAATGAAAATGTCTCCTTGGTATATATAGGAGACTAGGAGGTATAATTACAACTAAGGGCCTAAAGCCGACATAAATAAAATAACATTACTAATATATTATGCCCCAATTAAGGGGTAATGAGCCAATATTAGGGCTTAACATGACCCTCCCCTTGAGACAAGTGTTGTCCACAATGCTTGAGTAACTTTGGATGCTTCTGTATAAAAGACTCATCTTCCCAAGTGGAATCTTCAGCCGGTAGTTTCCTCCATTTAATGAGATACTCTGAGATGGATCTATTCCTCAGCTGGAGAATTCTTGTGTCAGTGATGGCTTCAGGCTCCAATATGATTTTTCCTTCCTCGTCAAGTTATGGAAATATAGTTTGAAATGGGATCTTGTCGCCTATAACCTTCTTTAAGCATGAAACATGGAAAACTGGGTGTACTCGTGAAGATGTGGGCATCTCCAATTTGTATGCCATAGTACCAATCTTTTGCAACACCTTATAAGGGCCATAGTTCTTTGGTGATAATTTACTATCCTTCTTGGCTTGCTTGAGGGACATCTATTTGTATGGTTGTAGTCTTAAAAACACCCAATCCCCAACTTCAAAACTTCTTTCACTACGATGTTGATCTGCTTGTTGTTTCATGCGATTATGTGCCATGGTCAGGTTTTCCTTTAAGATTTGGAGAACTTGTTGTTGATTCTCGATGTGATCTTCCACTGCTTGAACCTTAGATTTTTC
>ML790563.1:371377-384182 GCA_009831015.1 Picea engelmannii
AGCTACCAACCAGTCCCTTGGCCACTTTTTTCTTCTCCCTTGTTTTCCTCTTGCTTGGAATCTTGGTGAAACCCTTTTCATCCTTTTGCTCCTTCGACCTTTTGGTTGAGCTCTCTACATTTGGAGGGAAATATCTAAATAGATGACCATGTTCGTGACATTTCTTGCATTGGAAAGGAATATGCTCATTATCCAAGGTTTGGTTCCAGTCCGTGTCTTGGTATGAGATGGTGATGGAATCAAGAAGAGCCCCAGCTACATTCATATACAAACAGATCCAGGTGTAGGATGTATACCATCCTACTTTTGTGACCTCCAAGATCTTGATGAAGGATCCTAGTGTATTCTCGATTCCCTCTAGTGTTTATTTGTCCCAAAACTCTTGGGGTAAAGAATACAACCAAATGCAAACTAGGGTTACCATGAAATCCTCCTTTTTTGGGGCAAATCATTCTATCCAACAACAAAGATGTAACCCTGTAAAGTTGAAAAAATATGGTCCTTCTTCAAAGAATCTTTCCTGATCTTTCGTGCATTATAATATTACTGTAAAGAAACCCTTTGATCCCAACTTAAGATCTATTTTCCCCTCCATCTTCCATCTTGTATTTACTCAACCAATCTGGGCTTTTTTCGAAGACCATATACCCATGAATTTACCGATGACTACATGGTCCTTCATGAACTGGATATAGTCTCCAATCTTCTTTGATGTGATCTCATATCGAGGGTTTTCTTATGTCTTAGCCAAACATCCATTTTTTAGACTATTCCTTTGCGTGTCTCAATCTTGTGTCAAACATGGTCATACCTAGTTTACATGATAAAACATGGTCAAATGTGGTCAACCATAATCAACATGGTCAAATGTTGACCATGTTCTATCTTGGTCAACCATACTCGACCATGGTCAAACATAGGCAACAATAGCTAACCATAGTTAAACATAAGTGACCATGGGCAATCATCATCAACCATGGTCAACCGTAATCAACTTGGGAAACAAGGTCAATATTCAATGTCCTCAACCATGGTCAACCACAGTGAGCTATAGCCTTTCATTGGAAACCCTAGACAACCATTCTCAAGCATGGTCAAACTTGGTCAATTTTGGTTATACATAGTCTACAAGGTCAAATTTGGTCAACCATAGTCAACATGGTTAAAAGTGGTCTACCATATTGACCCATTGTTAAACATAGACAACCATGATCAACCATGGTCAACCATAGTGTATCATAGTCAACATAAATGAAACATGGACAACCATGGTCAACCATATTCAACCATGATTACCCATAGTCAACCATAATAAACCCCTCTTCAACCATAGCTTCCATCATCAACCAGAGTCAACCATATTCTATTAATCTTCCCTACACACATGAACCATCAACTAGCACAACCACATTATTAAAAGTGGTTGATATACATCCATAGACTCCATTTTCCATGGAGTGGATTGGCATATATCAACCACTTTTAATCTTTACTCGATCATGTCTTTGCATGGCTATGCAACTAGATGCATGTCTTTGCATGGCTATCTCCACTAGATGCATGTCTTTGCATGCTATGCATCTCTATGCATGTCTTCTCATGGCTATGTCCACTCCACTCAATCTCCACTCTATACATGTCTTTGCATGGCTATCTCTAGTAGATCTCCACTCTATACATGTCTTTGCATGGCTATCTCTAATCGATCTCCACTCTATGCATCCACTCTATACATGTTTTCACATGGCTATCTCCCCTCTATGCATGGCTATGTCCACTCAATTTCCACTCAATACATGTCCAATCTCCACTCTATGCATGTCCTTGCATGGCTTCTCCCTGTTAAAAGTTTCCAAGATAAATCTCCAATGTCCATAAAAGTGAATGCGTTCTTATGGTGCTATTTCTCTCTTTGTTTTTTAGTATTCTCTGTATAGGGTAACGATGGCGAGAACCCTGCATGAACCATTGACGAATGCGAACCTGGAGACAGGGAACACGACACTCTACCCAGCGCAAGCCTCTGATGAAATTCATCTCCGGTGGGCTTTCATAAGGAAAATATACTTGATTCTCACTATCCAATTGCTAATCACCATTGTTGTTGCTAGCGTTGTGGTCTTCGTTACACCGGTCGCTGATTTCTTGGTCTCTACTCAGGTCGGGTTCTTTATGTGCATGTTCACTTTCTTTTATTCCGCATTCTGTAAGTGTCTCTCTCCTTTGCTCTCTTTTCCTGTTTATTTTGGGGGAATCTTCTAGGGTGCCGTTTTCTATTTCTTACCTGTTCACAGTGGTATTCTCTATGTATTGCTACTATCGAACACCTCCTCTCAATTACATCCTTCTCGCGGAATTTACGGTTTTCGTGGGACTTGCGGTTGGATTAACTTGTGCTTTTACAGCGGGTAAGCCTGTTATTTGAAATTCTTTCTCAATTTGATTTTGTAGGTCAATCTGAAACTCTGGTTTCTCTGTTTATTTGAAAAAAAATGGCTATTATCTTCTGGTTTCTTTCTTCTTTTGGCTATGAATCTATTGTATTGATGCGAGGAAATATGAAACAGGGAAGGTGATATTGGAAGCGACCATTCTAACGGCCGTGGTTGTTGTGAGTCTTATGCTCTATACATTCTGGGCAGAAAGGAGAGGACATGATTTCAGTTTTCTTGCACCCATTCTCTTAGCTGGATTCATGGTGCTACTGGTGTTTATTCTGATTCAGGTATTATTAATTCTGTGCATTAATTCCGATTCAATTGTTAGTTTAGATGTTTTGGGTATTGAGTTTGTATGCTTGCTTTGAATAAATTTCAGATTTTTGTTCCACTGGGGAGGCTATCTGTGATGATATATGGGGCTCTGGCGTCCATTATATTGAGCGGATTCATAATTTACGACACAGATAATCTGATGAGGCGGTATACATATGATCAATACCTATGGGCTGCCGTTGTATTGTATTTGGACGTCCTCAATTTTTTCCCCTCTCGGGTAACGCTCGTGTTCGAGTCTTTCGAGCCTGCCAGATCTGACAGTTAATCCTGTCTACCCATATGTATGCACAGACAATAATTAATTCGTTAAATTCGTATTTGATCATATTTATAGAACCTGGGGTTTGAGAGTGGTGCCTGTATTGTTTATATTTGCAATTATGCTCGAATTTGGTTTTTACTATACTTGCCAAAAGGCACGTTATATCCTAATGGTTTAGGAATCGGGTTTTCTTTTGTCTTTCAATTAATTGTTTTAAATTTGCAAGTTATATTGTAAAGACTTAGTAGTAAAATTCTTTTGACTTTGAATTACTTGTTTTAAATTTTTTATTTTCAGTAAATTTCTTAGTTTAAAAGGGTCATGAATATTTATAAATGAAGATATCATTCTGGAAGACCAAGCTGAATTAAGGAAAAAAGTTTAAAAGGTAAAAGAAGCCAGGAAACAAGGAAAATGGACAATAATTAGAAATTGAAAATCTATTGTTAGGGATAGAGACCATAAGGATAATAATAAATAGGAATTTATGATCATTTTTTGGAACTGTCGTGGCTTTCCATGGCACAAAGGTCCTATGATAAGTTGGATCCCCAGTGATATTGATATTATTTGTCTATTTGAAACTTGGGAGCATGAAGAGTGTAAGGTCCCTAACATAGAAGGATTTGTCTTGTGGTCGGCATGGAACAAAAAGTCCCACCATAGAGGGATAGGAGGAATAACTTGTTGTATTAGAAAGAGCATTTTTTTTTTTTTAGTAAAAAAGGTGGACCCTGCTATATTAAGTTATCGAAGATACTTTGACAAAATGTATAGAGATATAGGTCTGAGTCACCAAAAATGTTGTCGTTTACCGGAAACAAGCATAGTTTGGAGAACATATAACAATAGCATGATAAAACAAAGAAACAAAATAGCATCTGTCCTGCCCGGAGGAAACCAAGACAGATGGCTATAGTCCAAGTGAACATGTAACAGTAGCATGATAAAACTAAGCAACAAAAAAAGCATAGAAGACCTAGATACCTGGTGACCTGTCGCCCTTGCTTGTCTGCCACGTAGACCCAACCGGGATGGAAAATGCCTGCGCGCAGAGAGGGCACTTCCGCTTAGCTGGAGCATTGGAGTACGCATCAAGGAGTAGGTCCAGACGCTGGCCCATGAGAAGGGCTCTGTGCTCCAGGTCTGCCATGTGGCCTCGGAGTTCGAACACTAGAGCTAGATGCTCTGCACGGAGGAAAGAACCATGCAAGCCATTACCCACGTCGTTGAGGGATACATCCCTCAATTCCATGGTTGCTCCATCTCTAGCTTTGAGCTCCATCAGCTCTACACCAACCGCTTCTTCCTTCCTCGTTGAGCTGTTTTTGTTCGCGTTCTCTTTTGCTCTGGTTTTATCTCGCGTTTCTTCCTCGAACATTGCCTGCGTATCATGGCTGGTGGGGCTATAGTCACCTGGCCATGGAATTTCCTCAACAATGCACCCATGGATGTCATCTGCCAGAGCAATTTTTAAGCCGCTTCCATCCTGCTATTTCTCCTCCATGGCTTGGGGTTCCAGGGTGGTCGCTAATTCCTCCATGAATGGAATTTCTTCCACGTAACAGGTGGGAAACACATCCGCAACACCATCCTCCTGCATGTCTCCAGGCTTAATTGTCGTGGTTTCACTGCTACATCCAGCCCCCGTCTCCGCAATGATGGCATGCAAAGCCAATTGTTCAGCTCGAGCCTTCTTTCGGAGAATGGAGGTCGCCATCAACAGAACATGCTCCAGCTTCTCCTTCCTTTGCCGCTGCGCCTTGTGGGTGTACTAGGTCGAGCCACGACGAGGCCTGCCCCGCTTTCTGGTCATAATTGCCAGGGAATAGATGACAATACAGTGAGGATCCAGCGAGATGGGAGTGCGCTAGGACGAGAAGGATACGAAGCTGCACCAAAGCTCCCAGACGAAGAGGAGAGCCGAAGCGAGAGCAGACCCACCCTGTCCAGGCACATGAAAAAACAAATTGCCAAAGGCCGAAGTCACCTGGCCATCCATAAACCCTGTCATGCTGAGTGCGCTGTGAGCGAGAGTGTTCACGCGAGTGAGGTGTCCCTCCACTGTATAACTGTTGTTACGACCGTCTACCATCGTTAATGCAGGGCGGGTGGGTGGCGGCCATCAACATTTATGCTATGGCTTAGTGCTAAGCCGGGTGTCAAGGAACTGTCACGTGTCACCCCATCCGGGGCGTATTAGAAAGAGCATTTCTCTTCACATTCAAATTCATAAGATTGACCCTCTTAATCACATTTGGACAGAAATTTTGGACACCAATGCTAAGAAGATGAATATAGGAATTTGTTATTTTGCACCTATTAATTCTACTTTTTATAAGAAAAACAATTAAGATAGCAATTGTCCCTATAAAAATTTAGAACAAGATATGTATAGTTTGAAAAATGAATGTAATATCCTCATGCTAGGAGACTTTAGTGCTAGGACTGCAACTAAACAAGCTACTCTTTTAAGCATTGTTTCCAAACATAATCCTTTATGGCTAGATGAGGACCTTGTTTTATCTGATAGCTACAACAGAATTTTTGAAGACCTAATTGAGAATTTGTTTGGTACTAAGTTGGTCAAGCTTTGCAACTCTCAAGACATAATAATTTGCAATGGAGTAACAAAGCGGCCAAAACCCAACCAGATGACTTGTATTCATGGGCTAGGTAGTAGTGTCGTAGATTATGTGATATATGATATCCCCGTTTCCAACCAAATAACAACTTTCGACCTTTTAAATGACCATGAAACTGACTCTGATCATAAACCTTTAACCCTAACTCTAAACTGTGTCATGCACACGAGCGTCATTGAAGATAATTCTGATAATCAAAGGCAATTGTTCTTTGACAAAAGTAAAGTTGACCTTTTCTTATAGGATTTAAATAATAAACTACGTCTTCTAACTTATAAGGACAACATTGAAGAACTCTATCATAATTTTACAACTACCCTTTCCACTTCTATTAACAAGTTCTCTTTCAAGGTGCCTTTTAAAAATAATAATAGAATGACCAACCCTTGGTATGATAAATAATGTAAAATTGTTAGGAAATCCATTAGGGATGCTTCTAATGAGTCCTTAAAAATCAATAATATCAATACGTACAAATCCCTAGTTAAAAGGAAAAGTAAGGTACTATATTAATAAAAGGCAAGAGAAGCTTTCACAACTGATGCAGGAGCATCGCCATCACATCAAGCGAGCCAGCGTGGAGCGGAAGACAGCTGGACAAGCCAGCACAAATTTTTGAAAACACTTTGGGATTGTTGCGCAAATCTTTAATGAAGTCATTTAAGAAAAGGCGCACTTTGTATATTGTAATGGACCTTGAGTGGATAGCTCTCATCCTCCGGTAGATAGTTGACATTTAATGAAGTTAATGCTGGTAGATAGGATTTTAATTGTAGATTTGATAGCTTAGAGTCCAAGAGGGAAAACGGATATAGACACCCTCATTTGTACATTGTAACATTATTGAAGCATTCAGGAGAAAGAAGAGAAAAGCAAGCAGAGAGCTTTGTATGAAGAACACCCATGTATAGATATCGAATTAATAGAAGAAAGATTTGATTCAATTTCATGGTTTTGTGTTGTCTCTCTGTGTATTGATGTTTTTCTCATGGATGTTTACTTCCTGTCATACATTTTCTTTTATATATGTTGTGTATGTGATTTCATGGTTAAATCAAAGTCTGAGAGGGTGAGTGAATGAGTTTCAATTGTTTCTCTAATTGAACCAGAGAATTCCTGCAAGGAGTGCAGTCGAATTGTCTACAAGGAGTGCGTTGACAGAAGGGTTTAATTAGAGATAACGTTTGTTCTCATTTCCTCAAAGGACCAGATAGGCTAGTGTCGTGCAAGGAGTGCGCAGGCCAAGGGAAAAGCCTCAGGGTTGCGAACCTGAGAAAAGCTTTGAAAAACTGTTGCGGCAGGAGTGCACAGGGTTGAAAGATTTCAACACTTAGACAAGGTTGAATATTTGCCGCAAGGAGTGTGTGCAAAGTTCCTTCTAAGTATTTGAGAATCGCAAGGAAGATCAGGAGGAATAGGCCTGAAATTTCATCGAAGGATCGCACGGAAAATTTGTGGTCGAAAGTATTCAAGTAGGCGCTGCAAAGTTGCGCTCAGGTGAACAAGTCTTCGTAGAAGAAGCACTTGATTCATTTCGTGGTTTATGAAAGGGCGAATGGACGGTCGAGACTCTCAGAGAGAATTTCATGAAGTTCCGAGAGTTGTTGGATCTTGTGGAGGTGCAGGGAAGTTATCAGCGCAGGCACAGGAAGGTTCGAAAATCAGGAAGGGTCGAGCCATTGATCCAGGCCACCGGAGCCGTCAGATCTACATGTAGAATTGTGTATCGGGGACTCGCAAGGTGAAGTTCCAAAAGTTCATGACGAGAATTGCAATATCGCGAGATGCGATATCCCGACGTAGGGTCGTGTGGGCCACAGTCAAGGTTAGTGAAGTACTGGTGGCACAAAGTCATCGGGACCTCGCCGCGAGATGTCCCGAAACTTGAGCATTAGGATTCGCGATCCCATGAAGTCCGAAGTCCCGACGGGGAGATGGGACCGTTGAAAAGTCAACTCACGCGTGCATCGGCGTTTCATCGCATCGGGTATCGGGGGTTGGAAAACCGAGTGCATGATATTGCGAGTTGCGAAGTCGCGATAGAGCCGAAGTCCCAATAGAGGAAAGAGGAAGTCAACGTTGACTGACATATTGGATCTCGGAGATTTGAGAGCCCAACAAACAACCGAGAACTTGCGAAGTCGCAAGTTCCGATTTCCCGATAAGCGAACAAAGGGAAGTCGCGCAGAAGAGAATCTGTGGGTGCAGATTTCCCAATAGGGAAATAGAAGAACCTTGGAGTTTTTCGGGCCGAGGGGAAAGAAGATCCTGTGAGAGTGGACGTGCTCCAAGGAGTGCGGCTGTGTCAACAACTATTTAAGTTGGATCCTAAGAAGTTATGGAGCCAAATACTAAACCGCAATACTAAAGAAAATAATATGATTCCCTTAAGGGATTGGAATTCCTACCTTAAAATTCTTTGCGAGTTCCCTAATGCCATGGACACCATTCTTATTATCCTTACAAAGGATGAAGTTTTTTCTTTAAATGAAAGAGTTCAAGGTTAAGCGGATTGCAAATGGGAAAGCTAAGGACATTGAAGGATACTAAGCTAGAAATTTTAAAATCAGAGGGCCTATCCTTATCCCTCACATACACAAGCTCTTCAATTTAACATTCAAGCAGGGCTTCCCCAAACCCTGGACACAAAGCCTCATTATTCTTATTTTTAAAAATGGGGATATAAACATTCCCTTTAATTATAGGACCATTATGACTAGCCTGATTTTACCCAAGGTTTATGGAATTATTTTGGAAAAGAAGATTCGCCTTTGGCTAGAAAGTCATGGTAAAAGAGCTAAAGGCCAGGTCGGGTTTATGAGATATCATTCAACGGTGGACCATCTTGTTACCTTTAGGATCATTACAGAAGAGTTTCACAATATTAAAACCAATCTTTTTTGTTGTTTTGTTGACTTCAGAAAATCTTTTAACATCGTTCCTAGGAAAAACCTTTGGAATAGGTTGAAAGAAATAAAAGTGTCTCTCGAGTTGAAGATTGATGCAATAAGGATGTATGAGAATGTTATTGCTAATTTTAAAAGTATTTAGGGCTGGTCAACCATAATCAACATGGTCAAACATTGACCATGGTCTAACCTAGTCAACCATACTCAACCATGGTCAAACATAGGAAACCATGGGCAATCATAGACAACCATGGTTAAACATAAACAACCATGGACAATCATCATAAACCATGGTCAACCATAGTCAACTATGGTCAACATGGACAATAAGGTCACCATTCAATGTTCTCAACCATGGTCAACCATACTTAGCTATATCCTTTCATCGAAAACCATAGGAAACCATTCTCAAACATGGTCACACTTGGTCAAATATGGTCATATATAGTCTACAAGGTCAAATTTGGTCAACCATAGTCAACGTGGTCAAATTTGGTCTACCACATTGACCCATAATCATCCATATGTTGACCATAGTAAATCCAAGTCAACCATAAGTCAACCATATTCAACCATAGTCAACTATTATCAACCAAATTCAATCATGGTCAAACAACCATGCTCATCCATTCCCAACATGATCAACATAGTCAACCATACTCAACCATGGTGAACCATCATCAATAATGGCCAACCATATTCAATCATAAACAACTATAGTCAAACATAGTCAACTATAATAGTTCATAGTCAATTAAATTCAACTATGGTCAACCATAGTTTATCATAGTCAACTAAAGTTAAACATGGACAACCATGGTCAACCATATTCAACCATGGTCAACCATAATCACCCATAGTCAACCATAATAAACCCTTCTTCAACTATAACTTCCATTATCAACCAAAGTCAACCATAGTTAACCGTGATCTACTAATCCTCCCCACACATGTGAATCGTCAACTAGCACAACCACATTATTAAAAGTGGTTTATATTTTCCATGAGGCTGATAGACTTATATCAACCACTTTTAATAATGTGGTTGTGCTAGTTGAAGTGAAATTTCATTTGGTTTTCACCTCTAACTTTACTTTTCCAATGTGGTTGTGCTAGTTGAAGCCAAATTTCATTTGGTTTTCACCTCTAACTTTACATTTTTTGGGGGTTTTATATATCTATGGAACGCTGAGTTGTTTCTAGATAGACGAAAAAAGAAAAATAATCTTCGTGGGGCTCCTCCATTCTTATTGAATAATCCACACAAGGCTTCAAAAGCTTTGTAACTCTCCATAAATTGTGTGCTGGGTTAATCTTCACTGGATCATAAAGTAATTGAGATAACCTTGATTCAATTATTGTTGCTTTATATTTGGTGGTTTAGAGCTATGGTATTGAGTAACCTATGGTATTCGATGTGATTTTTCATGTCTTTGCATGGCTATCTCCACAACATGCATGTATTTCCATGGCTATGCATGTCTTCGCATTGTTAGGTAACAGAAGCAAAACAAAGCATAAACAAGCATGATTAAACCAAGAATGACAATCACATAATTGACACAATGATTTGTGTGGAAAGATATTGCGGGAAAAAACCATGGGCAATGATAAGTGATATTCTTATTATTCAAGGGAGAATTACAATAGACAACCCAGGAATACAACCATCATCTCCTCTCTACACACACACCACACTCTACAGTATTGTTTCTTGCTCACACACTCTACACACATTGCATTGTCACCTCTATGGGCATGCTTGTATATATAGCATCTCTCAAACAAATGGACAAACTGATTATAATTAGATCCACTAGTTACACAAATTGTTAACAAAAGAGTGCATTGGCACATTTCGAACAATCTCCACTTTGAAAAAAAAAAATTACCTGATATATCATTCCCTTAATTAATTCATCACATTCCATGCAAGCCAAGAGAAGACAAACACCATCACAACTCCATAACTTCTCTAAAAATATTGTTATGTGAATATGCTTGCATGATTCACTCCAGTATGGACCATTATGCCTCCATCAGTAACCTGTCTTATAAACTTATGCACTTGTTCCATTTTGATACATTGGACTGTTAGTCAAATTCAAAACACTTTGATTACCATAGAACACCATGTCATGTACCTGTCCAAACTTATCCAATAGATCCTTTCATTTTTTCAAGACATAACTTGAGGTAGATATCCTCTCATCCAAATCTCATGAATCATAACCACAGACTAAATCACTGCAAGCATTGTAGGTGATCCTTGTGCTTCTATGTTTGAAGCACCCATTTCCATGTTCTTCACTTGGTTTTTCCACGTGTCTACTGACAACACCAATTGCATGTGAAATTCTTACCATTTCTCATTGCAATCATCAAACTTCCTACTAGCATATAATACTTGAGACATATAACCCTTTTCTTCTTCATTAGTTAGGACATAACCCTGAAGAAAACTTACAACAGAAAGCCAAAGGGATTTTACCGGTTTCACATTATTCATGTTGAATTTCCAAAGTATCTTCACCACATACTTTTGTTGTGATAACCAAGATTACCATATTTCATGTCTTTGTGTATTTCCATGCCCAATATTTTTTTTTTGCTCCCAGATCCTTTATAACAACGTCCTAACCAATTGAGCCAACATGTTGATCTCAAACATGCTTGTGCTTGCTACAAGCATAACATATAATACCAAGATAATGAATATACCATAAACACAATGGTTATACTCCCTTCTTGTAAAATTTGGCTCACCATGAAGGAATCAAACATCTTGTACCATTTTCCGGGAATGCTTCAAGCCATACAATGATTCTTGAGTTTGCAAACAAATCTTCTTTTGAGATTCTGAACTAACCGTTCTGGTTGTTCCAAATACATCCCCTTATCCAAAAAACTGAATGTAAAACATTTTTAACGTCTAGTTGTACTAACATGAATAAAAACAAGATTTTAACAACTGGTGAGAAACTTTCATGGAAATCAATACCTTCCAAATACCCTTCTACTATCAGTCATGCTTTGAACCCTTCATCTTTTACTATGTTTGATTTTATAAAAGGAGATTCATCAAACACTTCATATTTTTCCAGGATGATTTCACGGGTAGTAGGATCCCACAGTCTGCATCCATTAACGTCATCACCGTATCAAAGATCTACTTATTTGATTTGGCTCCTACTTAGAATGATGATAAAAAAAATAAGCATCACAACCGAATAATTTCTCATTTGAGTAATTACCAGATGACATGTTCATACCTCTTCCAAAGTCTTTTAGTCTTTTGCAACCGATGGTGACCGAGTTATCAGATAGAACAACTACTTCTATCCACAACTATTGTTGCAACTTAGCATTACTGAATATGCATATTCGATCCCAGCTACCTTGCAATACTCTCCAAGTTCCATGGATATGAACCTACCTTCATCATATATTCTCAAACACTTTATTGACCTGCCAACACAACATCCTTTCTACAAACCCACCTTTCTAACCTGGACACACTACTCCACCTCAAACTTTGCACTTGAGAAAACCTTGACCAAATCTGTCCAAGCTAACCCAAGTGACCCTTTGCCACTCACCTCCAGGGACTTTACATTGAAGTCTTAGTGCTCCACCTTAACATGAACATTCCCTTGACCAAATCTGGCCAAGCCGACCAAGTAAGCCTTCATCGCTTACCTCCATGCCCATTTACAATGGAGTTCATGAAGCCTTTTATAGGCTTCATTACATGCAATACATGGACATAATACCACAGGCTACCCAAAAACATGGACTCGAAAAACCACGTGCTTTTACCTGAAAACTGGATTCAACCATTAACTCTTTCACCGAGTCAAGGTTAACCTAACATACATGCCTCCCCACATATTCAATCTACCTAATTCTATGTCTAGATTTTTCATAGGTGGCCCGATAAACCGGGGGTACACATGCCTATCTGGGTCTTATAGACATATGTCCATTTACATGCAATCAATAATTTTTACACCTCCAAAGTAAATACAATTATTATTTTATTTCATGATGACTCGGCCATCAATGCCCTACACCTTCTATGTGAACACAGGTGGTGAGACACAATAGACAGAAAAAAATTCATCAACCATACCTGTAGCTGAATTTGCTTCTTTTGTGGAGTCCTCTTTGGATGCTTGTTGTCTTTTCCAACAATCCTTCTTGAGATGCCCA
>ML790563.1:384282-417046 GCA_009831015.1 Picea engelmannii
TCTTGTACTTGAACATTTAAGTGGGGTAAAAGGAGGTTGCCCCCTCAAAGAGGCTTATTATCTGAAATTATCTCTTTTTCAAGGCGTTGAGTACTTTTCCTGAGGTTTTTCTATGCTATATTGATGTTTGGTTCTTAACAGAACATTTGAGACATTTAACTCTAGTAATGAGGAGGTTGCAGCAAGAGAAGTTGCTGATAAATCTTAAAAATTTGTCTTTCATGAAGAAGGAACTCATTTATTTGGGTTTCATGATCTCTTCAAATGATTTGAAGATGGATCCCGAGAAGGTAAAAGAAAGCAAGGAATGGCCATCACCAAGGAATATATTTGAAGTTAGAAGCTTCCATGGACTAGCCATTTTTTTACAGGAAGTTCATCAGGAATTTTAGTGGAATTTGTGCATAAATGATGGACACAGTCAAGACAAGACATAAATATTTTCATTGGACAGAGGAAGCAGAGAAAAGTTTCAAGTTGTTGAAAGAGAAGATAATTGAACAACCATTTTTGGTTCTGCTATATTTCAGCAAAACATTTCAATTGAGATGTGATGCAAGTGGATTTGCGATTGGAGCAGTCTTAAGTCAAGAAAATAGACCAGTTGCATACTACAGTGAGAAGCTAAACGATGCCAAAAAGAATTATTCCATGTATGATAAAGAGTTTTATGCATTCATACAAGCACTGAAGAAATAAAGGCACTACCCGGTTCCGAAGGAGTTCGTTTTGTATAGCGACAACCATGCTTTACAATTTGTAACAAGACAGGAGAAATTGAACCAAAAGCATGCAAAATGGGTTGAATTTATGCAGAACTTTACTTTTGTTATAAAGCACATATCTGGGAATGCTAACAAGGTTGTTGATTCATTGAGAAGGAAGTGTTTGATTCTGCAGGAATTTCGTGTGAAGACCTTAGGTTTTGATAACCTTAAGGAAATGTACATAGATGATTCATATTTCAAGGATGATTATGAAGCATGTGAGAATCTTGTTTTAAGGGATAAGAGCCAATGGATTGAATTCTTAATTTAGGATGGATTACTATTCAAAGGAAATCATTTGTATATCCCGAAGAGTTCCATTAGAGAAAACATTTTGAAGGATAAGAATAGTGGAGGATTGGTTAGACATTTCGTCCATGATAAAACATATGTGAAACTAAACAATTTATATTATTGGCCAGGAATGAGGACAGATGTTAAGAAATTTGTCAAAAGATGTAGAACTTTCCAGCACACAAAGGGGAAAAGATCATTGATCAAAGAGTTAGCAAGAAGACTCGGAGAAAGACATATTTTGGATATCTGATAAAGTGGAAGGGACAATCAATTGAAGACGCCAGTTGGGAAAGTGAAGAAGGTATCCAGAAACATGGACAGATGGTGCAGGAGCTCATGAACAGGAGCCCATGGATTTTTCAGCCAGAGGAGTATGATGCAGGAGCATTGCAAGCAAGCGCAAGTGGAGGACAACTAGATATGCACCAACACGCATTTTGAAGACATTTAAATTTCAAAAGAGGAACCATTAATGTAATATCTTAAAAAGATACATATGATTTTATGTTTTGGGGATTGTAACACAGATCTTGAACGTAGATCTCATCTGTCGGTTGGAGGCATTTAATGTAATCAATGTAAAGTAGTTGTAGTCTTTAGTTTGATAAGATAGTTTAGAGTTGTAGGAGGGAAAACTCAAGAAATCTCCCTCGTATGTATTGTATTGTAAGATTATCCTCATTATAAGGGTAGAAGCTAAGAGAGCAAGAGATCATAGGAGAATAGAGAATAATAGATTTTTGGAAGTTGCATGAGCATATAGTTGTTGCTATTGAACTATGTACAGAAGCACTTGAATTAATATAAAGAAGGCTTTGATTAACTTTCCTGGTGTTGTTATGGTTACTGTTTGCATCTATTGAATGGTATGTTTATAGGTTTCTTATATACTCTGTTATGGATTTGTTTCAATGCTATGTATGCACGTGATTTCGTGTTGAATGTATGAAGTCTATGAGAGGGGAAGTATAAGTTTCAATTTATACTCACCCTGAGAATTCCTGCAAGGAGTGTGTTGACGAGATTTTGAGTTTTACCTTAAAAAATATCAGGAGAGATAGAGTTGTTCTTGTACCACTAGAAGTGAAAATATAGCACAGAGTCGTGCAAGGTGTGCGCAGGATGAAAGAGTCTTAAAATTTTCCAACCTAAGGAAGAGGTTGAAGAAATTGTGTCTCAAGGAGTGCGCAGAGTTTGAAGTTGTCAAATAACCAGAGGTTATTGTGAATGCCGCAAGGGGTGCACGCAAGCATCCCGCAAAATCCTTGAGTTTTCAACAAGAATCAATATTAGGAAGGATAGAGGCTTCAAATAGTTTGAAGAAGGATGAGGGTTTAAGTCAGTTCGCAGAAAACAAGCTTAGGAGGAAAGACACCAAGTTATTTGGTGAGGAGTCTTTGAGAGTTTGAATGGACGATTGAAATTATCAGAGGGAGAAACATTGATTTTTCATGGGCCATTAGATGTAGTAGATCACCGAAGAGGATAAGACTGAGTGCCTTTCAACACTCACAATATCAGGAGAGATAACAACCGTTAGATCCTGAGGAGTGTGAGCCATCGATTGGGCATCACGAGATATTGACATTTTAGGAGACAGGAGTGTAGAGAAGACTGATTTTCTGGAGTTGCATGTCACGAAAAAATAATAGGCAATAGAAGGATCTGGACTGTCGGATAGTGGGAGGTTCAAGACTGTTGATCTGAAGTCGTGAGTTCGGACTTTGGGAGAATGAAGGGAAATACATCATGAATTCACGAGTCATGAAATCCCAACACTCTTGAAGGTTGGGCCCTAGGTCACAGGAGAGGGTCACATTGGTGAAGAGTTAAGGAAGGAGCTAAGAACCATTATCCCATTTTGGGTTTTCAGGAATCAGAGAAGTCAAGGTGCATTGCAACAGAAATCCCAACAATGTGAAAATTGTTGCGCCTTTTGGAATTAAGGTTGTGGTAATATCGGTGGTCACATGAAATGGAGGTTTGTGCCTAGTTCTTGTTCGCGCAGACATAAATTCTAAGGACTTGTGGTTTTGTATGCATTAAATATTCCAGTGGGGATCGAAGAGCCATTTTGGCTCCAGGGAATTTGAAGATTCGAAGACCAGGAGGTCAAGCAGACCTTGTTGATGGTGGGGTGCTGCATCAGGTGGTATCAGAGCATACTAATTTTGTTTTCTGTAGAGGGACGATAGAGGACAATTGTGATTGAATTCTGCATGGACAGATTAGAACAATGTTGCCACGAAGACGTCAAGAAAGACCAATGCCCGATCCAGCCGTGGAAAGGGAAATGAGAGAACTCCGTGCTCAGTTAGATGCTATGGAGACAACACAGAGGAGAACACATGATACTAGAGATTGAGAATGAGAACGAAGCTAGAGCCGAAGAAGAAGTTGTGGCTGAAGATGCCCCAGAAGAACGTCTATTCAAAGTTGTTGCAAGAATAGGTGTCAGAGCAAAGCTGGACATATTGATGTATGAAAGAAACTTAGACATTGAGGAGCTGCTAGATTGGTTTAGAGCTCTGGATAAATACTTCGACTATGAGGATATCGAAGAAGATAAGAAAGTAAATCACATAGTCACTAGACTGAAAGGACATGCAACACTATGGTGGGATGAACTGCAGGCTGATAGACATTGCAAGGGAAAACAATGAATCAAAAACTGGGATAGGATGGTAGCGAATATGAAAGGAAAATTCATACTCGGGGATTACCAAATCAATCTGTTTCGAAGAATGCAAAATTTGAGACAGAAAGGGATGACAGTGAGGGAATACACTGAGGAATTTTACAGGTTAAACATCAGATCAGGTCATCATGAGAGTGATGATGAAAAGGTCCCCAAATACATGAATGGGCTGAGATATGATATCTAGGATGAGATGATCATGGTGACGATCAGAAATGTGGAAGATGCTTATCAGATTTCTCTGAAGGAAAAAGAGAAATTGACCCGAAAAAAAGGTCAAAGAGGCATAGGTAGAAGTTAGAGCAGAGGAAAAGCAATTTCCTAGGATAGAGTACAGAAGCCCAGAGATGAAGAAAAGAAGCCTCATAATCACCCAGAAAGGGGAGGAATCTCACAAGGAAGACAATATGATGATGGGAACACTTTTCCTCGAGCATGAGGAAGAGGAAGAGGCAAAGGAGGTGAAGTAAAGTGTTTTATCTGTGGAAAGATCGAACACAAATATTTTGAATGTCCAAATATAAAAAGGGATGGAGGAGGCGAAGCTCACATTTTAGAAGAGCAGAGGCAAAGAGGCAGAAGATGCAAAAGGCGGAAAATCCTTAATGATGAGGAAAATTCTCTTTAAGCCAGAGAAGGAGATGGAAAATCCAGTCAAGAGGAACAATTTGTTTGGAACTGCTTGTAAGACCAAGGATAGGGTATGCAAGGTGATAGTGGATAGTGGAAGCACAGATAATCTAGTATCCATAGAAATGGTGGAAAAGATGGAATTGGAGATAGTTGCACATCTGAGCCCATATAAAGTCTCATGGTTGCAAAAAGGACATCAAGTAACAATCACTAAATAATGTTTAGTTGAATTTAAGATAGGGGGATATAGATATGAGATCTTATGTGATATTATTCCCATGGATGTCTGTCATATTTTGTTGGGGAGGCCTTGGAAATATGATAGAAATGTTATTCATGATGGAAGAAAGAACACATACACCTTGGAGAATAATGGTAGGACGCATATGTTGCTGGCAATTGAAGACAAGAAGGTGAAGGAAGAAACAAGAAATACTATACTTCTCATGAGTGGGAAGGAACTTCTGGATGAAGTAAATAAAGATCAAGATATGCATTTTGTTGTGGTGAGAAAACCTAGAGTCATTTTAACCAGTACCTTAATAGATGATCCACCTAAGGAAATTCAGGAACTGTTGGAGAATTTCACTGATATAGTGGTGGACGACTTACCTTGTTCGTTGCCACCCATCAAAAGTATAAGCTATCACATTGACCTAATACCAAGGGCAAGTTTACCAAACAAAGTAGTGTACATATTGATGCCGCATGAGAATGATGAGGTCAAGAAACAATTCCAAGATTTGATGCACAAAGGGTTAATTAGAGAAAGCCTGATTCCATGCATTGTACCAACAGTGTTGAGTCCAAATAAAGATGGTGGATGGAAAATGTGTACAGACTCGAGGGCTATAAATAAAATAACCATCAGGTATAGATTTTCTTTACCTAGGATGGATGACTTGATGGATTGCTTGAGTGGAGCAAATTTTTTTTCAAAAATTGATTTGAAAAGCGAATATCATCAGATTAGAATGAGGAAAGGTGATAAATGGAAGACAACATTCAAGATGAATGAAGGGCTGTATGAATGGATTGTCATGCCATTTGGCTTGACGAATGAGCCAAGTACTTTTATGAGATTGATGAACGAAGTCTTGAAGGATTTCGTTGGGAAGTTTGTAATTTTGTATCTTGATGATATATTGATCTTCAATAAGACTGAGGAAGAACATTTGAGACATTTAACTCTAGTAATGAGGAGGTTGCAGTAAGAGAAGTTGTTGATAATTCTTAAAAATTCTTCGTTCATGAAGAAGGAACTCATTTATTTTGGTTTCGTGATCTCTTCGAATGATTTGAAGATGGATCCTAAGAAGGTAAAAGCAATCAAGGAATGGCCATCACCAAGGAATATATTTGAAGTCAGAAGCTTCCATGAAATAGCCAGTGTTTTACAGAAAGTTCATCAAGAATTTTAGTGGAATTTGTGAATCAATGATGGACATAGTCAAGAAAAGACATAAATATTTTCATTGGACAGAGGAAGCAGAGAAAAGTTTCAAGTTGTTGAAAGAGAAGATAATTGAAGAGCCAATTCTAGTTTTGCCAAATTTCATAAAAACATTTCAGGTTAGATGTGACGCAAGTGGATTTGTGATTGGAGCAGTCTTAAGTCAAGAAAATAGAACAGTTGCATACTTCGGTGAGAATCTGAACGATGCCAAAAAGTATTATTCCATGTATGATACAGAGTTTTATGTAGTCATACAAGCACTAAAGAAATGGAGGTACTACCTAGTTCCAAAGGAGTTCATTTTGTATAGCGACAACCATGCTTTATAATTTGTAACAAGACAAGAGAAACTGAACCAAAAGCATGCAAAATAGGTTGAATTTATGCAAAACTTTACTTTTGTTATAAATCACATTTATGGGAATGCTAACAAGGTTATTGATGCATTGAGTAGGAAGTGTTTGATTCTGAAGGAATTTCGTGTGAAGACATTAGGTTTTGATAACCTTAAGGAAATGTACAAAGATGATTCAGATTTCAAGGATGCTTATGAAGCATGTGACAATCCTGTTTTAAGGGACAAGAGCCAATGGATTGAATATTTAATTTAGGATGGATTACTATTCAAAGGAAATCAGTTGTGTATCCCGAATATTTCCATGAGAGAAAAAATTTTGAAGGATAAGAATAGTGGAGGATTGGTTGGACATTTCGGTCATGATAAAACATATGCACAACTAAACAATTTATATTATTGGCCAGGAATGAGGACAAATGTCAAGAAATTTATCAACATATGTATAATTTTCCAGCACGCAAAGGGGAAAAGATCATTGATCAAAGAGTTAGCAAGAAGACTCGTAGAAAGACATATTTTGAATTTTTGATAAAGTGAAAGGGACACCCGATTGAAGAAGCAAGTTGGGAAAGTGAAGCAGGTATCCAGAAACACAGACAGATGGTGTAGGATCTCATGAACAGGAGCCCATGAATTTTTCAGCCAGAGGAGTATGATGCAGGAGCATCACAAGAAAGCACAAGTGGAGGATAGCTAGATATGCACCAATGCACATTTTGAAGACATTTAAATTTCAAAAGAGGAACCATTAATGTAATATCTGAAAAAGATACATATGATTTTATGTGTTGGGGATTGTAACGCAGATCTTGAGCGTAGCTCTCATCTGTCGGTTGGAGGCATTTAATGTAATCAATGTAAAGTAGTTGTAGTCTTTAGTTTCATAAGATATTTTAGAGCTGTAGGAGGGAAAACTCTAGAAATATCCCTCGTATGTATTGTATTGTAAGATTATCCTCATTGTAAGGGTAGAAGCTAAGAGAGAAAGAGAGCATAGGAGAATAGAGAAGAATAGAGTTGTGGAAGTTGCACGAGAAGATAGTTGCTGCTATTGAACTATGTACATAAGCACTTGAATAAATATAAATAAGGCTTTGATTCAATTTACTGGTGTTGTTATGGTTATTGTTTGCATCTATTGAATGGTATGTTTACAGGTTACTTATATACTCTATTATGCATTTGTTTCAATGTTATGTATGCTCATGATTTCATTTTGAATGTATGGAGTTCTTGAGATGGGAAGTATAAGTTTCAATTTCTACTCGTCTTGAGAATTCCTGCAAGGAGTGTAGTGAAGGTCCACAAGGTGTGCGTTGACAAGATTATGAGTTTTACCTCAGACACGATCAAGAGAGATAGAGTTGTACTTATACCAGTAGAAGTGAAAATATAGCATAGAGTCATGCAAGGTGTGCGTAGGATGAAAGAGTCTTAAAATTTTCCAACCCAAGGAAGAGGCAGAATAACTTTTGTCGCAAGGAGTGTGCAGAGTTTGAAGTTGTCAAATAACCAGAGGTTATTGTGAATTCCGCAAGGGGTGTGCGCAAGGATCCCACAAAATCCTTGAGTTTGCAGCAAGAATCAAGTTCATGAAGGATAGAGGCTTCGAATAGTTTGAAGAAGAACGAGGGTTGAAGTCACTTCGTAGAAATGAAGCTCCGGAGGAAAGATGCCAAGTTATTTGGTGAGGAGTCTTTGAGAGTTTGAACGTGTTAGCGTCAGAAGTCACTCCTGGATTATGGCAGAAGAAGAGCCCAACGCCCATCAGTTTATGTCACAAATAATTTAATGGGGTGGTCGAATGGATAGATACCCAGGAAGGTATCACTTTAACTCAGAAAACCAGGCCTGGTATGTAAAACATAAGAGGTCTTGATCTAACTTCCGTCAGTGGGTTGGTTATAAAATGAGTAGATGGAATACCTAGTAGGAGGAGTGAGCAAAACTGCCTTGGGCATCAGGCCTTTCGACAGCTTGAGGAGGAAAAACTCAGAATACAAGATCCTCTTGGTTGAGAATTTCAGAGGAGCTGAAAGGTGACTTAACTGGATCTTCCAATTCCAAATCATTCAACATTGAGAAAATACAGGAACTGATTAGAAACAATGCAACTATTACAGTGATCCAACCTACATCATCCTATAACAACGCAACTTGACTGGATCCTCCAATTCCAAGTTGTTCTAACACAATGTAAACAGAGAGATGGAAAGATGCTAACATTCATAAGACAAGAAATCTCAAGTGTCAATACATAACTAGAGAAACCAGTGCTTCACCAAACTTTACAATCGGGAGCCTTGCTCAACCATCGACCCCTTACAAAAATGGAAAAATTGCCTACATATACTCGAATAAAAACAACAATAGTGAAAACGATACACTGCATTAAGAACATCGCGTCTGCATGTCTACTGGAAATCTGCGCATGTAGTCTCTGAACGATCCTGCACTTATGACAGACACAATCAAACTCCTGTCAGCCCTATGAATGAATCGACATGCCTTTAATCCTTTGTCAGACTTTCCATTTATAGTGGAAATGATGTCTAACCACCAACAACAACTTCAATAACTACTTCCTTGGGATCGAGAACAACCCTGATCAATTCTGCCTTTTGGGATGCAAAGGTCTTTTCACGGTGCCACCTGTATACGCCAATAGTATGCTTAGAAGGATTTGTAGGTAGGGGCGATGAAGGGGGCACATGATGGTGCATGAATGAAGGTCAGGAAGGAATGATTTGGCTAGCTTTGTGTGGAAATTGGAAGGGGAGTGACCAAGGAGACGATAGGGGTGAGACACATGGAAAGAGGGAGGATACAAGAAACAAAGAAAAGGTGATGGGATATAATAGAGTGGGGAACACATCAGTTATGTCAGGATGACACGGAAGGGAGAGGGACAGATGTCAGAGGATGAGTGGAGAACAAATGGCAGGGGAGAAGGCAACATAGGAGGCAACACGATAGGAGGGGGCCCCATGACAATACCATTCCATTCCGGACCACCCCCCCTTATTAATGGTAGAATGACAAGGGGGTCCAGAATCGCTTGAGCACCATTGATATAGGCACCCCAATATTGACCATTGAGAGATGCGTGCCCAATTCCAAACCCCCCCACAGATCCGTTAAAGGTAGAATGATGAGGAGGCTCCAGATTGAAACTTCGGACACAGATCTCGGTGGGCAGATCTTGCCCGTCCAAACCTGCTTGTTCGTTAAAATAATGCAACAACCATTTAAAATTTTGGGATAAATGGGTTTTCAAATCTCTCTTTTCACCCAAGGGGATGCTTGCTTTTAGGAAAATACCCCATACATGATTATGTTCTAACATTAGGCTCCATGGGGGACAACACGCCCCTGTGGGCTATCGAAAAATCTTTTGTAGCTTCAGTGCCTTGCTATTGGGCTATGTATTCATTGTCAAAACTTAAGGATAAAAGAAAAATAATATTTACAAATGAAGAAGAGCCATGTGTGGCTCAAGAGAAACATCTCTTTAGGAAATGCCCATTCACGGGGCCATTGAAAACTTCTTGACCTTTCAAATCCTGTCACCTATAGGTATTATTTGAAAACACTTTAGAGATTTTGAAGGGCCCGACCCATAGGGATTTAAATTTGTCATGATTTCCCTTATCTTTCTTAGGAGCATCCCATTTTAGTACCAAATCTCCCATCTGGAAATATTTCTTCTTGGCCTTCCTGTCAAAAGCATGTTTGATCTTCTGCTGACGGTTCTGAATTCTGTTCATCACCTGCTCTCTAGCCTGTTGGACCTCTACCAGTTGATGAATTATTTTGATCATATCATCAGGCTCTCCTTGATAATCCTGGAGGAATTTTGCTACAGGTATGGCTAGCTGAGAAGGAAAAACAACTTCTGTCCCATGGACCAATTGGAAAGGGGAGATGCCTATGGATCTCTTTGTGGTCACTTGATCAACCCATAGAGCGAATCTCAGCTTTGAATCCCAGGCCTTTTTGTTGTCCTCTAACAGTCTTTTGATGATCCTTATCAAGCTTTTGTTGGAGGAATATGCTAAACCATTGCCCTGGGGATAGTATGGGGTGGAATGAATCAATTTGATCCCAAATTTCCCACAGAATTTGACCAATGGTTCATCTTTGAAAGATGTTGCGTTATCAGTAAAAATCTTACTTAGGCAACAAAAACCTGTGATGAGGTCCTCCAAGAACCCAATGATTATCTTGTGGGAAGCATTCCTAGTGGGGATAACTTCTATCCACTTGGTAAAGAAATTCGTGGCAGTCAGGATCCATCTGTATTGTCCATTGGAAGCAGAGTGGATCTCCCCAATAAAGTCTAGGCCCCACTGCTGGAAAGGTCCTGAAACAACCACAGGTTTTAAAGGAAGAGATTTAAGATGTTGTTATCCTGAGAACCTTTGGCATTTGATGTAGGCTCTGACCTCTCTATAGACGTCGGTGAATAAGGTAGGCTAGTAGTACCCAGCCCTGAGGATTTTGTAGGTTGTGGTTTTCCAAAAATGGTGCCCTCCACATAGGCTGTCATGAAATTCAACAATGATCCTTTGGGCCTCTTGTGGATTCATACATTTTAAAAGCACCCCTAGGGGGTCTTTCCAATATAAAACTCGATCAACCAGACAGTATTTGATTGCTTTGAGCTTTAGAGATCTTGCCTTGCTCCTTTGCAGGCCATCAGGAGGCCTCAACTCTTGCAAAAAATATATGACATCCTTGTACCAAGGACATCGCGCCAATGGGGGTTCTGCTTGAGGGTCTGCATCAGACAACTGATGCTGCTAATTTTCTGAGCATTCATTAATGAAACTTACCCCCAAATATTTGCAATTTGCTTCAGCCAATAGCTTGGCTAAACCTTGACCTTTGATCAATTTGGTAGGCCTTATCTCCAGATCAAACTTGAGGATCTTGGCTATCCATTTACTCCTCCTCTCGTCTATGTCAAGATGAATAAGAATGTCCTTCACAGTAGCTGATGGAACATAGGCAATGATTTTTGACTGTAGGACATAGACTCTAAAAGCTTTGAGATATTTCACCAGGGCATAGGCCTACTTCTCCATGATGTCATACCTGACCTTGACATCCCTTAATGCTCTGCTAAAATAGGCAATAGGCTGCTCCAGCCCAGCATCATTTTTTTGTAGTAAAACAGCAGCCACTGTGTCAGATGAGGCAAAGGAGAAAATAAGGAAATCATTTGAGTAATCGGGATTGATAAGAAAAAGAGCTTCAGTCAAGGATTTATTTATATTCTCAAAGGAATTTCAAGCCTCAGAAGTCCATCTTACTTCATTTCCCTTTCTCAACATAGTCGTTATAAGCTTCATCATTTCAACAAAGTTAGAAACAAATCTCCTTAGAAAATTAATTTTACCAAGGAAAGACTGGACTTCTTTCCTGGATCTTGGGATTGAAAAGGCTTGGATTTCTTAAACTTTGCTAGGATCAATCTTTACTCCTACTGCTGATACTATGTGGCCCAATAACTTTCCCTCCTTCAGAGCGAACAAATATTTTTTGGGATTCAATGAAAGGCCAAAACTCCTGCATTTCAGAAAAACCTTCCTGAGATGACAACAACGTTCTTTATCAGATTTGGAAAAGACTATGATGTCATCCAGATAGATGACCACAAACTTATCCTTTTCCCCAATGAAAGCTATGTCCATGGCTCGTTGAAATGTTTCCCCCACATTCATCAATCCAAAGGGCATTTTATCATACATGAACGTGCCCCAAGGAGTGGTAAACGTTGTCTTTTCTCTATCCTCAGGCAGAACAGAGATTTGATTATAGCCAGAGAAGACATCAATCATGGAAATCCTAGATGATCCTGTCACCCTCTGCAATATATGTTCCATCTTTGGCAGGGGGTAATTGTCCTTCCTTGAGCTCTTGTTCAGGTTTCTAAAATCTACATAGAGTCCAATTTCCCCATTCTTCTTCCTTACTTGGACCAATTTGGCCACCCACTCTGAATATCTCAATGGCACGATGATCTGGGCATGTAGCAACTTCTTCACCTCTCTCTCCATGATAGGTAGCAACATAGGATTGATCTATCTTAGTTTCTGCCTAAATGGCTTCGCCTCCTCTTTCAATGGGATTTTATGCTCAATGACAGAAGTGTCATAAGTTTTGAGGTCTTCATAGGTCCAGGCGAAAACATCCACAAACTCCCTCAATAATCCAGCGCATTCAGCCCTCTACTCCTTTGTCAAGCTTCTTGACAATTTGACAAACCTGGGTTCATTCTCGGTGCCAATGTTACACTAAGTTGTATCAGCATCATCATTTGAGATTTTCTCTTTTAATGCCACATCATTTCTATCAAAAATCCTTTCCAAAGGAACCAGTCCCTTTGGAATATGATTGTTGGGCAGCTGCACAATGTCACGCTCTGCGATCTTACTCAGAAAATTACCATCATCAAGCTTTTCTTCGGAAACAGGGTCTTGATCAATATGCAGCGCTGAAAATTCTTCAACAGTCTCCAAAAATCTTTTGATCTCAAGATCATCCACGAACACCTTCCAATGTTTGACTTTTATTTTACTTCGAAGATCAGGTATGGAGGGCTTGTATTTTACTTCTACATCATATTTGAATTTGGGTGGCAGGGGCACCTTGAAATTTCTTGCTAATGTAGCCATAGAATCAACCACTGTGTTCTTCTCTCTTGGAATGAATAAAATGTTAAATGCTGAGAAGAAACTGTCGATTAGGACCCATACCTCATTTCTGTAACTCCTGAGTCGAGGGTTCTTGGCCTGACAAGCGTTTCTGATCTGCTGGAATATCAATTCTGCATCTCTGAACATTGCTACCTCTTGAATCCCCATTTCCTTTGCAGCTCTTAAACCTAAAACAAGACCTGCATATTCTACCACATTGTTGGTTGTCTCAAACTCTAACTTGTATGACATAGATACAGTTTCCTGAGCAGGTGACACAAAAAACACTATGGCACCAGTGCCTTCCCTGGAAGAGGCTCCATCAAAGAACATTTTCCAGACAGAGGTGATGGGGGGAGAAATTTCATAAGAAGTAGTGGGATGCTTTTTGAGTTTTAGAAGAGGCTTGGGAGAGTTAGTGAGTTGTAGTAAACTGGAACCTAAATCAGTGTCAAGAGAAAAGATAGGATGGTTGGTAGGAATGGCTTCATCACTGATTATGTAGGCCAGTTGGGCCTCTCTGTACAGTCTCCTATGTTCCCCCCCGAACATTGGAATAGTAGAATAAGTTAGGTCCATTTTCAAGGTTCCCCCAAGTCTTTTTATCCAAGATCTTGACAAAAACATACCAAACTTGGGGGGAACACCAGCCACTACAATGTCCATGACCACACTTTTCATGGGCAGCTGAAACAGGGTCACAACTAGATCTTTGATGAATCCTAGACATTGAACTTTCCTGGAGTCAAAGAAATAGAGGTCATGATAGGCTCTAGTGACTTCTAGTCCTAATTCTTCCATGACAATTTTGGGCATGAGGTTGTGGGAAGCCCCTGAATCCATCAAACAGTTGTGCAATAACTTGTCATGTATGTTCAAGGGTGTGTAGAAGGGAGGGGATGAATCATTTTTGTCTTCTACCATAGGACCTAGGATGAGTGTAGGCTTTTCATCTTGAAAATTGATTGAGTCTGTGGGATGGCATGAGCTTTCAGATTGTAATAGTTCGGAGAGGCGTTTTTTGAACATGTCATGTTTGATCAGTTTGGAGAGGGGCATAGGGATTCTGATTTTTTGAATTTCATGCTCAAAGTTAAAAGAGGATGTGAGATTTGGAATTTCCCTTACTTCAGGAACATGAATCTGGACCATTGGAGAGAGGGGTTGGGCCTTCTTACCTTTGTTGTTGTCTGCTACTTCATTAGCAGGTTTCTCCATTCTAGTGAGTAGTTCAGGAACATCAGGTGCTCCTGTCTTCTTCTTGGATCTTAGGTTATACTTGTTTTGGTTGCTGCTGGCCTTGTCTCCCTTGCTCAACTCATTTAGCTGACTGTCCATGAGAGATTCCTCGTATGCTGATCGAGTGAGATGAGGAAAAGGAGAAGTATCTCCAAAGCAGTGGATTTCAGGATCAAGCTCTTCTATTTCACCTTCTTCATCATTAGCTACAAAAATATTTTGAAGAGGAGCCTGAATCTGCTGATCTTCTCTATCTCTTCCCCTCTAGTCCCTTTGCATAATCTGGGGAGCATTATTATTTGGCCTCCTGAAATTTCCTTTGTTTTCGGTATTTTGAGGATTTCTGTATGTTTGCTTCCCCTCTACCTTCATTTTCTCCATCTTCGCAGACAGAGACTTCACTATCTTGGTCAATTAATCCACTTGAGGGTGAGGCACAGAGGGGTCAGAAGTCGAGGCTTCAAATCTTCCCTTTCTCCTGTCTGCATCAGTCTTAATTCTCAGTTTGTCAACTGCCAATACATTAGATTCCACTTCTATGGCCGCATCTTCCATTTGAGCTAGGGAGGTAGCTCTTCTCTCTCTCAATAGAAGGTAGAAGTCGGGGTCGAATGCATTAGCATAAGAGATTTTAGCAGAGGCTTATGTGGGTTTTATCTTGGCAGGGATCTTATTATACATCTTATTGAATCTTTTGGAGAAGTCAGAGACAGACTCTCCTTCCTTTTTCTTCAAGGACCCAAACTCTGTCATGTAATACATGAAATCCTTTTTATCTCCCCACTGCCTCAGGAAAGCATTATCTAGAGCTTCAATCCCAGTAATAGGTCCGGGGCCTAATCCCCTAAACCATTTCCTTACCTTGCCATTAAGGATTTGGACAAAGACTCTCATCCAGACATCTTCATTTTCAATGTTCAGGTTGTCTGCATAACTGTAGAAGGCAACAAGGTGCTCTTTCGCAGTTATGTCCTCTTCCCCAATGAATTTAGGCATATATTTCAAGTAATATCCAGCAGGGAGAGGATTCATAGGTTGAGGTAAGATTAAGGGGGAATATCTGGCATCCACTATGGAATCCATTCTATTTAGAGGGGGATTAGCACCTACCATAGGAACAATAGGTGTAGGAGAACCAGGAGGAGATGAGGTTTGAATTGGAAAGACAGGAACTGAGCTGACAGGATGGGAGGGGAACAAAAGAAAATTTGGAGAACAAGCTTGCAGGCTAAAAGGAACAGAAGTCTCTCTTTCTTCAACAACAATGGTAATAGGAGAAGGGGTGGTAAAACTCGGGGTAGGAAAATATTCAGAGGTGTTGGGTATGAACCAAGGCACCACCTCGAGAGAGAGGAGAGTGACACAAGTTTCTCCTACCAATTCAAGATCATGAGGAGAAAACTCAGCAGGAACACTCCCAAAATTTAGACTACGGGAAACTCCAACAGAAGGTAAATAAACAGGATGAGGTGAAGGTGTTGGAGTTTCTATAAAACCATGAAAATCATCAGAAATACTTGGTTTAGCAGTAGAAGTACCTCCTCTAGAGGACTTTCCCTTTCTGATAATATTCTCTGGGTCAGCTTCAGGTGGTGCTAATGACAACTGAGGAGTAGACCTTGTATGTTTTCCTCTAGAAGCCACGGTTGAAACAATGGAGTCGTTTGTGGGTTCGCATCAATGGAGTCACCCAGTGAAGTCACGTGAGTGGAGTTGCCAGGTGCGCAGTAGCAATCTCAATAGTTCTGATATCTGATGCACCTTCAGAATCAGTTAATCATTGTCGTTCAATCTCGGGGAAGATATTCAACTTCATCCCCGGCAACGGTGCCATAAATGTTAGCATCAGAAATCACTCCTGGATTGCGGCAGAAGCAGAACCCAACGCCCATCAGTTTATGTCACAAATAATTTAATGGGGTGGTCGAATGGATAGAGATCTAGGAAGGTATCGCTTTAACTTAGAAAACTAGGCCTGGTATGTTAAACAGAAGAGGTCTTGTTCTAACTTCCATCAGTGGGTTGATTATAAAATGAGCAGATGGAAGACCTAGTAGGAGGAGTGAGCAAGACTGCCTTGGGCATCAGCCCTTTCAGTAGCTTGAGGAGAAAAAACTCAGAATACAAGATCCTCTTGGTTGAGAGTTTCAGAGGAGCTAAAAGGTGACTTGATTGGATCTTCCAATTCCAAATCATTCAGCATTGAGAAAATACAAGAACTAATTAGAAACAATGCAACTATTACAGTGATCCAACCTACATCATCCTATAACAGTGCAACTCGACTGGATCCTCCAATTTCAAGCTGTTATAACACAATGTAAACAGAGAGATGGAAAGAGGATAACATTCATAAGACAATAAATCTCAAGTGTTAATACATAACCAGAGAAACTAGTGTTTCACCAAACTTTACAATCGGGAGCCTCGCTCAACCATCGACCCCTTACAAAAATGGAAAAATTGCCTACATATACTCAAAGCAAAACACCAACAACGAAAATGAGACACTGCATTAAAAACGTTGCGTCTGCATTTCTACTGGAAGTCTGCACATGCAGTCTTTGAACAATCGTGCACTTATGACAGATGCAATCAGACTCTTGCCAGCCCTGCAAATGAATCGACATACCTTTAATCCTTTGTTGGACTTTCCATTTATAGTGGAAACGATGTCTAACCACCAACAACAACTTCAATAACTGCTTCCTTGGGATCGGGAACAACCCTGATCAATTCTTCCTTTTGGGACACGGAGGTCTTCTCACGGTGCCACCTGTATATGCCAACCGTTTGCTTGGAAAGATTTGTAGGTAGGGGCGATGAAGGGAGCACATGATGGTGCATGAATGAAGGTCATGTGGGGATGATTTGGCATGCTCGGCGTGGAAAGGGGAAGGGGAGTGACCAAGGAGAGGATAGGGGTGAGACACATGGCCAAAGGGAGGATACAAGAAACAGAGAAAAGGTGATGGGATATAATAGAGGGGGGAACACGTCAGTTATGTTGGGACGACACGGAAGGGAAAGGGATAGATGTCGGAGGATGAGTGGAGAACATATGGCAGGGGAGAAGACAGCACAAGAGGCGACACGATAGGAGGGGGCCCCATGACAATACCATTTCATTTTGGACCCCCCCCCCCTTATTGATGCCAGAATGGCAAGGGGGTCTGGAATCGCTTGAGTGTCATTGATATAGGTGCCCTAATCTTGACTGTTGAGAGATGCGCGCCTAATTTCGGACCCCCCCTCCCCCCTCCGTTAAAGGTAGAACGACGAGGGGGCTACGAAATGAAACTTCGGTCGCAGATCTCAGTGGGCAGATCTTGCCCATCCAAACCTGCATGTTCGTTAAAATAACGCACAACCCTTTAAAACTTTGGGATAGATGGGTTTTCAAATCTCTCTTTTTGCCCAAGGGGATGCTTTCTTTTAGGAAAATACCCCATACATGATTATTTGCTAACAGAATGGACAGTTGAAATTCTTAGAGCGAGAAACATCGATTTTCCGTTGGCCATTAGATCTAGTAGATTAGCGGAGAGGATAAGACTGAGTGTCTTTCAGCACTCACAAGCTGGGGAGAGATAACAACCATTAGATCTCGAGGAGTGTGATTCGTCGATTGGGTGTCATGAGATATCGACATTTCAGGAGACGAGAGTGTAGAGAAGACTGATTTTCGGGAGTCGCATGTCGTGAAAACCCGATAGGCAATAGAAGGATCTGGATTGTTTGATAGTGGGAGGTTCACGACCGTTGATCTGAGGTCGTGAGTTCAAAATTCAAGAGAATAGAGAGAACTACATCATGAATTCATGAGTCACGAAATCCCAACGCGCTCGAAGGCTGGGCCCTAGGTCATGGGTGAGGGTCACATCAGTGAAGAGTTAAGGAAGGAGCTAAGAACCGTTAGCCCATTTCAGGTTTCTGGGAATCAGAGAAGTCAGGGTGCATTGCAACGGAAATCCCGACATCGTGAAACCGACGTGCCTTTTGGAATTAAGGCTATGATCATGCTCATGGACATGTGGAATGGAAGTTTGAGCCTAGTGCTTGTTCGCGCAAACATAACTTCTAAGAAGGACCTGTGGTTTTGTATGCATTAAAGATTCCAGTGGGGATCAAAGAGCCATTTCAACTCCGGGGAATTTGAAGATCTGAATATCGGGAGGTCAAGCAAACCCTGATGAGGGTGGGGTGTTGCATCAATATTCCAATTGATATATTCATCCACTTGGACAACCACCATATACAAAATTTATCTCCCCAAAGTCCCCTCTCATGTGTAGGCAAAGTTGTAAATGTAGAAAACCGCATCTTTGAAAAATGCGTAGTGACATCATGTATTCCATGCAACTGGCAAAGAAAATCAGATGCCATTTCGTATTGATATGACTCTAATGCCTAAACATCACCATTTTCTAAAAATCCCAAGAAATAAACTATCAATCCATTGGGCAGGTTGGTCGAGGAATAACGGAAATGCAATAGAACTTGAAATGCATCGAAGAGGAAATCTCCCACAGTATGCGAGAATGCATCCAATCTAAAAATCCCATTGCTATGAAATACCTGGTCAATGTTGTCATGTACAATGAAGTCTGTATCTACTTCATAGCACTCAACACCTAATACTTGATTCATCTCTTAAGTTGTGATTTTCAAAATGTTTATTAGCTATATTCAGATAATATGCAAATAGGGAAAATAAAAAGGAAAAATCAAAACTATAAATCTAGAACTGCATACCAATTCTACTATGTATCCTTCAACTTTCTTCCTGTCAAATTTAATCCCCCTAGTCGCTACAACATATGACAAACACACAAACGTATAGTGAACAATGAACCAAACAGAAGAGACAACGCCAATGAAATAACACTATAAATTTTGTCAGCACAAAGACCGAGTATTCAAGGCATATCATTTTTGAACCTATTCAACGCATGCATCCTACAAGCATTTCAGTGGTAGAATAGTATTTGAAATACACAAAGGACAGCATAAAACCAACATGTAAATGGGGTTTTTGATTCAGAGAATAAAAGAATGCCCTGTCACAAGGTCCTGACAGATGCTTGCTTTGCAATTAAAACTTTGAATTTGTTTTGCAAACCCCTTTGCATTTATATTTTCAAAAGAGATATACGATATCTAGGACGTGGAAGTGGGCATATGTGATTGGAAGGGAACAACCTGGAAAAAATGTACCAAACGTATGGTTTCCAAGAACATAAAATATGAGGAGAACATTCGATTTCATTTTTTTATGTCATTGTGGCTACAACAGATGTAGGTTATGTGTCCAACATCGACATTCAAAGGGGATCAAGACGTTTTGGAAGGGAACAGACTGGGAAAAAATGCACCAAACGTATGGTTTTCAGGACCAGAAGAAAAGAGGAGAAAAAATTGATTTTCTTTTTTATATGTCACTATGGTTGAGACAGAGGTGGGTTCTGTGTTCAACATTGTTGTTCAAGAACAAGGACAAGACAACAACACACTACTATTTCTCTGCTCATAGCAGTCACACATAAAGATGTTCTGCAAGAGGATTTTGACTCAGGCATTTCCAGTATTGAAAATTCTTGCTTGCAAGCTGCAAATGATGAAAAACAAATAAGAAATAGCAATGAAACTATGGCACTAAAACTTACTCATGAACAATGAACGACAGAAGCACAGGTCCAAACCACGCAAAATGAAACAATAGGCCCAACTGCGGATGCAGGACCCAAACCTTGCAAATTTGAAGAAAACAATAGCAAGAAGCAAACAACAAACCAATGAACAAGAACCAAGAGGTCCAACTGCAGTTGAAGGACCTCAACTTTTCAAATCTGAATCAAACAGCAATAAGAAACATCCAATGAACCAAAGAGAAAGCATCAACCAGTGAATGAGTAATGCCCGTGAAGAACAATATTGCCCAAATTCACTGCAGACAAGACTGTATCCAAAAATCAGAAGAAACAGTATTGTAACACACCTATTGAGTAAATATTTAAGGTTGTGAGGCCTGTTAGGTAAACACTTAAGGTTGTCAGAACCATCGAAGGGCCTCGCGCTGTGAAAATATTTAAGAAAGAATGCAATGTGACAAGCTTGTTTATGTACATAATAATGAAAATTCCTCTCTAAGTAGGTAATAATAAAGATAAAATAAAAATAATAATAATAACAATAGTTCAAACAATGGAGACTATGCAAAAATATTTACTCAAAGGACAAAGTAATATGAAGTCAACTAATAAAAAACTGACTATCCATGCTAAAAACTTTGGATATCTAAACATTTCAATATGAATAGTACAAATTCAAAAAGGACCGTAGATGATAAAAACTTTGGATATGCCAACATATAAAACATTGGGAATAGTGAAGCTGACAATAAGACCTCAAATCTATTATCCAATGAGATCATGACATATAATTTTTTAAGGTTGTGAGGCCTGTTAGGTAAACACTTAATGTTGTCAGAACTGTCGAAGGGCCTCGCGTTGTGCAAACATTTAAGAAAGAATGCAATGTGGAAGGCTTGATTACATACGTAATAATGAAAATGCCTCTCTAAGTACATCATGATAAAGATAAAATAATGATAATAATAATAACAATAGTTCGAACAATGGAGACTACACAAATTTTTTTTACTCAAAGGACAAAGTAATATGAAGTCAACTAATAAAAAACTGACTATCCATGCTAAAAAAATTGGATATCTAAACATTTCAATATGAATGGTACAAATTCAAAAGTACCGTAGATGATAAAAACTTTGGATATGCCAACATATAAAACATTGGGAATAACAAAGATGGAAATAAGACATCAAATCTATTATTCAATGAGATCATGACATATAAGGTTTTTTTTATTATATAAAAAATAATGTTCTTAGTTCTCTAGTTCGAACAATAGAGATTATACAAAAATTTGTAGTCAAACAACAAACTAATATGAATTCAACGAATTATCGATCACTATAGTCCCTCTCGCCTTCGACAGAGACTAATAAGACAAAAACCTTTAATTGTTTAGATCGACCTTCCCACTATTACCAAAAACACAATGTTAATTTAATGCTTTGTAAGATCGATGTTCATGTAAGCATGTGGGGTGGCATCGATTTTGGAAATAGCATTTTGGGAGTGTCGATTTTCTAGTGATTTTCTTGTTCTTACGTGCCAAAAATATGTTCAAAGGTTCTTGCACTCACATGAGACTTGCACACAATTCACCTCGGTTCACCTATGGCACCTACTCTATGTGCTTCGATATCACTTGTTAGAGGGGAAAAAAAAAATAGCATAAAACCAGAGCATAAACAAACAAGATTAAACCAAGAACGACAATTGCATAATTGACATGGTGATTTATGTGAAAAACCAGCAATGATAATCAGTATTCTTATTATTCAAGGGAGAATTACAATAGCCAACCAAGACATAACACACATGGCAATATTGTGTCTTGCTCACACACTCTACACACATTGCTCTCTCACCTCTATGGGTATACTCTATATATAACATCTCTCAAACAGTTAGACAAACTGATTATAATTAGATCCACTAGTTACACAAACTGTTAACAAAAGAGTGCATGCATGTACATTCTAAATATTGCTACATACATGTGCATGTTTCGAAATTCATTGACATGTTTCCAACACTCAAGACTATCTCCACTATGCATCTCCATGCATGTATTCCCATTATCTCCATGTCTATGGTTCTGAACATTAAAGGTGTATGAGATTCACCCTTTACTTTTGGAATAATGGACCCCTTTTACCTAACAATTTGATGGAGCTATACATACCCTAGTCCCCTATGAATTTGAACTTGTGACCTTTTAACAAGAAACACATGATATTTCCCTCCAAACACTTTCAAGATGATAATGTCAATCAAGCCATAAAATTACAAAATCTGAAATAATAACGGTCATTCATATGGTTATTTTTAAATGGTAAAAAGGCTATGATGATTTTAGTTTGTAGAGATTTAGTGGGTACTTCATTATTTTTATTGAGATCTATTTTTAAATTTAGATTTTAGTTTTTTAGTCCATTTTAGTTTAATAAAACATATGGGTATTTTTAAATAGTAAAAAGGCTATGGTGATTTTAGTTTGTAAAGATTTATTGGGTACTTCATTATTTTTATTGAGATCTATTTTTAAATTTAGAATTTAGTTTTTAAAGTCCATTTTAATTTAATAAAAAAATTAATATAAAAGATTTTTTAATTTGAGATTTATTCATGTTAATTTTTTTTTTAATTTAAGTATTGTTTTTTCAATGGTTTGTAAATATCATAATCTCAATGATTTAATCTCATAATCTATTAGATTTAATATAATATTAATTTTTTTTAAGTCACAATTATTTATATTGTATGTGGGTTAAATTCAATATTTACATGGTTTAAATTATTTAATTATTTGAAATGTAATTTGATATTAAAAAGTAAGTATGTTAGCAAAAATGATATAACTCCATATTTGTAACCTTTAGTTATTAAAGGTAGAGTATATTGTAATTTCTTTGTAATGGATTTGTTTTGATTTTTAAATAAGTTGCAATTTTTTTTATTTTTTTATAAAGTTTTCTAAATTCTTTTAAAAATTATTTATTAAATTGATTATTCTTTAAATTGAAAAATAAATGTTAATTTTTCTAAATATAAATTTATATTTTGTGATTGGATGCTAATTATGATTTGACAATTTTTATGTGGTTTTACGCTTAATTGTCAGATTTTAAACTAGTATACCCCGAAGCTCGAGAAAGTAAACGTCACAATGAGCAACAGTGTAATGGTATATTAATCATTTCCAAGCATAAAGGAGAATAAGAAAATTGTTTTTTTCCAAAGTATTTAGGTCAAAGTATGACTGATAGATATTTATTAGCAGACACAATTTCATTTCATGTATAGAAGTATGGACCAAGTCGATTAGTTGATGTGTATAAGTATGGAACAAGTTGAACATTTCATGTATAGAAGTATGGACCAAGGAGAACATTAGATGTATAGAAGTATAATTACAACATAGAAGAATCTAGAAGGTAAGTGATAAAGAACATAAGCATTCTTATTTTTTTCTTAGTGAGACATAAGCAATATCCTTCAATTTTTCATAGCGCTTCAAGGAGAATGATGGTGCTATTCACATTCCTTATATAGTAGTAGTGTGTGACATTGTTGTGAAGATAAACCTTAACGTTCAATGTTTCCAATGTCAATGGTATACCTTGTTAAGGTCATTCCTTGATATTTATGGATAGTCAATCCCCAACCATCTTAAGGGGGATTTGTTTCTTGTTACCCCTTTGTATGGGTGGAATTCGTACATGTTTTGTTTAGATTTGGTCCCATGGAGGGCCAATGTATTTATCAAATGCCACAACAACATATGTTCACAAATTTAGAGGGATACTGCCTGGTGTATATACAATTTGCATGACTACTCCAGGAGCACAATTGACTAAGCCTGTCTGGACCCATAAATTATAGGATATCATAACGCATTGGCATATACATAGCAAGACATGTTTTTCTAACTGGTCATTGTCATGTTGGTGTGCTTATGAAGAACCAAGTAATTATGCAAAATTTCATGCGATTGGCATATTCAAGGATTGAATCATGAACTTTTTATGGTTGTCCACAAGAATGTTTGTTGCAAAGAGTTGGATTGAAGTGCCAAACCTTTGACATTCTTCAATGAATAAGAATATGTCAGTCCTAGACTGCAGGAAGCTACAATCATCAATTGTTGGTGTAGCATTATGAATGTTGGTTAACAACTAGCGAAAGCGAGACCGGATGTCAGAGATGTCTTGTTGTTGAAAGATTTTTTCCAACTTGATTATAGTGGTAAAGGTTGTCCATAAGCTCCTCCCTCGAGTTGTTCCTGCATAAAGAGGTTTTTCCATTACTGGTGGCAGTTGACCCAGGTGTCCCACAAGAATTATTGAGTGGTAATTGAATGAGCAATGGTTTCTTTCTGGAAATGTCTCATGCAAGTGACTTTAAATTTATACAAATGTCTAGATCCGATGAAGCTCATCTCATCGATTAGAATGTAGTGAATATGTTTCATCTCTTCTTGGAACATTGTAAGGGATTGGTCATGTAAATGCCTCATGTACTCGATAGGAATATGAATTCTTGCATGTATAGTGGTTGCATGTATCTTAGATGTTGCAATTCCAGCAAGGGCAAGAAGTAGTATTGGGCTATGGCCAAGTGTTGCTTAAGAAGATAATGCTTCTTTGATAATGCAATGTATAAGGTAGGATTTTCCTATGCCTGCAGTACCTTGGATGATCATCTTCAATGGTTCTTTTGGTTCTCTTGCTTATAAGTGTTGGAGGATTATGTCGAATGCACATTGTTGATGTGTAGAAAATGTATTGTTGGAAGGAAATATTGGATTAAGTCGTTGTATGAATTCTTCATTCCTTTGATTGTAGTTGATGAAGTTTGGTGCAATTTCCAATGTATCTTGTGATACTGTGAGCCAATCCCATGGGTGGGAAGTGTCAATCTCTCAGAGTCCCAACATATCAAGTGAAGTGAAGTTGATATTTCTTGTAGGGGCCAACCTTGTAAAGACTTCCATTCATTCATATTCATGCTTGGTTGTATGGTAATGTGGTTATCCTCATCTTCAGATGTTTTCTCAATAGGAGTGTGCACATGGATGCGATCAACATGCCATACATGGTAGTAATTTCTTATGATCTCCCAATTAGCCACAATGTCTTCTTTTGAAAGACCTATATCTTCAGAAAATGAATGAAAGGGTTTGTACGAGAACAAACAATAACTTAAAGGATCATAAATTGAGCAGTCAGATTAGCTGAAAGTGTTAGTTCACTATAGGAAGAGCACGATTTTTTCTAAAATTGTATTGTAATTTGTGAGTTGTAAGGCAATGTTGGAATGGATGTTTATTATAAATAATTAGTGGCATACTTGAATCGGCCCCTCGTGTTGTACCTTTCGATGGTCGCAATAGACATAATAAAGTAAGTTTTGTAAGAAATGGAAGTCATTTAACAAAAGTTGTAAAGAAGTCGTTGAAAGCTGAGAAATTGCATTATTTTCTTCCTATAAGTTGCTTGTCACCGTCAGTTTAGCAGGAAAGACTACATTTGTTTTGAAATTTACAAAAATTAGGTCGATTTCCTTGACAAAATGGACTCCATTTAATGAAAACTTTGATGGATTGTTCTAAATTTCTAAATATCATAAGTGTAAATTTCAAATTATATTTATTCAGTAAAGATTGGTTGAGTCTATCTTTAAATCAATTTGGTTCTTTTTTTATGCATAGTTCAATGTTAGTTCAGGATTGCATGAGTTTTGTAACAATATGCCAAAGCATTTACCTCTCATAGGTTGTCCTTTGTGTATTATTTTAGTTATTTTTCCTATATTTTGTTTCATGAATGTAAATTTTGAATTTGATTTATTGAGTGAAAAAGAGACTTGTGTTGCTTTTTACATACATAGATCAAATATATTTCATTAATCAATTTCCAATAATATACTAAAAAATGTCAGTCCGGACGGGTTCACTTTCAAAGATTTAGTTCGAGGTAATATGGGTTATCTTGCTCTAAAGTCTGCTACTCATATCGACATCGAACCCAGGTTTCAACTTATGCTATTGGTATTACTCTTAAGTTGGTCTTGCTTATACTATTGTCTTTGCTTACACTACCTCTATTCATTATTATGAAAAGTTCGATTGTACTCAGAGAAGATAGTTGGCGTTATTGATCAGGTGAAAAAAATATTGTTAACTTTTATAACTATTGTTTTGTTTATATGGATAAAAATTGCACATATAGATAAAATTGAAAAGATTAATTCAATTAATAATAAGTAAATAAATAATGAGAAAACAATATCTAAATGCAAGGATTATCTATGAAAGAATATAACAACATAATCTATTATGTCACATAAACATGCTCGATATTAAAAAAAACTTATTGAAATGAGTGAAAAGTTCAATCCCTTTGAATAATACATGAATTGAGTGGAAGCAACCTATTGCACGACACAAATTTGATGAAGTAATATAACTTTTGATTAAATAAATACACAATCGATTAAATAAATACAAAATTTTTAAATGCACTGACATGATTACGAGCTTTGACATTGACACCACCTCTATTATCAGTCTCACACCCAATAATTTCAATTAAAAACAAAAAATAAAAACATGTGCACTCATGATCGAAGGTAAATGTTTCATTTTTTTTTAATTTACAAGACTTTAAACATAGTGGTGGGAAAGTTCTTCTGAGCATGCATGAAGAGGCGAGAAAGAACTCCCTCTTAAAACAATGCCTTCAACATAAAAATAATTTTAAAAATTAAAAATTAAAAAATCAAACAATTTTCTTTTTGTACTTATTAATTACGACCATCAATACTTATTTGTACACATGTCACATCTATTCATGTCACTTAATTATTTGTACACATGTCACTTCTATTAATTATTTTAGACACTCAATAAATATAGTAATAAGAGTTTGAAATATTAAAATTAATAATTAATTTTAATATTTCAATTTTTTATTATTACTATATTTATTACAACCATCAATGAATAGAAACGAGGTACTATCAGGCTGTTAAATCTGATTTGTCTTTGACTAGATTTTATCTCTAAGTTTGAACTTCCAAAACTATCCTTTGTTGTCTTTTAGGACAACAAACAATTAAGTAACTTTCTGCTGATAATTTTTGTGGTTAAGTGTTGTTTTGAGGTGCCCTTGCAAGTGTTTTCATACCAATCATTAGCACATACAATAATACTCAAAACACATAACACTCCTTGCAATTTTTACAACTCTAAATGTTGATCTACACTTCTAAGCATGCATGAAAAATGACACATAATGTTTTGGTCAACATGGCCCTAAAAACAAACCCCATGGGGAAAACCAGTTTGGAGTAGATGTATGTACAAGGCCTCAAAGAAAAATTTACAACAAGGAAATAATATACAAGAGAACCTGGTACAATAATAGCCCTTCTCAGATGTGTTGGAGTCCCTTGAATATGTACCTGCTATCCCCTTGAAGCTAAGCACCCTTTGCCTTGGTGCGCCCTTATTCCTTAGCTAACCCTTGGACCTCTTTCCTTGTGCTTTTTCCTTGACCTTGCATTTGCTTGTGACTTTAACCCTTTCCTTGCCTTTTCTTTTCTCTTGTTGAAGTGCCCTCCTCTCAAGAGTGCCTCCCTCTAAGTGTAGGTGTGCACTAAGCTCAAGTGTGCCCCTCCTCAAGAAAAAAACAAACAATGGAATGTGCCCTCCCTTTCCATGTTCCCTCCATATCCCATAGAGTGTGCATCTCCTCAAAAAGTAATAAACCTTCTCAAGGAGCACCTCTCCTTAGCTTGATGTGCCTCGTCTCCAAAGAATGTGCCCCTCCACGAGCTATAGTGCCCCTTTCTAGATGTATGCACCCTCCTCCAAGGTGTATCCTATAATCCATGGTAGACACTCCATGGTGGACTAGTGCCAAGCTAAAACTCCTCCCAAACCCTTGACCTCATGCACCTTCTCCTCCTCAAGATATGCGCCCAAGAGCTCTCCTCCTTCTCCTCTCCTCTCAAGTGAAGAATGAATCTCATCTTTTCCCTATTCCTTCCTTTAGCCTCTCTTTGGCCAAAACCTAAGAGAACAATGGCCTAGATCCAATCTAGCCAAGTCTAATCAATGGGTGAGATTTAATCCAAAAATCTCACTTAGGAAACCCACTTTCTTTAGTTTGTTTTATTCCCTTTAACTCACCCACAAAGTGAATTAAATGTCACTTTAATGAATTAAGTGACATATTTCAATTTTGACTTAAACTCCTAAGTCAAAGTGAAATTAGAACATAAAGTAAAGTAATGAGGGTAATTGTATCCCCCTTTGTGTTTAGAGACACACAAACACAAGGGGATCACTTTCCAAGGTAACCAATTCTCAACACTCCCTCTTACTGAGGAAAGTGCCCTTCACCCCCAATCTCATCCCTGTAGTGGACATGGTTTCCTACTGGCAAATACTCGGTGAGTATGGTTGTATCCTGATCATCAAAAGTAGTCTCTGACACAAATCTGCTCAACCTGCATGATCTATAGATGGAAGTGCATCTCCACCTATCCAAGATCACCTAGATCTTGGTATCATACCAAATATCTCAACCTTGGTCTCCCACCAAGGATTTCTACCTCTTGGCATCTTTCCAACGGTCACTACTCTTGGAATCTCACCAAGAGTATCTGGATCTCGACATCTCACCAAGATCCTCAACTTGGCCTCTCACCAAGTGATTTCCTCCTGAAGTGGAACTTGAATCCTATCTTCCCATCTCTATAGAAAAGTGAGGCTCAAGCCTCTGTGGTGCCCTATTGCTCCTCCTCATCAATCTCTAATTCTCTGAATCCCCTACACCAACCCTTTGTCTCGACAACTTTGAAAATGAAGTTGTCCCAGGTAGATCTGTCACCCCTGAAGATGGTATCCTCAAAATCTAAGTTTGAGCTCCCTTTGAATCACTACTATGATTCAATAGGTCCTCCTCGACTCTATCTCCCCACCCGATGCTAGATGGTGTAACAATTAACAAACAACTAATGAACACACACTCCCTTGCATACTAAGCAACAAACTCAACCTCCTCTGTTGTCACTACAGTATCATCCTATTTTTTGTTCTTCTTATTCTTGGGACACTGTCCTGCATAGTGACCCGTCTCTCCACAAAAAAACCATCTCATTATTCTCATGTCTCTCTCTTTCCCACTGCTACTCTTTTGTGGTTTGGCCCCTCCTTTGGGACCCTATCTAGCACCTATGTCGATATTATTATTTCTCTTAGTCCACAGAGCAAGGTCCTCATCACCCTTATAAATCCATTGTTGTCCTAAATACTCTGAGATTCATCTTGTCTCCTCCTATACGAAATCATCCAAAATTATTTCCCAAGTAGGCATAACCTCCCAAGAAACAATGCATCAAACAAATGAATCGCGTGGTTTGGTAAAGTTGTTTAAGGTTGTCATCACCATATAGTCAGGGTCCACTATCTCTCTTATGGATGAAATATCATCTCTAATTTGAGTGAATATGCTAAGGAATGATGTAACCAACTCAGAATCGAGAATTTGAATGCTCATGATCTTGTCCTATAGAACAATCTTCTGATTCTGGTTTGAACTCTAGTAAAGCTTGCATAAAAACTCCCACATCTCAAATTCATAGTCTTTACCAATCAAATGTGGAATGATGTGGTCTCTCACCCTGTCACAAATAGTCATTTTCGCCTTGTTTTTCTTCTTCCTAAACTTTGCCACCAAAATGGGATCAGTGAGAGGAGGAACAACAACAAGAGAATGAATTATATCCCATAAGTCAAATTCCTCTAAGGTGAAAGTGATCCTGGTCTTCCAAGAGGACCAATTTCCAGCTCTATATATCCTATCTTATGCCCGCATCTGGGACACTGACAAGGTTGTCCACTAAATATCACACTGATGTTAAAACTATACAAGAAAACTGCCTCACTCCTGTCAACACAAGTGTGAAAAGAGGCAGTAGAACTACAATCTCACACCTGAAAAAACGTATGTTAAGAAAGGTTGTCTAAATCAGCCTCACTCTTGTCTATGCAGGTGTGATAAGAGGTTTTCCACAAGTGTCAAAAATTAGTTCTTCAATTGTCAACAAACCTTCCCACAAGCTATCCACAAACTCTACCAACAATCTATCCAAAAATATGCCAATGAGATGTCACAAAATTTCCCACTGAATGCACTAGAAATGAACAAGTCTTTTCCACCAAGGGCTTTAATACCATGAAGAGAAATCAGGTACTATCAAGCTATTAAATATGATCTGTCTTTCACCAGATTTTAGCTCTAAGCTTGAACTTCCAAAACTATCATTTGTTGTCTTTTAGGACAACAAACAATTAGGTAACTTTCTGCTGATAATTTTTGTGGTTAAGTGTTCTTTTGAGGTTCCCTTGCAATTTTTTTCATACCAATGATTAGCACATACAATAATACTCAAAACACATAACACTCCTCACAATATTTACAACTCTAAATGTTGATCTACACTTCTAAGCATGCATGAAAAATGACATATATGTTTTTGGTCAACATGACCCTAAACAAAAACCCCATGGGGAGAACCAGTTTGGAGTAGATGTATATATAAGGCCTCAAAGAAAAATGTACAACATGGAAAACATATACAAGTGAACCTGATATAATAGAAACCCTTCTTGGATGCTTTGGAGTCCCTTGAATATGTTCCTACTATCCCCTTGAAGTTAGGTGCCCTTTGCCTTGGTGCGCCCTTCTTCCTTAGCTAACCCTTGGACCTCTTTCCTTGTTCCTTTGCCTTGACCTTGCCTTTTCTTGTGCCTTTAACCCTTTCCTTTCCTTTTATTTTCCCTTTTTGAAGCGCCCTCCTCTCAAGAGTGCCTCCCTCCAAGTGTAGGTATGCACTAAGCTCAAGTGCACCCCTCCTCAAGAAAAATCCAAACAATGGAATGTGCCCTCCATCTCCCATAGAGTGAGTCTCTCCTCAACAAGTAAGAAAACTCCTCAAGGATCGCCTATCCTTAGCTTGATGCACCTCTTCTCCAAAGAATGTGCCCTTCCACAAGTTATAACGCTCCTCTCTAGATGTATGCACCCTCCTCCAAGGTGTATCCCATACTCTATGCTAGACACTCCATGGTGGACTAGTGCCAAGATAAATTTCCTCCCAAACCCTTGAACTCATGCACCTTCTCCTCCTCAATATATGCGCCCAAGAGCTCTCCTCCTTCTCCTCTCCTCTCAAGTGAAGAATGAATCTCATCTTTGCACTATTCCCTCCTTTAGCCTCTCTTTGAAAAAACCATAAAAGATCAGTGGCCTAGATCGAATCTAGCCAAGTCTAATCAATGGGTGAGATTTAATCCAAAAATACCACTTAGGAAACACACTTTCCTTAGTTTGCTTTATGTCATTTAACTCACCCACAAAGCGAATAAATGTCACTTTAATTACTTAAGTGACATATTTCACTTTTGACTTAAACTCCTAATTCAAAGTGAAATTAGAACATAAAGTAAAGTAATGAGGGTAATAGCTTCCCCCTTTGTTCTTAGAGACTCACAAACACAAGGGGACCACTTTCCAAGGTACCAAAATCTCAACAATCAATACTTATTTGTACACATGGCTACTAAATAAATATAGTAATAATAAGAATTGGAACAACGAGAGCAGTGATAGGAGGAAAAACATTGTGAGCATGAACTATATCCCATAGTTCAAGGTCCTTTAAGGAGAAATTTATCTTGGTATTCCAAGGGGACCAGTTGCTAGCTCTGTCTATCCTATCTTCTGCCCACATATGGGAAACCAACATGGTTGTCCACTAAATCTCACACTGATGCTAAATCTGCACAAGAACACTACCTCACTCCTATCAACATAGGTGTGAAAAGAGGAAGTATAACTACAACCTCACTCTTGAAAAATAGGTGTGAAGAGAGGTTGTCTAAATTAGCCTTACTCCTGTCCATGTAGGTGTGATAAGAGGTTGTCCACAAGTGTAAAAAATTATTGTTGCAACTGTCAACAAATATGCCCACAAGCTGTCCACAAACTCTGCCAACACGTTGTTCAAAATCCGCCAATGAGATGTCACATAATTGTCCACTGAATGCACTAGAAATCAACAAGTCTTTGCCAGCAAGGGCTCTGATACCATGAAGAGAAACGAGGTACTTGTTGAGGAAAATATATGAAATGATCTTACTCAAGCATTTTTATATCTTGCTTGGCTAAAGCAGGATAGACGGGAATACCACCCTATGTTTATAGCCATCAAAATTTGTATCCTAATTCACAAGTATTGATTACAAGTTCTTAGGCTGATTTTTTTATAGATGAAAGCTTGTTGGAAAATTCATTATTTATCTAATTTTCTGAATATAACAGATGTTAAAATGAATTTAGATATAGAAGTAAAAACACCAAGTCAATAATCAAAACAAAGGAGACATAAAGAAATTGTTTATTTCATTCCAAGTCATCAAAATAATCATTCTCTTTACAAAATTCCTTGAGGAATTTTTGGACCAAAGTCAAACTTAGATGTCCCCGATGAATCATACAAAAGGACTTCTGATAGAAAGTAAAAAACTAAACTTTAAAAGCTGGATCATCTTGCCATGGATTGTTTCCCACTCGACTCTGCACCATAGCTTTTGTCAGTGATGAAATTTAATTCACAAATAGACAAGTGACATATTTAAATTTTGACTTAAACTCCTAAGTCAAAGTGAAATTAGAACATAAAGTAAAGTAATGAGTGTAATAGTCTCCCCCTTTCTGTTTAGAGACTCACAAACACAAGGGGAGCACTTTCCAAGGTAACCAAATCTCAACACACCCTCTTACCAAGGAAAGTGCCCTTCACCCCCAATATCATTCCTATAGTGAACATGGTTTCCTACGGGTGAATACTCGGTGAGTATGGTTGTACCCTGATCATCAAAAGTAGTCTCTGA
>ML790564.1:35310-81700 GCA_009831015.1 Picea engelmannii
GAAGTTGGAGCTTGCTGAACATCTTAAGAAGACGAGGTTTTTTCCCTGGTTGGGTTTCCTCTTGAAAAATCTGTGTCTCATACTCGTGAATGAATGTTGTGTGTGATTGTTGTTCTTTATGCTATCTGCTTTATGTTTATAACTCTGGATTTCACAGTAAAGACCCACTGCCACTAAGATTGATGATTCAAAGTTAAAAAGTGAGAAATGGTTAATAATCTACACTAACTGATTCACCCCCCCCCCTCTCAGTTAGTTCATACCTGTAACAAAGAATAGGAGACTTTGACATAGACTGTGTATTAGATGAGGAAACACATGTGAATATTATGCCAGAAAGCACTTGGGAAATTTTGGGAAAGCCTGCTATGGTTCCTTCACTGGGAAGGATAAGATTGTTTAAAGGAAAGATGATAACCCTATGCAGAAGAATTACTAATGTACCTATGATAACCCATGAAACATCGACGAAAGAAGAATTTGAAGTCATTAAGTTTGTGGAGAACAATGCCCTATTTTCACTTTTGTTAGGAAAGTCCTGGATAGAAAGGGATCATATTAGAAGGAAAACAGAGGAAGAAGCTACAAAACAAAAAAAGCAAGAATTAAGGGACTTCATGGCTAGGAAAACAGAGAGACTAATACAAGAACATGAGGACAAGTCAAAGCAACAGAAGGCAAGAGAGTTAGTTGTTGAATTTGAAAGAACACAAGAAGGCTTAAAAAAACCTCCATGCAATAGAGAAGGGAACCTACCCTGGAAGTAGTAAGAAAAGAGGTATTACACTCGAACCCTTTGAAAGACCCTCGACGGTGCGAAGTTACTATGCTAAGAGAAGATAAGAATAAGAATGGAAAGAGGAACCCAGAGACTCATATCATAGGAAAGAAGGCCAGAAAGCTCAGTAAGAAGAAAGACAAGTTAGAAAAATAGCAGGAATATCCAGAGAATACTTCGCAGAAAGTAGGCTGGCCGATCTTGAACCTCTCCGGAATAGCATAACCACGCAGAATGGCACTTCACCATGAAAAAACTATATGACTGTTGGAGGCGTCCCGACCATTAGAATGACGCTCCGAAAAAGTTAGAAATGCATTTATTGTTGGAAAGATCGCCATTGGACCATTAGGACTGCACCATAATGGATGGAATCGTATTGATTGAGGCATTCCTGCCAATTGGAGGAATCCATTACGATGTTGCTTATTTAACCCGTCGGACATTGCGCCAGGAACACTTTTTACAAACTGAGATATCTGAGCTAACAAATAAGTAATTGCATACCATGTTGTGCTGTCTAGACCTCACCACTGATTCGATTACCTTGAGTGTCCATTCGCCTACCCGAGTTATTTTATTACAAATGTGAATGTCGGGTGAGCATAGAGAGCATAACATGCTAGAGAAATCTATAGAATATATCTTGACTGACCTCATGGTCGAGAAATTCATGTTTGTAGGTATACATGCATCGTCGATGGGCGTATTACAAGCATACCCCTCGACTGCACATCAGTCTAGCCGAACCGTGACTGAGAAAAGAAGCAAGCACCATGACGATCTAACAAATGCAAAGAAGATCCCGTCAGTCTTGCCCGACTACATCCCTCCTTTGGCTAGTGTGGTTAGTCATGACAGCGTCCTGTGTGATTTTGAGTATATGCTAATAACTACGTACCTCCCGAAGGGGATATGCACAGTCGGACTGCAGTTGGGACTGATCCCAGCTCTCAAGCTCAACGATTTCAACCTTGGAGACCGAAAGAACTATGCGATGCTTGCACCGCATGGGTACCTGATGAAGATGATTAGGAAGAACCCCAAGATAGTTCCTCGGCCATGGATTAAAGACATTGCACGATCGATGATCTTAAACGTGATGAAGATCCCCCACTTCGGTAGACATTAGGAGGTTAACGCATGTGTTAAACTCCTCCTTCCATGCTACCATGGAGGTTATCTCTAGTTAGATAGGCACATGACTGTGGATCCGGTGTTGATCCACTTGATCACTGGATTTAGCATGCAAGGATCGGACCCTCAACAATTCTACCCAAGGAAGGTTGCAGATCGCTCCCTGGCACAGAGGATCAAGGAGGCGTATGGCGATGTGTAGAAGGGGAAGTTAGGCTATAAGGTAGCCTCCATCCAGGATGGCGCAGTGCGCCTAGATTGTCAGTTGATCACTAGTAGGCTCGTCAGAAATAACTGGCCGACACAAGTCACAGGGTTTGTAGTCGATCTCGCAAGGAAGTTTGTTGAAGAAATGTAGATGAACTGGGTGAGCTACCTCGTTGACTAGTTGGAGAAGGACTTTCGTGAAGCGCGGGACCAAGGCTATGAATTTCACTTCAGTTGGTTGTTGATTTTAATTTCATTTGTTGCTTGGCAGATGCCGGAAGGAGAAACATTCCCTGAAGTTGAGCCATCAGGGCCATTGGCCGCAAGGTTCACCACCTTGTGGCATACGAGTGATATGGAAAAGTAGTGGAAATCAAATGCGGTGTTCCACACTTACTACCTACAGCTGAAGCACGCCATTGAAGAATTTTCGTGGATGACCCCGAACACTTTGCACACATACAGGCTACTAGCAAAGTTTCACACAGACCGACACTTCATCTACATCACTGCGCGTAGGGATGAAAGTAAAGAGGAGTTGCAGTCGTACTACAAATTGACCGATGAAGATATGGAGGAGCTAACCAAGGAATGGAAAACTGAATTCCTTGTACCGGTAGAAGATGCAGAACTCTCTGACCCCGACATCATCAGAAGTCCTTTGGTCACCCGGACTGAGTATGATGGAAAGAGCAGTCAAAGAAAAAGGAGGAAGTGCAAGACATATGATCCGAATTATTTTCGGCACGAAATGAGAGTGGAGATATAATAAGGAAATGCACAGAGATATCACAGATATTCAATAATATAACATAAATGTATCAGATATGCAACCATAAACACAGATATACAGTAATACACGATTTCTATTAATGAAAGAAATGTATAGATACTGTAAAAATACAGAGTGAAAGACTCGCTAGAATGGTGGCAGCTCATCTCTGAGAAGAGATGTGATGGCTACTCGCATTTGCAAGAAGATGGTTACAATGAGGCTCTGAAGGCCCTTTTACAATAAGAAAGAATGCCAAAAGTCCTAGACATCCAAAAACATAACCCTAGGAGATGAAGTGCCAAAAGTCACGTGGGCCCCGTTTGGGTAAGTTACTACATCAACTTCCCGAGGTCGTAACTTTTGCATATGATCTCCGTTTTAGGCGTATAATAGCTCGTTGGAAAGGTATCATCGAGGAGATTCATTTTTTGGGCTCAATAATGCCTTAGGATATCATTTAGAACCTCAATATTGAAAAAAAATCATTTAGGCCCTCAAAATGGCCCTGGAAGTTAAAACCTGCTAAAAATAGTAAATTGCCAAAATTGCCAGAAAACTGTTTTGAGCCAGTCGAAAAAGGTGGGTGGCCAACGATATCCACCTGGATCAATCCTCCCCCCTTAGAAAGAAATATTATCCATTGCGATGAGTTCCCAGGGGAGAGGGAAAATCGTTTGTTGGATCTGCATCTGGGTGAGCTGCTTGTATTGTTGGAGACGTTGCGCTGCTTAGTTTGTGAAAGTATGTCACGACCCTTTTGAAGATGAGGTTGTTCAACAATTCGAGCTACATGAGAGGAAGGTGTGCAAAAGGAATCTTTGCGCTTTGTCGCAACCTTTTCGACCTGCTTCTGTTGGATAGAAGGTGCTGGGGGCAAGGCTGTAGTGGTTGCAGTGTCCTTCTGTTCCCCTTTGGAATAGATTGTGAAGAAGCTGAATTTTGCAGTATGAGATACTACCTTGCGACACTTTTTAGGTGGAACAATAGTTGGAACTACCTCTGGTATTCTGTAGAGATGACCCCCCAAAGTAACAATGACACTACGAGGTCGAGACTCATAAACAACATGGCGTCTCCACATATATGGTTGGCCCAAGAGAACATCACAGACATCCAGTGGGGTAACATCACATAATACCTCATCCTTGAAGGGTTGGATGTCGTATGACAATCGAAACTGTTGGCTGACATGGAGATCTCATCCTTGACGAAGCCACCCGATGTTGTATGGCTGTGAGTGTGGTGTTGTCGACAATCCCAACTGTTTGACGACCTCTGCTAAGATGAGGTTTTTCAGGCTTGCGCTATCAACAATAAAATGCAGTGGGGTCCCCTTCACCCACATATGTGAATGAAAAATGTTCTCCCCCTCTTCAGGATCTATTGGTTCTTCTGGTTGAATAGTTGCGGTCGCGACAATAGCAATGGGGTCTGCGTCAATGATCTTTCCTTTACCATTATTTTCAGAATCAGATTCTGAATCAAGGTTGATCTCGACCACCAATGACTGTTTTGAGCGACATTCATCGGTGTTGTGCCAGGGGCTTTTGTGGAAATCACACCATTTTCCAGTGTCCTTCTTTGTCTTCCCATGACCCTTCTTTTCCTGTGTCTTGGACTGGTTTTCGAGAGACTGTTTGTTAGGGCTGTATTTGTCATACTTTGGTTGTTGCGGATTTGCAGACCCGAATTCCCATTTTTTCTGTTGGTTAAATTTCTTCTCAATTTTAACAGCATATCGATAAGCAGGACTGAGTGATGAGATGTCCAGAAAATCCATTTCAGTCTGGATGTATCTGTGTAGAGCCCCATGGTATTTCAGAACCAAATGTCGCTCGGAGTCTTTGATACCCAACTTGGTGTGCAAGGTATGGAAGGTATTGGTGAACTCTGGAACTACTTGGCCCCTCTCTTTCCGCAGTGTGGTCCATCTCGTGTACTGGTCTTCATAGTTTCCAACAGGGTAATACTATTCCTTTACCACATCCATAAAAAAATCCCAAGTGGGATCGGCCCCATATATTCCAGAATCCTCTGTGGAACTTTTCTCCCAGTAAGTTTCCCACCAATGTTTGACATGAGGGAGAGCTTTAAGGAGTGCAAAGGTGATATTTTCTTTGTCGGAAAAATTTTGAACAGAGAAATAACCTTCTAGCAGAGTTAACCATTTTTCTAGGGATTCTGCATCTATATGTTCTTCAAATACAGGAATATCAAAATTAACTTGTACCTTGAAAGAAAAGTTCCTCCAAAGTGGCCGCTTGATGAAGATGCGCCTGATGCTATCGACAGGAATTTAAGGATGTGGGCAAAATTCTCCATCATTTCGTCCCTCTGTCGCGTGAGAGCTTGCTCAAGCAACAGATTGATAGGATCGTCTACTCCGTCGATTTTCTTTTCTTCCGCCATTGAGGGTTTCTTTGGTGTGTGAGATTGATTGTCTTCAAGAGAGACAAGCTCGAGACCCAAATTGCTATACTCGGACCTTGTCGAGGACATGCACTGAAAAAACGATCAAGAGCAGCCTGCTTTGATACCACTGATCCAGATTATTTTCGGCACTAAATGAGAGCGGAGATATAATAAGGAAATGCACAGAGATATCGCAGATATTCAATAATATAACAGAAATGTATCATATATGAAACCATAAACACAGATATATAGTAATACACGATTTCTATTAATGAAAGAAATGTACAGAGACTGTAAAAATACAGAGTGAAAGACTCGCTAGAATGGTGGCAGCTTATCTCTGAGAAGAGATGTGACAGCTACTCACATTCGCAAGAAGATGGTTACAATGAGGCTCTGAAGGCCCTTTTACAATAAGAAAGAATGCCAAAATTCCTAGATATCCAAAAACCTAACCCTAGGAGATGAAGCGCCAAAAGTCATGTTGGCCCCGTTTGGGTAAGTTAGTACATCAACTTCCCGAGGTCATATCTTTTGCATGCGATCTCTGTTTTAGGTGTATGATATCTTGTTGGAAAGGTATCATCGAGGAGATTCATTTTTGGGGCTCAATATGCCTTTTTCTATCATTGAGAACCTCAATCTCGAAAAACCTTCATTTAGGCCCTCAAAATGGCCCTGGAAGTTAAAACCTGCTAAAAATAGTAAATTGCCAAAATTGCCAAAAAACTGTTTTGAGCCAGTGGGAAAAGGTGGGTGGCCACCGATATCCACCTGGATCAACATAGACAGTGAGGAGAAGGACAGTGCATCGGAGGAAACTGCACCTGACTCACCTGCAAGAGGAGGAGGCGATGAAGTAAACCAAGAGGAGGAAGGGGAAGAAGACAAGAAAGAAAAGGGAAAAGTGACACAGCCAAAGGATCCCCTTATAGAGGCTGAGACATCAAATAAAAGGATGGTTTCTCCACAAAAACCATCAGCATGGAAGAAGTTCTGAACTAATAACCCTCAGTCACAGAATGTGCTCACAGTGGACGAAATCGAGCTCATCATCATAGTCGTCGAGGATGCTTTAGAAGACACCTTGCAGAGACTGTTACAGAGAAATCCCCTTGCGGACAAGTGGATTCTCTCTTGGATACTATACCCCTATGACCAAGACATAAAAGTGTTATTGTGGACAAGTTTCATTTTAGATCTAATTAAGCTGATGTATGAAGAGGAAGAAGAAAATTGCGCCTTTTTAATGGCACTTTTCCTCGCACAATCCAGGTTGAGCTTCGATCCTAAACTCCTCAATAAGTCCTGTAGAACAAACAAAGATACAACAAACTTCCTATTCTGCTGAGATTAGCTTAAAAATAGATCTATCTACTAGAGACAAGTTCATGAAATTTACGCAAAATTTAAAGGAAACAGGCCAAGCATAGATTTATATTAATGAGAACAAAGTGGTGCTTATAGCCATGGATGTAGTGCAACAACTTAACCAAGATCCCTTTGTCCAGACCCTTGCTCAAATAATCCACACAGAATGTTGATGCTTCAATGATATCTCCCTTATGAGATCATAAGTTTGATTCTTCACAATGTCTCCATCCCTTCCTTATGAGATCATAAGTTAGGTGCTTCTCTCAAAATCTATCCTCCCTCTTCCATGGAAAGTGCTCATTATATAGGATTTGGAGGTTTAACCACCATGGAGAGGATCTCTCATCAGATCCACTAAGAAAGGGATCTCTAAGATATTTAGGGAGAAAATATATCTTAAGGATTTTGGGGAGGAAATATCTCTCAAGGATTTGGAGGAAATATTTAAACCATCCATGAGATCCTCCACCTTCCCTAAAAATAGGAAACCAAATGTGAGGTGGATTCTCACACTTAATTACTTTATTTTTCATGAATATTAATAATAATTTATGTGCACTTGGTTCTCACACTTAATCAATTTCTTTTCCATGAAAATTAATAATAATTCATGTGTACTTGGTATTTTTTCCTTCATGTAATATATCCTTCCTCCACATTGACTAGGGATTGTGACATAGGTTACTCCATGGTGTCAAGGTGTATGAGACACTTATATGACACTTTAAGACACTTAGGGTGAGGTACCTAGGTGTGCAAATTTCATGTGTAATAGAATGCCCCCTAAAGTGTGAGGTTAGAAGAGAGAATGATGGCCGGAACACTTTACAAATATTTAAAGCAAGGGTGTGGACTTGGATAACCTGGTACAAGTTGCAAAAAACCATCAAACAAATGTTATGACATGTTTCAAACCCAAGGAAGGAATACCTATGCTTGAGTGATAAAGACTTTCAAGGTATGGCCGCTATAAAATACACTGTGAATCCATAATTATATTGACAAAAGGGTATAGCCACTGATGATACAATGTGGATCTATACTCCTATGACCTGAACTGATTGTATCCATGAAGAATACAAAGTTTATCTATGAGACAACAAGACATAGCCATGGACCAATACAAAGTGGATCTATGTGACAGTATATCTGTCAACATTCAAAAGAAACTTTGTCGCAACCTAGGCAAAGTACATATAAGAGTGATGACTCAACCTAGGGTCTTCTTACTGATCCTGATGTAGTATGAATCTAACCATGTGAATAGATGTCCTAATGTTCAACATAGCAGAAACCACTTGATTACCAGTAAATGAGGTAAATTGTTAACAAGTGCAAGGGAAATCACCATTGATGTCAATGATTCCCAAGGTACCCTAGTACATTCCAACGAATGTGAATGGATGGGATGAAGTCGAATATACGTGGAATCATACGATCAAGGGTCAATGATGTAAACCCACTGTCGAAAGTGAGGAGGCCTGCCATTGCGGCATGCAGGTCCCAAGGTACTAACTGGTTTCTAAGTCTAGATTTTGGATAGTGTGTTGAAGTCGACAGGAACAGAATCCTCGCAAGAGGGCCTTGATGTATCCCCCATCAACGACATGAAACTGACATAGAGATGTAAATTGGTAGATCAAATGAACATGGACTGACATGGGTATTTAAACAAGATATTTGTGATGGCTGACTCTCGAGGAAGATACTTCCCTTGAACACTGAGGCACAACAGAAGAAACATGACATGGACCAAAACATGATGATACAGTGGATACTGTGAATTTTGTCGGGTGACCCAAAGGAGTAAATAAACTTAGAGGATTGGTTGAGTGAAGAGGTTCAGTGGATTAAAATGTATGAAAATACAAAGTGTCGTGTTCAAGGGTGACTGTAAGAGTTACTGGTAATGTTCTCAAAAACTTCTTGTCTTGCTTCCTTCAATTATTTCCCCCATCCAGATAGACGAGTACCTCTTTTTGATTTAACGAGCTCGAGGATGGTAACACATGCTCGATATAACTCACCTTTGGTAAGTCCCTCTTCGTTTGTTTAACGAACTGGAAGAAGTAAGGGTTCGGTCCCATATGGGCCCTTCAATGTATGATTGTTTAACGAGTCCAGAGAAGGTAAACTCGGTGATTTTTCATATTTAGAGAGTCTGAAAATGACTTAAAGACGACTCTAGTGTTGTCCTTTTTCATAATTTTAGTCTCGTGAGGCCGAAAAAGAGATAAAATACCACTCGAAATATGCCCTTTCAAACCTTTTAATGAATGTGAAAGGAAGAAAGATCACTCAACAATCTTTTCATGTTTAGAGAGTCTGAAAAGAGCTTAAATAAGACTACAGGGGATTTATTTTTAGTATATCCATGTGAGCCCAAAAAAGAGATAAAAGGTTGCTCGGTTACATTCTCATGTTTTTATGAGCATGATAAAGAACAAAGACTAAGCTTGGTACTCTTCCCCAAGCTTGAAAGCTAGTGGCTTAAATCCAGAATGATCATCAAAGGCCGGGGACATGCCCCCCAAGCTTCAATTCATTCACCGACTTTGAGGTTGTCATCGATTTCTGTACTAGATGGAGAAACATGATATAGGTGGATGAAAAAAAGGTTCAAATACGAGACCTAACGAAAGACTCAACTTGAGATCTACGAGATCTAGCGAAAGACTCGACTTGATGGGAGAGGTGACCATTTCATTTTTTAACGAGCTTGACACAGGAAAAGAACTATGATCATGGCTCCAGGTTCAATCCTCAGATCTTTGTTTCATTTTTTAACGAGCTTGCTACAGAGAGAAAAAACTATGCTCATGACCTCTGTTTCATTTTTTAACGAGATTGTCGTAGAGAGGAAAAACTATGCTCATGGACTCTTCTTGATTAAGTCTTCCAAGAGGATAATGCTCTGGAAGGACACAATGTCAAGGGACAAAACTCGGTCATGGCTTCCAAGAGATCTTCACTGGATGGAAGAAGAATTCTCTGGAAGGAACACATGTCAAGGGTCTCGTCAGGGGTAAGGAGATCAAGCTCCAATATCCCTACCGAAGATATCACCATATCAAATACCAGATCTAAGTCATCGGAAATTGAAGGCATGGGAGACAATCCCGCATAATTGACCTGTGGCAGGGGTTATACCGACTGCATATAAGGCCCGTTTAGGGAGGTCATTGGGTGGATGGTCAATTTAGGGCCAACAAACGAAAGTTGATCAATAGTCACCATTCTTCCATCGTGTGGGAAATCTATCACATGAAAAAAGGTGGACACAATAGCTTGCATGGCATAGACATAATCGCGCCCAAGGAGTAAATCGAAATCCAAGGGGTCTTGTACTACCATAAGATCAATAAAGACCGTTTTCCCTCCCAAAGTTACAGGAAACTGAGGAAGGATCCCTAAAGTGTGACTAGTTCTTCTGTTAAAATAAAACAGAGTCTGCATAACTGACACAAGCTGAGGATAACCCAAATCTTGCCAAGCAATAGAGGAAAAAATACTAACGGATGAACCTTCATCTATTAACATCTGAGAAAAGTCCCGACCACAAACTTTTAATGTAATCTTGAAAGGAATGTGAGAGGGAATACAGGGTCTAGTTAGCACACCCCAATCAAAAAGGATGGCCTCATTACTTAAAGGGGGTTTCGCGGGAGAAGGAGGAATGCCCCCCAACACGGTAGATTCTGTATCAACGAGAAAAAACATGGGAAGTATCGGGTGTACTCTCTAGTGGGAGATTATGATCGATTGATAATGACATCAAATTGACCACTTGGGTTTCATTCTCCAACGGGAGAATGGGGTCGAAAGGTGGAAGAAAATTGACCGCTTGGGTTTCACTCTCTAACAAGAGAGTGGGATTGACTAAAGATGGGATCGGATCAACCACTTTATCAACTGGTTCAAATAAGGACGTGACCAGATTGATGACATGATCAACTGGGCTGACCGATGAAGGGACCGGAGCAACCACTTTGGCACTCGTCAGAGGAGGAGTGGGATTTACCACGTTGGCACTCTTCAGATGAAGGGTGGGACTGAAAAATGACAGAAATGTATCAGTCACTTGGTTTTCACTTTTCAAATGAAAAGTGGGGTTGATCAATGACGAAACTAGATCAACTACTTTGGTTAGTGGTTCAACCAAGGATGAAACTAGATTGACCACCTGATCAACTGGTCTGACCATGGATGGAACCGGATTGACCATTCTATCAACTAATGATGGGTTGGGGGAAATCTTATGATAACCAGGAGGAAGTTGAATCTTTTCCAAAAGAGAAGAAGCTTCGTCCATACAAGGAAAAAGGTGAGAATAATTATCACCTTCGCATAACATACAAGGAAATTTGTCGGTTGTCTTCTTCTTAGCAACCTTAACGTCACTAGTTGAGGGGGGATCACCATCATGTCTAGCAGAGGCCGATGACATGGAGGACCACATTTCTAAGACCTTGGGAAGACCAGGGAAATCCCTTAGAAAGTGGTCACCCTTACAAAGACTGCAAGGGAATTTGGGTTTCAGATTCTTCATTTTAATCTTGTTGACCTCATCAACACTCCCAGTACTATTAACAATAGCTGGTTGATTAGATCCAACATATGACATAGTTGGAGGCTTGGTCCTTTTTGGGTTCTTCTTCTTCTTCTCTTTTCATTTCTTCTTCTTCTAATCAATCTAGCTACTCGCTTGAGAGATTTCACTAGGAGAACAAGGAGAAATGTAAGGAGACCTTACAAGCGAATAAGGAGAAAGGTTGACATGAGGTTGATGTGTAGGTGGTGTTCTTACATCTGAAGCACCTACATTTGATATCACTGGAGTGGAAAACAACCATACCGGTAACCCAATTGCGAGACCTGGAAGGCTCAAAATAGCGATGTAAGGAGGACCAACGTTTCCGTAAGAAGGAAAAACAAAGGGTTCTCCTGAAGTAGGAGTTGCTCCATTGGTAGTTTCAGGAACTGACACCATTAAAATAAATATCCAACCTAGATTCTGCTAGGGAGAACAAACAACACACGCTAAAAATCTAGTAATCAAGCAAGCAAACAAAACCTTCTCACAATGAGCACACTGGTTGGTGATGAAATAAAACATTGCGGGCAAAAGGTAAGAAGGGGTTGATATAGAGCGGGTGGAAAAGTTACGATGTTGACCTGATTAATGGACTTACACCCTGGTGCAAGCTCCCACACATAATCGTGGGTATACCCTCCAAGGAGCCCGAGTGAATCTGGCCAGCGTCGATTCCAGGTACCATGAAGACTTGCCCCTCCACAGTCACCTTGTGTAAATACCCTAAAGAGATAGGCCACTAAGGTTACCAACTACAATATTAATGCATGGGGAAACCGTCGACAGTCTAATCCATGCGCAAGGGCGGGGTATCTGGCCCGAAATCAACTTGAAATGTTTCCACTCATCATTGTGGGTATACCTTCAAGCAACCCCCATAATACATGCAATCTCAACACCAAGACCAAAAAAGCAGGGTGAGTAGCTCTTCTAGTCTCAATGCGACCTCAGGTTTGACCCTTGTGTGAGAAGGGCTTCCCAGGCCAAAATGTAGCAATTGGATTTCATCCCTCCCAATCACAAGATCCTATGTTTGTTTGCAGCTTTGGAAAGTTATCTTTCACACCTATTCCAAAGCCCTACAACTAATATAATGTAGGTTTGCTACCAGAAAATGTAAAAATGTCTAATCAATTTTAGTTTATCGCTTGATTTTTAAGGCCGTTGTTACTCAAAAGGAAAATGGCGTGGACAATATGGTGTTTTGTCCAACTCGAAAGTTATGCAAAGAGATGAATATGCAATCTTTTCATTTCTATGAAAGCTATGCTATGAGAAGGAGAAAACATCCATCATTCCTATTATCACCATAATAATTTCCAGATGGTGTCCGAGCTTCAAAATTTTAGTGAAGGGTTATACCACCACGGAGATATGATAAATCAGAGGACCCAACTATATCTAGCGACGTATGGAAAAAAAAGCAGATATGTAAAGAGAAAGACTCGGTGGACCCTCAATCCTGAAAGCGGCCCGGATCAATGGTTGAGGCGCATATCAGAGATTTAACTAACGCGAAGATTAAGAAATCGAGGGCGAGTAGGGGAAAATCATCGCGGTTTCATTGTGGGACATGTGGTGCCCATAGAGGTACATCGAGGGAAAAATAAATCTGAATAAAACCACTTCCTCCAACCCCCTATGCCAAAGTCATTGGGAAAATGTGGACCGTAGATCCTGAAGCAACCCATATCAATGGTTGAAGCTTATATCGTTGATTGAAACAACACGAGGATTAATCGACAGAGGGAAGGCCGGGGAAAAATACCATGGTTTAAATCATGGATGCCTGGTGCCCTCAGAGGCACATCAGATCAAAAATAAGTCCACCTGAAACCGTTTTCTCCAACCCCCGATGTCAATAGATACCTATAAAAAGAGGAAACCCCCGACATTATTCTATGATAATTTGAAGTATTCAAATGTTCAAAAATTTGGTGCAAAGATTCCAGTCGAATTTCAAATCTCAGAACCAAACCAGACTTGTGCTTTTCATTGCTTGACAGGTATTCTTCACCATGGTTTCCAATCATGTTTTTTTATCTGTGAATATACAAGAGATCTCCTCCAGGGAGGAAACCCTAATTGACAGAGATTTTGACATTTTTGACACAGAGATAACGGTCTCACCTATTTCCGTGTCTAGATCAAATTTGTTGGACAATGTTGGAACGTGCATACCTTTCCTTGAAGCGGCTCTAGCCTCCATCATCCCTTAATTCATAGAAACGGTCTTTCCATTCTCCGAATTTGTAAGCTGGTGTGCAGAGCGTTATTCTCAGGGAGAAAGAGTCATTTTAAATAAATTAGGGTCAGAAGTTCTATATAAAGTAGACAGTCCATCACTCCGACATACTTTCAATATACCAAACGCCTCCCCCACAGTGTCAGAGCCCTTTGAGGGACAAAGAATGATGACAATTTATAGAGAGTGTTCGTTCAAAGTTAAAACCTTATTTTTGTAGAACATAGTCAAGCCTGAACATCATTCAGAGAGTCTATCGTTACCTTCCAGTATAAGCATCATGATTATCGAAGTCCAGTGGGTTTGTTCTCTACGAAGTCAAATTTTGGGGTTAGACAATGACAAGTTTGTGGTAGAGGTCATGTTAGGTTTCCTATTGATTTGCTTTCTGTCTGGTCAGTTAATCTGTGTCAGTTTTGACGAATTTATTGTAGAGAATATACATCAACAACTGGTCAACTTTAGTGTTGAGACACTTCATATACTACACTCACTTGCTGAGAATGTTTCTGGAATACAACAAAACCAAATTTCCTGAGAATGCTTTGATTTCAACCGAGTGTAAAATGATCACCATGATCATCTTCATCAACAAGATTATGTCTAGGGTATACAGTCTTATTCTTGGTTCAGATCTACTGAGAGTTCCGAAAGAAATGAAAAGCTCACTACAGCCAAATCTAGAGAGCATGGTAGGAGATTGGGTGTTGTTCACACAATCTACTGTGATTTGGGTATATGGATACCAGGAAGGACCTTATATTTTACCAGTTTTTCTGACACCCAGGATCTTTTCTTTGGAGTTCATAAGACAAAGGATCGTCTCAGAGACTGAGCATTTTCTAAAAGAACACAAGGCTTCTAATCTAAAATTTCCTTTCGCGGTAGGTCCCTTTGTGGTGAAGAATAAGTCATGTTTTCCCTAGATTCAATCAAAGATCAGTGAATTTGGTTTCACACAGTTGCAATGGAGAAGATACGATCCACATTAGATCATATCAAAGAGAAGGTTGGCGAGTAGACAAGGTACCTATGAACATGAACATGTCGAAGGATTCGATGAGTTGGCCAATCTAGAGACCTGTGCAAAGATGGAGGTCACCATGCAGCAAGATCAAACGAAACAAATAGAACCATCCTCTCAGCAGATCCCAGCACAGAAACCTTCCCCTAGGTTGGTTATCAAAACTCCCAAAATGAGCGTCTACAATAAGAGGAACATTTCAGAAGCATTAGGCACCAGTAGCCAGTAAAACATTAGCAAGAAAATGGAAATCACGGCATCATCTCAAGTAGTTGACCTGGAAGAGGAATAACTCAAAGGAGAAACATGCACGAAGATGGTAGAGGCTACAACCAAGAATGAAGAAACCAATATAGAAAGCAGGCCACAAAATGAAAGAAACACAAAGGTTTTCAGCAACAGGAAATACATATTCGGCCAGACACCTGGGGCAGTGTACTAGTCCAAGGAATATTTATTGAATCAGTATGTTGTGAAGGGAAGTATGGAAAACAGTGAAATAAGAGACCTTCTACCTGAAGTAGAAAGGACTTCTCAGCATAAGGCTTCCTTACTCTCAGTCAGGGATGTGGAGAAAAAGACATTTAACATTGTAGTGGCTAATGATGATAAGGTATCTGAGATCAAAATGCACTACGAAAACATTATTTCCCTTGACAAAGTAAAATTTCATAGGAATGTTAGTGACATGTTATATTTTGATTATTTGAGCTTGGATCTAAAATTTGCAAGATTAACAACATATGCATCAAAACTAGATGGACAACTGAAACAGGAAAAAGTGTCTGTCAAAGCTTGGATGACACAAGTCAAACGGATAGAGTCTGAAGGTCCCCAAGGGTTGAAATCCTCTTTGGATGAAAAGGAAAATATGATCCAAAGTACAAAGAAAATGTTTAACATGTCACCTATAGATCATCCACAGACAACAGAATTGACTGCATTGGAACGGGAGAAAGAAACATTCATACAAGAGGCACTCGATTACAAGGCTAAACTGATGCAATTGGAGAAAGAGAAGGAGCATTGGTCACTAGTGTAGGCAGTGACATTAGACATGGCAGTCATTATACCTGCTAATATAGAGGTTGGATCGAGCACCGATGGCTTAGTCCAAGCTATGTCCCAGGTGAGCTTAAAAACAGGTGATATCAAGAGTCTCAAAGAGAACATGGAAAAGTTGAAGTAGGAGATGAAAGCGAAGGATGAAATGATGGCTCAACTCCATAGAGAAAATCAAGATTTGCAAGAGAGAATGAGAAATATAAAAACCAGGTTAAAGGGCAACACGTTATTGCAGGGAGCCAAACATGTAATATGGGACATTATTTCTACAAAGATTTCTAAATTCAAGGTTTATCTGAATCTTATCAATGACAAAGATAACATGGTTGCTACATATCAGAACATATGTGTTGTTGTAAATGAAACATTAGCAAAGAATCCCTTGGAGTGGGACCAAAATTATATTGATTTATTGAATGTTGTACCAACTACTGAAATTCAAACCATTGGTGTGAAAGATAGGACCGCGTTGATCATTTCGGCTAGAAGGATCATTTCCAAGCACAACTTACTCGGATCGGTCTAGAACAAAGCTATGCAAATGGAGCACAACATACAGGAGTTTAAAGACGCTTTTGAAAAATTGTTTGCCAAAGGCCTTCCATCATTTTGGGATGGTAAAGGCTCATTATACAATCAAGAAGACTATCACTCTCTCCTCATGCAATGCAGAATGGATCATTCTAAGTTCAAAGATATGGAAGAAATTCTGAAAGGCCCGAGTCTAGTAGAGTATTTGGCTACAGATTTCAAAATTTTAAACAAGTTTAAAAAAATGAAGGTCAGCATGCAAACCATGTCCTATGCTACATGCATTGACTTGGAAATTTTGATTAAAGAGATGATGGATTACGAAATCCCCTCCCATCCACAATGGAAAGAAATCATGTGGTTGGGTAAGACAAAGTGCAACATCTCCAGAACCAACAGGTGATCTCCAGGTGTCACCAGTTTTGCAGATCCGGCAGAAGCTTAGAGTGAGACAGGTGGCGCAGAGGAATTGTTCATGATTTTGAGACATTTTCTTTTTGCTAATTATTGTAAATCATTTCATGTAATGAAAATGTCAGTCGAGATTGTTATAGAAGCTGAAACGACTTAAATCTTTAGTTTGATCCCTAGGAAAAACGACTTAAATATTTAGTTTGATCCCTAAGGGTGACAGTGGATCAAATACCTTATTGGCTGATATTATTTTTTCCCCGACGACTCCATTACGCAGTGACCAGTTGCATCACACCATGTGAGATAGAAATCTTGGCTACTAAGAAAGTTCACACCAGGAGAAATCCCGATCGATAAGCTTCTATCCTTATGTCTGACCCTGAGAGACTTGTACGTAGAAGAAAAGAAAATCTTGTAACCTTAGTATTGTGTCCATATCTATATTTGTCCTTTCCTAGAGACGGAGGGACTAGCATTGAATACCTTGAGTTTGACGTGAAATTTGAACAATCCTTATTCAGAACTAAGTTTGAATCTTGTCTAAGCAAGACTATCTTTGACGAGAAGAGATTTCAAGATCTCGTTTTAGCTGCATCTGTTAAGCCTGTATTGACCCCTTCTCAGAACCAACGTCCACTCTGACCCCTCACAACAACTATGGAAGACATATTTGCGCCTCTCATATTGTCCGCTCAACTACATGATCTGCCTCAAAATTACAATCTAAGGATTAAACTATATGATGTCGAAGGTAACATATCAGCTCAAAAACATTTAGACTGGTTTAATGATTTCATAGACTTGGAATAAGTAGACTACAAAGATGTGAATATGAGATGGTTTACACAAATCCTTGCAGGATACATGAGGAAGTGGTTTAGATCCCTTTCGGCAGGTAGTATTGTAAATTTTGAAGCCTTTGAGACAAGATTCCTTGCAAAGTGGGGGGACAAGAAAAATCTCCTTCAGTTGTTGACCCAGTATAACAATATGAAGAGATCACCTGATGAGACAGTATAAGAGTTTTCAGCTAGATTCATGAAGGTGTATAATGCTATTCATGATGAAGTAACCCCCCCCCCCCAAGGATTTTGTTGGCATAGGGGCAGACCCAAGGTTCAACTCCAAGAGCAAACCAACAAGCCCTAACTACTGGCCCTTTCAGCAACACCTGCAGAGAAGATGAAGTCTCACCCAAAGCAGTTATGAGGGGGTTGCAAGAAAAATATGTCTACAACCAAAGGGAATATCAAGTGGATCTAACACAAGAACATCACAACATTCATATATCACTTATCAACTTAGATATATTATGCACATCTACTTATCATATCTAAAACATGAATGCAATCACAGTATATCAATGACAGATACAAAATACCAATCACACACAACACAAAATATAAGTGTTTCACCCTCTCTCTAGGGCTACATCCACATAACTGTGCTATAATATATTGAGGTAAAGCATACAGTTCTTGTATGTGCTCTTAGCTAGAAAATATTCTTTCTTCTTATTTCTTTCTCTCCCCTCCCTACGCACCCAACTACAGGGTTGATCTTTGCACCCAGCTGAAGATCTTATAATACCAAAAGGCTCTCACTTTCGATACTTCTCTCTCTCAATACAATACTCACTCATATCAACAATACAACTAGATCAATAACAATATCATACCAACCCAAGTACCAACCCAACCCAGGTCCTTTAGACCTTTATTTATACATTACAATAGCTCACCGACAAACTTAGGCCAAAACCTAGGTGTCCAAAACCCTAGATACCAAAACCCTAGGTGTCTAAAACCCTAGTTCAACTTGACCCATATTTTCAGGGCTTCACCAGCCTATCTTTCCTTTCTTCTCGCGCGGTGCTCCAAAGCATCCAACGATGGCTTTTTCTGCTTTTTGAGTTTTCCACGATCCTTCTTCCTTGCTTATCTGTCATTCCCGATCTCCTCGTCCAATGGATTTCTTTCCCGGGCTTCGCTCCATCTTTTCTATGTTTTGTTCACTTTGACCCAATAACAGTCACTATGTCTTCCGCGAAGTTCTCATTCTCCCTTTTCTTCCTTGATATTTGCATACTTCCATAACCAAGGGCCAACAGGCCCCCAACACTCAACTATGACTCGTCCCGAGGCACTTCATATCTGAGCTTCCTGTTTTACTTCGACTCCAGACTGCGCAGTGCAACCTCTGCTTTCCTCTCTATGGCTCCTTTTCCTCCTTTGTGCAGATAGTCTTTTTTGTGTCTGGTACCTAGTTTCAAATGCACCTAGTACCTAAACCCTTTTCTTCATGCTTTCACTGAGAGCTGTGAGGTAGTTGGTTTTCATAGTACAACTTTAGTCAGCTCCTAGTCACTAATCCTTCCTTCCACTCCCCATTCAGAGTCTTCAATTGCACAACCCCTCCCTCTATAACGTGAGCGATCTCATATGGCCCTAGACAATGTGTTCTGAACTTCCCAGGATGTTTTATGAACTTGTTGTTATATACCAGTACTATATCACCTTGTTTGCATGTCTTCTTCTTGATGTGCCTATCATGATAGGCCTTCTCTCTTTCCTTCTGAACCGGTTGATGGAATCCTGCAATGAATCTATCTTGTTCCAATTCAACCAACTGTGCAAGCCTCTCTTGAACAGTGCCAGGCTCATCCATATCTGTAAAGGTAACAATTCTCAGGCTTGGTACCAAATATTCCATTGGAACAACAAATTCAAGACCATATACCAACTTAAAAGTGGTCTACATTGTTAGCTTCTTGCAAGTGGTTCTATAGGCCCATAACATTGCTGGTACTCTTAAATCCCAATCATCTCTGTTCACATAGAAAATCTTGGTTAGTGTTGTTTCCAAAATCTTGTTGAATGCTTCAACTATCCCATTTTATTGTGGATGGTATGGTGTGCTCTTTTGATGGTGGACTACAAATTCTTCAATCAAGGATTCAATTGTCTTATTGATGAAATTTGTTCCTTGATCACTCATAAGGATCTTTGGGCATCCAAGCCTGGTTATTATGTCATCAAATGTGAAGCATGGAGCTATGGTTGCACTAAGTCCTTAACTGCTCTTTCTTCAGCCCATCTAGTCAATTATTATGTTTTTGTAATTATGTACCTTGCTCCTGTACGCTTTCCTGGTGGATTTATAGGTCCAATGAAGTCAATGGTCCATTTCTCAAATGCTTGTAGGGTCATTTGTGGTGCCAATGACATTTCGTCTCTTCTGGATGGTTTCCCAACTCTTTGGCATACATCGCAGGCTCTGGAATAGTCTTTAGCATCTATGTGTAAGGTAGGCCACCAAAGGCCAGCTCTAAGAACCTTCTACACAGTTTCTTTCCCTGCATAATGTACTCCTGCAATGCCTTCATGAGCTTCTGTGAGGATCAACAATCGTTATGCCTCCATAACACATCTTTGCAATATCTCATCCGATCCCATCTTGTATATATGTCCAGCTATAAGTGAGAAATTTGCAACATGCAACACTAATTGTTTCTTCTGAGGAATTGTATACGCACTAGGTGCCATTCTTGTCGATAGGAACTGAACTATCTTTGTGAAGTGGTCATCGATATTTCTAATGGATAGTAGTTGTGCATTCGGTAGTGTATCTTCCACATTAGTGGGCCCTTCTCCATGTTCCAACCTTGATAAGTGGTCAGGACCCTTGTTCATTCTCCCTGGTTTTACAATGATCTCAAAATCATATTCTTGAAATAGAAGAAGGCATTTGCATATTCACCCCCCCAAAACTGGCTTGTTGACCAGGTACTTCAACGCAGAGTGATTAGTAAACATTTTAAAGTGTCCTCCCAACAAATAGTGGCAAAATTTCTGCAGTGCATACACCATGGCTAATCCCTCTCTTTCAATAGTGGTGTAATTAATCTCAGTTGTAGATAGCTTCTTGCTAGAAAAGGCTAACGGGTGGTCAATATCTATTGCTCCTAGTAGTGCTAACACAGCTCCCAATGCAATGTATGTTGCATAGACATGCACATGAAACTACTTGGTCCAATATGGGAAAACCAGAATGGGCGCAGTAACCATTTTCTGTTTCAATGTGTCGAAGCTCTACTGGAATTCTTCTGTCCAACTAAACTGACAATATTTCTTCAACAACTTCTCCATGGGTGTTGTAATCTAAGAAATCCCTTGATGAACTTCCTGTAATATCTTGTGCATACCAATGTAGTGCACAGTTGTTTGACTGACATAGGAGGGGGTAGATCAACTATAATGGAGATCTTGGATGAATCTACCAGCAATCCTTGCTTACATACAATATGACCTAACATAACTCCAAATGGTGAAAAGAAAATACATTTATTCGGGTTTAAATCAATTTGACATTGCTTGCATTTATCCAACATTAGCCTTAGACATTCAATATGATTTTTCAATAATCTAAAAATAGTCCAATTGTTGTGGTGGGAAATCCCCTTACGGACTAGCATTTAGGGTTATATTATGCATGCAGATAAGACTGAAAGAATCCTACTTTCTACCGTCGTCCGAGACCTAATCCCCATTTATTTTAAGAAAATGCATGGTTAAACGAACATATCTTTCTCCAGACGTTCGATGTCGATCCTTCTTCACGCTTTATCACTTGTTAGCAGCTATCCTCCCAAGACTGACCTGTGTACAAAACAAGCAACAAACTCTACATGCATTTGTTCTACAGATTAATGGGTTCGAGATTCAAACATATATTCACTAAATTATGAAGAACTCATATAGTGGGACGGGAAAAGCATTTCTTTATTATTAACTTTAATGAATCAACTTACAACGTCAAGACCGGCCACCCCTCCGCGAACCTGATCTTGGGCTCCTCTTCAAATGTCCTCCGACTTCTTTGCTCTGTATCTCTCTTTGCACAAGGATGGCTAAAGGGTTGGGACAATGGGAATGTGAAATTGGGTAGAGTTTCTTTACTATTATTCTCCTTCTCCAAATGGGACCTCTAACCCTTCTTTTATAGGCTAGAAGAAGCTAGGTATTTGGACGAACCCTCGGCCATGCATGGCCGGGAGTTTCAGTTAACTCACCCAAAGCTGTGTGTTCCGTCGGCAACTTTCCTTTTTTCATGCTTTTGTAGGTACACACGGGCTATTTGAGGTCAGCTAGCGTGTACACGCGTGCAGTAATGGAGTAGGGCGCATGGGCCTTTATAAAAGAGGTTTTTTAAAGAGTTGTTCAACAGTGTTTTGGCAAAGAAGGAATTTGAGATGGCCTGATGCCAGGTAAGCATGTCTGGTGCAAATCAGGGTTATAACAGATGCCCCCTAATGTGTGAGGGCAGAAGAGCATCTGATGGTTGAAATACATTACCAATCTTTACTGATGTGTCGAATAGGTGAGCACAGGGACCAGGAACTGGGGGGCACCATCTGCAAAATAACAAATGTCTCGTCGAGACGGGCATACCCATGCTCGGGATAAAATAGAATCATGGCTACCAATCAAATACACTGTAGATCCATGTCAAATAACTATATAAAGTGTAGCCATGAACAATACACAATAGAGCTACATCTCGAAATCAAAAAGATATACATATAGAGTATCCATCTTCTAGAAACTGATACGGCATGATGGTTGGATATGACATCTTCAGAGCTCGAGCAACAACTTCAAAATCTTCAAAAATTAAGGTAGGAGTGTAATATGAGTGTACAACTACACTATAGAGAGGTCTTCGATGACTCGTCGATCATGGACTAGATAATCTTGATGATCAGACTGAAGGTTTCATTGATTTCGAACAAGGACTTGATTGGACATTCAGGATGGCCAGGTATGAGGGAAAGAGACAAACTGCAGAGGGACCGACTCAGGCTTGGTGACAAACTTCCCTTGGACAACAACACGACAAATGATGAGACTCAGGAAGCATGGCATTAACATAAGTTTAAGAGGCAGGAGGCAACACAAACTCTCCATATGTTTGGAAGAATAACCAAATGGAGGAGGACACAACTCTATGTAGCGAGAACAGCTTCCTAAATTCACATTAAATCCTAGGGTTTGATGAACAAACATACATATGTGATTTATCCAAGGGCGACTCATTATGCTGCTAATAAAGAAAATACTAAATTTCCCTTCCTCTTTTTGGGGTATATTTGATTTTTTTGTCTTTTTCAATGATTTTGTAAAAAAGAATAAAGGAATGTTACGTTACAATGGAGGAACGAGTGTTACAAACATACAAGTTCAAGGCGCAAGGATAGGACTGATGTTTAGAATAATGATACTCGAGAAAAATCCTCTGGGGGCCAAGGGTGTTAAGACGCAGAGGCAAAGTGCTACAAGGCTTGCATATAAGGTATGCTTCAGATGGTTCATTTGGGAGAAACATGGAGCCGACATTTATACCAAAGATGCAGGTATGCAAACGCAGTTAACAAAACACACAATGGTAATGTCCTTCAATGTAAGTTTAACGAGCCCAGAGAAGGTAAGATCGATGGTTTTTCATATTTAGAGAGTCTGAAAAAATGTAAAAGGAGACTCAATTAGGGTACATTTTTCGAAGATAGTCTAGTCGGTTCGAAAAAGGGGTAAACTAGCACCGACAAGACGTCTATTCAAAACCATTTTAACGAGTGTGATAAGGACAAGATCACTCGGCCATTTTTTCATTTTTAAGGAGTTTGAAGAAAGATTAACTATGGACTCCGTTAGGAAGGTTCTTTTGGACCAGTTTAAAGAGTGTGAAAGAATAAGGTCACTCGACGATCTTTCAAATTTTAGGGAGTCTGAAAAGAGCTTAACTATGGACTCCAAGGGGGTTCCTTTTTCATAAGTTTAGTCCCTCAGGCCCAAAAAGGGGTAAAATTATACCTGAGGGTACTCTTCTAGAGAACTGAAGTTCCATAGAGTATACATTTGTTCGTACAATTGACCGTCTGGACCGAAAAAGGGGTAAACTACCATCGGACATATTTGACTTCAAATTTCAGTTTAACGAGTGTGAAAGGCCACAAGATCGCTCGGTAATATTTTCATGTTTAGAGGGTCTGAAAAGGGCTTAAAAGAAGACTCGTTATATCTTTTGGGATTCCCGAGGGTGAGTTCAAGAGTGAAAAGGAATCATGCAAATGAGGCTCAAACTCGTAATCAGGAAAAACAACAAGGACTCCTGAGCCTATAGTGATTAGAGATAGCATGGATACCATAATGCAATCAGCATCTACCTAGGGCATCCATGTTCTGATAAGCTCTACCACCAAGTCGCAACACTTCTAAAGCAGTTATGATGGTTCTATGTCGCAACTTGATGGGATCGATCCTATGGCCAAGAAAAAAGACAACGAGTTACAAAAGTCAGGGTAGAAACCTAACCTACATGCTCAAGTTGATCCTCGGAATTTTTTTTCGTGGACCATCGAAAATTACCCAAAAATCCAAAAAACTGTCCCGATACCCGATCATATCACTCCCATGCAACTCCTGAATCACTCTAAATGGTTTTTGGTTTAAATAAAATGATAAGGGAGGCTAAAAAAAATGACAAAAAGAGGCCAAAAAGTCTATAAATAGAAGTTGGCAGCTCATTATCACCATTGTTGATTTGGAAATTGACTCTGGAGCCAAAAGACCCCCTTTGATAAAAGTGGTGATTCTGGGAGCTACAATGGACGAAACGAACTTTTGTCTGGACCAAGTAAATAAAAGCTCTCCTATCTTGCATTTTAAGCCTTTATTTTTGCTTTAGGTTTCATTTTTTGGGGGGGCGTCGACCTTTAAAAGGTCGGCCTTAGGTCCACGCGTGTTGTCTCAGGACAGGCCGCGTGTATATTCAGGAAAAGTAAACCCTGTATGCGTGTACATGCGACTATCAGTATTACAACCCACGTGGACCCCCTTTTTGAATGAAAAAAGCTTAAAAATCAAGGGTTAACGCTCCTGAACCTTGGTGTTTTGTAGGATGTATGTTCACTGGGGAGAAAGAGAGCATGAAGAGGTTTGTGAGTTGGTCGGGGAAGACCCCAATGCAGTGTCTTCTTTGATGCAATGTGGGTTACTCAAGTTTGTCTCATGTCCTTTTATGCAGGCACAACCTAGGCTACTGAATGCCTTGGTTGACTACTAGCATCCATATGCAGAGGCATTCATGTTAGAGGGACAGTCACCGGTGCCCATGACAGAGGAAATTTATTTTTTGACTGGCCTCTCCCGGAGAGGGGAACCAATCAACTTCTAAACTTTTCCTTTAGGGCCGCATAACATAGAAGAATTGATAGGTCTTTACTGTGAGGCTGATACAGATCGCTCGAGCTCACAGGTGCCCATAAGAAAGATTACTGACTTATCGCTACAGGCGATAGTGTTTCTTATTGGGTGAATCACTGGTTCTGCGGCTCTACATCAGGCATCCCATGCACAGATGAAATGTGCAATTCAATGCTTAAATGCACAAATATTTGATTGGAGTACCACATTGCTTGAGTGTATGAAGAGGCAGGTGACAGATTGTCATTTGCAGACACATAGGAACTTTGGGTTTGGGACCTTTCTGTGCTCATTTTTCTTTGAGAGAGTTCTGAGCTTTAGTCCTCGAGTAGTGGTATGAGGACATTAGGCCTCTCTTCCTGCTATGTGTAGATGGGAAGTATTGCTACCATGACAGGGTGGTGGAAAGACTAATGAGTCCTTCGATGATGATTTCTTTGTCTGGCTATCACGAAAGATCCCAGTTATCGAGGATTACCTGTATGAAAAGATTGATTTTTCGAGGGATCCTGAGATACCAGTACCTCCTGGTGAGGAGCGAGGAGAGATGGGTAAGTCTCCATCATATGTTTTTGTTGAACATATGTAATTTTTATGTTGTTTTGTTATATATATCATATTTTTTTTTGTTATACCAAAGTATTTGACGGATATGTGTTTGTTGTGTGCAGATGTGGGACCAGTGTGACCGACTGACTATGCGAGGAACAGGCGTTATCCTTGGCTAGGGGCCACACCTGCCGTCGCAATGGGACCAACAGTAGCAGGAGATATTCTAGTCGGGGAGGCTGAGAGGGTATTGAGACGAGTCAAGTGGAACTTTACTGCGCTCACTCGCATGGTCCCTATGGCAGAGATTGAGGACTTGCCACCATCTATGCAGCCTCATGTAGTGGGGGCACCATGGACATGGGTCTAGTTTTTTCGGCATTTAGCCAACGCTGTGGATCAGTATAACAGGGCCCATAGGCCCTAACCTTAGCTAGATATTTTACGTGTCACGAGCACTAGTTGTATATATTTTTTGAGGGCATAAGCCCCGTGACTCGTTATTGGTCATATTTTTGAGGCGCTTGCGTCCATCTGTGTACTCTGGTTACTTTATGATATTATATATGGATTTTTATATCTTTTCTGTCTTATGGATCATGTGTACAAAAATGTATTTACATGTTTATGTGAATGTTCTTTCATATGTGTGCAAGATGCCAATCTAAAATTTGATTAGCTAGAGTATCTGTAACTTGGTTTAATCTCCTAGGAACATGAAAATATGTAATATAAGCAAAGTTTCATTCTAAGAGACGTACCCTAAGGAATCGTCGGTGTAAATTCGGATCATGAACCCGATATACTCTGTTTAACTAAGACACAACCAACTCAACATCGAGATAGACCCAGAGATGAGAGATACCAAATGACAAAGCGTCACGAAGCAACTCAATAACTGCACTATACTCGGCGACATTGTTTGTGGTGTCACCTAAGCATATACCTCCGGAAGATAATAACTGGCCTTGAGGTGTAAAGATTACCCAAGCTACAGAGGAAAGCCTCTGACTGTGTCGGCTAGCACCATCTGCATAGCCAATGAACACCTCGAAATCACTTGACATATGCCACAATGACGAAAGATAACATCAACGACATGTCCATACCACTAAAAGGAACTAGAAAGTAATAGTACAAAGACTATACATATGTTACAAAAAGTTACCCACGGTGACCTGCCTATGAGTAATACTTCTTGAGGTAGAGCCCATTTCTAGGCTCCACCAAAGCATTCCCTTCAAACTCAACCAGACGATAAGCGCCCTTTTTTAAAACCTCTTTTATGATGAAAGGTCCGAACCACATGGGTTTGAATTTTCCTGCCTCGAAGGGGTCCTTATCTTGGTCATAGACCAGGACAAGGTCGCCTTCAGAGAAAATCCGAGGATGAAAATACCTATCATACTGAAACTTGACTTTATGTTTTTGAGCCTCATTGGCTAGGGCCGCACCATGACACTGCTCATTGAGCTGCTCAAGGTATACTAACCGTTCTTCAAGTGGAGAAGTGTATGGCAATAATTATACCGCCAACTTCAGAGACGGGCTCTGACATTCGATAGGCAAGACTGCCTCTAGCCCGTAAACGAGTTGGAAAGGTGAGAAACTAGTTGCAGTCTTAACAGATGTTCGGTAAGCCCATAATGCCAAGTATAACATCAAATGCCAATTTCACTTGGCTGAGTTGATTGTTCGTTGTAGAATGGTCTTAAGAGTTTTGTTCACAGCTTCCACCTGACCATTTTCTTGGGGGTAGTAGGGTAACGAATGTTCCTTCCATAACCCAAGATTTGACGGTAACTCGGTCATCATCTAGTTTTGAAAGTGACTTCCATGGTCAGTGACAATCTCCCTTGGGATGTCGAACCTTGCTATTATCTGGTTGAATAAAAAGAGAGTTGTAGTCTCTCCATCATCTTTAAATGTTGGCATAGCTTCAACCGACTTTCTGAAGTAGTCTACAACTACGATGATATAGTGGTGCCCCCTTGATAAAGGAGGGTTTCATGTAGTGTAATCAATCCCCCACTTGGTGAAGGGACTAACTGTGATGACAGGAAACATGGGAGCGGGATGTGCCCTCATCTTCCGAGAGAAGATTTGGCATGGGTGGCACTTCTTGACCGATTCAATACAATCTTTGATAAGCGTCGGCTAGAAGTAACCTGCTCGTAGAATATTTTGCGTTGTTGCCAACCCAGAAAAATGACCGCCACAGGCTTTGGTATGGAAATCATCAAGCATGATAACTGATGGAGTATAACCTCTCCGATACAATATATCATCGAGTATGAGATAATTCTTAGCCTGATGGCGTATGCGTTGACGCTCATCACGAGAAGAAGAGGTGGGGCACTTCAAAGTATGGAGATAGATAAGTATATCTCCATACCAGGGATCTGAAGAGGTGATAAAAAATATATCTCCTCTGATAGGCTATTCTTTGGGCACAAGATCACTTGACTCAACTGGAAGTTTCAAAATAAGTTCTGCGAAGACCAGTGACTTTTTGGATTTTGATGAAACGAAATCTAAGTCAAACTCCTAGAGGACGACTATCCATCTACTGATCTTTCCACCTATTACCCATTGTTTCAACATGTACTGAAATGGATTCACAATAGCCATGACGGTGGTCTTGCGAAACAAAACATAATGACAGAACCATTGAACAGCATGGACTGCTGCCAACGCAAGTTTTTCGATATGAGAATAATTGAGTTCCAGTTCGAAGAGGCCTTGTCTCAGGTAATAGATGACATATTATGAGAACGTGTCATCTTCCTAAACTAAGACCATGCCAATGGTTGACTCTAGTGCAGCTAGATATAATAAGAAATCCATGTTTTCGTTAGGTGGACGGAGAAGAGGGGAAGTTGTGAGTGCATGTTTCAATGCAACGAAAGAGCATTGAGTAGCATCGTCCCAATAAAAAGGAACTTCTTTCTTAAGTAAGCGCATAAATCCCTTGGTGATCTCGGCATAGTTAATGATGAAGCGTCTTAAAAATTCGCCTTGCCCTGTAGACTCTGAAGTTGAAGGATTGTGCATGGGGGGGGAAACTGAATTATTGCCTCAACCTTGAGAGGATCGACCATGATCCCTGTTGTTGACACTATGAAACCTAACAAACGTCCTGATGTTACATAAAAGCTGCACTTGTTTGGATTCAAGCGAATCCAAAAGTAGCAACAATGCTCAAAGATAAGTCGGAGGTGTGTGGGATGATCTGTTCTCTTGTGAGATCGAGATGCTAAATCGTCTAAATAGGCCTCGACTATATGCTTGAGGTCATGGAAATAAAAAGACATGGCCCGCTGAAAGGTCGCTCCAACATTTTTGAGACCAAAAGGCATCTTACGATACGCGAATGTACCCCAAGGACAAATAAATGTTGTTTTGTGTTGGTCTTCAGGTTTGATTTGTATTTGATTATATCCCAAAAAATCGTCCATGAAAGAGATGGCCTCGCAACCAACACATTCATCAATGATCTAGTCCATGAATGGTGAGGGAAAATTATCTTTTGGACAGGCCTTGTTCAAATCACAGAAGTATGTACATACACAAATTGTGCCTTGGTTTTTATTAACCGGCACGGGGTTTGACACCCATTGGGTTAAATGGATAGGATAGATAAAACCAGATTTTAGCAGTTTATTAACCTCAACCTTAATGGTTGCTGCTTTCTTGGGGTTAACTAGACGAAGCTTCTGTCAAACAAGCTTGGCATATAGATACGTTGTGATTTCATGTTCAACTATTTTTGGATCGATGCTTGGCATTTCCTCATAAGACCAGGCAAAAACGTCGCTTAATTCTTTAAATAGATCTGTGTAGATTTGAATCTCTCCAGGGGAGTGGTCAGCTCCAACAAAAACATTCTCCACGACGCCAAGGTTTCGAGAGATATTGATTGGTAAGGTTTCAACGATAGTTTCAATATTACCCTCAACATAAACCTCATGTGTAGCTAAGGGATTAGTAGGACAAGACCTATCTCCCATCATAGTAAAGGTGAATTATATGGCTTTGATTCTGCTTAACTCTGGGAGGAAGTATGATCTGTGATGAAGATCTTCCCAGGGTTTGTCCGGACTAGTCATTGCTTCAATTATAGCTTCATCAGAGCACAAGACTAAGTCTAATGGATCGGTGTCAGCGAGAGAACCCTGAGCACAAATAGGCTCTAGAAGTTGATCGAACCCTTGTGAAGGAGTTGGATCAGTGTTGGCTGAAGCTTGTTGGACTAAAGAGTACGCTACTTCAGCTGCGGACAAGGGCATGGACATGCCTGGGTGCCCTATCCCATCCATCATGGCCGATGGGGAAGGAAGTATTCATGGATCGTAAGTAAGTCATGTGGAATGACGAAACTTGAAAAATCTCAACCCTATGGTGACTGGATATAAACTTGATATCACCTTGAGGGGGCAGGTAATTGAAGGTACCCATAAAAGATGGGCACAAACCAACCCCTATGTTGACCACGCCTCGTTGAGGATTATCAATCATCGGGACCATGGATGCCCACAATGAAGGGTCAGGTTTGGAGAAAGACAATTGATCGATGGTCACAATCCGACCCTCGTGGGGAAACAAAAAGACCCAGAAAACTGTAGCAACCACAGCTTGCATGGCATAAATCCAACTCCTCCCTAACAAGAGGTTATAGTCGAGGGGCGCATCGACTACCTCTACCTCGACACACACGTTCTTCCCTCCTAACTGCATGGGGAAAGAGGGAACGATACCATGTGGTTGGAATGAACGACCGTCGAAAGCAGTAAGAAGAGTAGGTGACGGAGACAAAACGGGCTGACCAACGACCTTCCAACATGCCAACGACATAATGCATGTCGAGGCGCCCTCATCAACCACCGTGCAAAAGATATTCCGTGTAAAAAAATTTCGTGGGATAAGCCACTACTATCTAAAACACTACATGGTAAGGCATATGAGGTTTTAAGTTGGTTGTATCCAGCATGATTGTACCCATATTACAAGTCTCGGTAGATTTTAAGGCAGTTAACAAGGCTTTCCTCTAGGAAGGGAAACTTTGGAGGACCTCCAAAGCGAACATCGCACAAGGGGTTTGTGATAAATATTCCACCACAGAATAGTTCTGGGTGGCCCTTGGGTTTGGGTTGTGAGAAGATTTTTTGAACTTGCATTTGTGGATGTGTGTCATTTTTTCACTCAACGTCTTCTCAATCTGTAGAGGAAGAGATGGGAGTTCATCTTCTTTGCCCTTCTTAGAAGTGTCTGGTTTACTATAGTCATGCGCTCTAGTCGATATAAAAGCATCACCCTTCACCATATATACATTCGCGGATGCAGGGTTGTTCGAAGACGAAGAGGGTCCTTGGCTACCCCCTTCCGTGCTTGCAGAGGCTTGGGTTAGATTTTTCCCATGTTGAAATGGATTGGTTAACCCAGCAGGTTGTTGTTGCATCACAAACTTTTGGGCTTCTGCAAGCCGAGGACATAGATGGGTCAGGTGGTCTTCCATGCACAAGTTGCATGGATACCTCACCTTTCATTTCTCAGTGTTGTCCCTTCCAGCATTATCGGTAGGTTTTTTATCCCCCTTACCCTTCTTTGATTGTTTTTTCTTTCATTCAGGCTACTAGGTGGCCTTTGGATTAGTTGATTGCACTGTGTGTACATCCGATGTTTTGGTAGGGGGAGCAACCAAAGGAGTAGTTTGGCTGGCTGCTGTGTGTTGTATAGACGACTACTGCAATTGCTTCGTTAATTGCTCAACGGGCTTTGTTTGTATTGAACCAAAAATACCATCGGCATGTGGTCTAGCTCTCTGTCTAGTTTTATCAAGTATTGAGTGTGGCGCATCTAGAAAGATCTCGTATAATAAACCAGACTGAGAATAGATTAGCTCAAGTTGTTGAGCTCTCATGATGGCGTCTTCTTAGTAAAATACTCCCAACGTCGCGACGTCTTTGGATAACTATGGGACCAAAGACTTAAGGAACCACTCGAACAGGAATGCTTGTGGGACTGGTACCTTAATTAAACTCTTTCGACGTCTCCATTCTCGAATGTGATCAGAGATATGGTCCTCTTTTGATTGTGAGAAATTGGCCACCAATTCGGTGCCCACATCGTATCTCACAGGTAACTGGAAATGGCTTAGGAAAGCCATCGCCAGTTCGCCGAAGGAAGAGTATCTTGAGTGATCGAGCTCAATGTACCATTTTGTGACACTTCCAATGAGAGTACATTGAAACAATTGCAACTGTACAGAGTCGTCTTTCAACAAGTTAGATGAGCACCAAAGATGGAAGGTAGTCACATGATCTCCTGGATCTTCGTTAGGCTTGGCTTTGAACTTTGGGATGTCCGAAGGAAACTTCATCGGCATAGGAGGCTAACGTGGATCATGAAAAATAGGGTCATTCAACAACCTTGTCAAGTCTGACAAATGGAAGTTTTCCAGGAAGGGTAGTTTGGGTTGTTGGTGATAACCTGGGAAAAAGGGGCCTGGAGTTTGACTGGCACCAGGTTGCCAGGAAAAGTTCGGTTGTTGGCTTGGGTTTTGGTAAAAACCATGGCCATGGCCATGGCTAGCGTATGGATTCTGTGTGTGAGGAGACATCATCGGTTGATTCCAAAAATAGGACATAGATGGTTGGGCATGCATTATATTCGAAGGACTTTGGGTAGGGTTGCCCCATGTCGGTCCCGTGGGGATAGGCATAACACTTTGTCCGGGGTTCCATTAATTGTGAAAAGAATTACCCCAGATTGACATTCCTGACGAGGGAATGGATCCCTGCCAAGAATTCCAAGGTCCTGATATGGAAGGAGTTCCTAGGTGTGCCCCCTATGCAGGAATAGTACCCTGCATAGGAATAGATTGTTTGATACTGGGATTTCCCCCAGTCGGGAAAGCAGATGATGAGAAGGCATTGTTACCAAATGCACCGAACAAAGAAAATGGTGTCGAACCTACCGACATATTATGTGAAGGTGGTCCTTGACTCCCTGCTCCAAATAAACTATGGTGTGCAGGCGGCCTGACAGATGGTTGGTGTGTGCCACCGAGAAAAGGGGACGAAGGAGGTATATGACCTCCTCCATAAGAGAAGCGTTAAAGGGAGTGGAAGTGCCCCCCATGTGGCCTTGTAGAGGAGCATTAGATCTCCTTGCCCCCAGACCTAAAGTTTGTGAAGTGGAGTAGGAAAGTACAGGACTTATACCTGAACTAGGCATCTTGTATGAGAACAGAGGGCCTGTCGCACTTGGTGTGAAAGGGGTTGTGGTCTCCGCCAGAGACAGGATCGGACCACTGTGCGATGTAGAGGCGGTCAATACCATGGTGGCTCGGACCGATGACGGTGGGTTAGGAGGTGGAAAGTCTCCTGTGGTGACAATCGTAGTGGGAATTGAAGAATTCCCAGAAGGAGTAACAACATTTGTTTTCATTGTTGCGTGCGACACAGTCTGGCACCTGTAAGGATGAACCGGTACGATGGTGGGTGCTGAAAGATCAGTGGTGGAGGTTTCAACTAGACCAAAATCTTTCACTCCAAGGTCTAAAAATTTCAATTCCTCCAGATGATGGTCGGGTACAATTTATTGTGACCCAGTCGCTTCAAAAGACCCTTGTTGGTCTAGCTTTTGCCTTAGTGGTGGCGGGGGTGGCTCTAGTGTAACCGGTGGTAGGCCAAGAAGCCTTCATGACTGGTGGAGCTCGTGATCCTCCACTATGTGAGAAGATCAAAGACACTCTAATGCATTCTAGTAATTCAAAAAAAACACACACTAAAAAAGTCCCTATAATATAAGACAGGCAAACACTAAATTAATTGGAAGAACAGTTACAACAACCAACACTAGAGAAACTTATCGGTGCAAGTGAAACTCGAACACAGAAGCACCCTTCAGGTATACTCTACAAAGCATGGCCCAATGTCTATCCTAGGTACTGCGATATACCCCTGCAGTCACCTGTGTATGTCCCTAAAAAAGATAAGAAACTAGGTTGCCAGCGTGCGAATAGTCACCAGGCGGGTACAGTCGAAAGTTGGGTAGACCACAATGAGCAGGGTATCGAGCTTGAAACCTATCAAGGGTATCGAGAGCAAGTGGTATGGAAGATAACTGAAGACCTTGAATGGATTCGAGACCCACAAAGCTTCGTGGCAAATGCAATCGACAAAATCCCAAGACAAGCCCTCTATATGTGTTCTCCACTACGATTGGTCCAGCTTTGGAGGGGTTATCTCCGCTACCTTTCTGCACAGGACCTCGTGTTTATCCCCTGTGTTAGAGGGGGGTCCTAGATAAATTTCACGATACTGTACTTGGGCACTCCCTAACTCAGACTCTAATGTTCGATTTTAATGGCCTTGAAGAGTTTCCTCTCCAACCTAATCCAAGGCCCTAATCCTGAACTAGTTCGTTAACCCTACAAACATAAAAGTCTAATGAATTTTAGATTTAGCATTAATTTTATGGCTTTTCTTATGTCAAAGGGTATGAAATTGAAACCAACGATGTTTTAAAGACGAAAGTAAAAATGAACAGGAAGCTGGAAACAAAAACCTTCACTTAACGCAAATTTTCAACAACTTTTCAAATTAAAAAAAAATAAAAATTCTAAGATCTTTTGAATAGAAAACTCAAAGCAAGATTTCACTCGACTACGAGCTACTTACGATCTAAGAAAATTGTCAAGAACTTATGAAATCAAAGACTTTTCCCTGGTTACTAATGCAAAACAACACTTTTCAACCAAACAAAGAAATGAAAGATTTTTTTTTTATTTGAATGCTCACAAAGAAAAAAGGAAAAATATCAACAAGTCAAAAACCAAGAAAAACTTCTGGCCTTATCGCAGATCGCAAAGAATCACTTCAATAAATCACACACTAGAAACTTAAAAAAGGACTCTCACACTTGTCTAAAAACCCTAAAGAAAATTTTGATGAAAACTTTTAAATGAAAAAAGAAAGTTATGGCTGAGATCAAACCTAAGCTACTGACTGCTAGGACAAAGATTCAAAAAACCTGAGAGGTATAACTCTTGTCAAGGGAAAGGATGACTGCCTCACCCTCAACAAAAACTATCCTTCACAAGCACATTACTGAAAATTCAACAACAAGCCTCTGCACACGAGCTGTGTAGAGCCAGAGGGCGTGTACACGCGTGCTGGCCTTATACAGGCTACATGTATCTCTAAAACTCTGAAACAAATAAAAATAGACAATCCAAACCAGGAAGAGACCACTGATACTGAGAACCAATGTCTCTTGAAGTCTTAGAAACTTTATTTAATAGAAAAAAGAAAACAATGTAAGGAAAAAATTTGTAGAGAAAACCAATCTGAGGTGAACCCTAAGCTATAGACTGCAAACAACGAAGACTAGAAAGAGTTCCAGAAAACCCCTGAGAATGAATGATTCTGACAGGGAAGAGGATGATTGCCTCAAAAATGTTCTGGAATCATACACACTACTGTTACTTCTTCAGCTAGCGTTTACACGTGGGTTGTAAGAAAGTAGGGTGTGGGTACATGCGTGCAGACCTTATGTAGGCTGCGTGTACCTCTGTGGGTCTCGAAAAAAAAAATAGTCAAGAAAAGAAACATAGATAGATGGTATGGAAGACCAAAATCTCTGTTAGCTCAGACTTTGCAGAAACTTCAAAAAACAGGAAAGAAAACTAGTCTTTTAAAAATACCCAAAAATATTCCCAGGAACCCTAGAGACTTCCCCAGTATGGTTGCCAATTCTGTTGTGGTGGGAAATCCCCCTACAAACTATCATTTAGGGTTATATTATGCATGCAGATAAGACTGAAAGAATCCTACTTTCTACTGTCGTCCTAGACCTAATCCCCATTTCTTTTAAGAAAATACATGGTTTAACGAACATACCTTGTTTCGAACGTTCGATGTCAATCCTTCTTCACGCTTGATCGCTTGCTAGAAGATATCCTTCCAAGACTGACCTGCGTAAAAAAATAGCAACAAACTCTACATGCATTTGTTCTACATATTAATGGGTTAGAGATTCAAACACATATTCACTAAACTATGAAGAACTCATATAGTGGGAGGGGAAAATCATTTCTTTATTAACTTTAATGAATCAACTTACAACGTCGAGACCGGCCACCGCTCCGCGAACTTGATCCTGGGCTCCTCTTCAAATGTCCTCCAACTTATTTTCTCTGTATCTCTCTTTGCACAAGGATGGCTAAAGGGTTGGGACAATGGGAATGTGCAATTGGGTAGAGTTTCTTTACTATTATTATCCTTCTCCAAATGGGACCCCTAACACTTCTTTTATAGGCTAGAAGAAGCTAGGTATTTGGACGAACCCTCGGCCATGCATGGTCGGGAGTTTCAGTTAACTCACCCAAAGATGTGTGTTATGTCAGCAACTTTCCTTTTTTTGTGCTTTTGTAGGTACACGTGGGTTGTTTGAGGTTAGCTAGCATGTACACGAGTGCAGTAATGGAGTAGGGTGCGTGGGCCCTTATAGAAGAGGTTTTTTAAAGAGTTGTTCAACAGTGTTTTGGCAAAGAAGGAATCTGAGATGGCCTGATGCTAGGTAGGCATGTCTGGTTCAAATTAGGGTTATAACACCAATCATCAAAGTATGCTTCTAAAAATTTATGTAGAAATTCCTTGAATGCTTCGACCACCAACCTGGAAAGGATGGTTGGGGAATTATTGAATCCAAATGGCATCACTATATATTGGTAGGATCTCCATTATGTTGCAAATGTGGTCTTATGGCGGTCTTCCTTGGCAATCTGGATCTGATGGTATCCTGAAAATCCATATGTAAAATAATATACTTCCTAGCCTCTCACATTATCTAACACTTCGTCAGTGAATGGTGTTGGGAAGGGGTCATGCAAACAAGCATCATTTAGCTTCATGAGATCTACACATATCCTGATCTCTCCTGTTTTCTTGTCCTGCACCACCATAGGGCTTATCCACTCTGATTCTTCGACAGGTTCTATAATTCCAGATTCTAGCATTCTGTCAAGCTCAATCTTCACTTTCTCCTTATATTTAGGGTTTAGACTATAAGGTCTCTGTTTTACTAGTCTAGCATCTCGCTTCAAAGGGATCCTCATCTCTCCCATAGGCCCTTTAATTCCATTCATATCAGTGAACTTGGTTGGAAACAAGTCTTGATATTCATGCAGTAACTCTGTAATTTTATCAATGGTAGCAACATCCTAATAGTCTCCAATGTTTGCAAACTTTGGTGTCTGCTCTGTTCCAATATTGACTTTCTTGATCTTGATCGGCTGTCCAATGAATGGTAGCTCAACTCCTTGTCCTTCCACATCTCTTTGGCCTTCTAGTTCTGCGATGTTCACCTTCCTCAGATCATCGCCTTCATTGGTATTGATGTTGTAATAGCCTTGCAGTTTCTGGAGAGGCACAATCCATTCATCCTCTTCTTGTTCTAAGGGAAGGCTAGATACCTCCTCGAATACTTTCTGTCTCACAACCTGCAATGCTTGATCTACTGAAGGATATTGAATTTCAAATAAGAAGGTGGTTACAAAATTATGAGTCATACCTTTCCAATCTGTAGTGATGAGGTGTAGTTCTGCTTGGAGGTACCAATTGATAGGTGTCATGTCCATCGCATTGATGAATTTGTGTACCCACTGATCTTGATGGATGTGGCTCTAGGCTTCTCACATGGTCCTTTGGGCAGCTTCAACCTGTGTAGAGAACTTCACAGCCTTCTACTTTTGCCAAGAACCTTGTTGTCATCAGGGTAAGACACTGTATCCAATCAATAATATTACTTTTGTGTGCCCCCCACCATCTTGATGGTGTGGCTTTCAAGGCCTCATCCATTGCCAATAATATATTTTGTGTCATTACACTTACTTCAAAGTCTGATAGGAAGGCTTCTAATGGATTTAGACCATCAAATCTGGGTAAGTTACTTATTTTTGTGCCAATCCAGCAAACTTCTCTGGTTAATCTAGCACATCTCTTCGTAGATACTTCATACATCTAGTTTTTCCAGTTCTCCAGTGCTTCTTCTGAGTCTGATGAGCATGTGTTGTCACTTTTCTAGCTTAAGTTTCCATCGGGTGTGGGATTAATGTAATCCTTTTGTCTGGCTATTAGCTTATATATATTTTCTAGTGCATATGCATGGTCTTCTTCTCTGATAGGTTGTGTGTATCGCTGACCTTCATCTAGATCTAAAGGTGCAATGACCCTAAGGACGTCTCTTTCAAAAGTCATACGTCTTTTCTTTAAGTCAACAACAGTAGAGTTATTGAAGGCCCAATCAATTCCTAACAATGCAGGGTACGGGAAACTATCATCAACTATTTCAATTACCTCAAAATCTGCAAATGTTCTTACTCCATCAATGTCCGCAGGGACATGCTCCAATCGTCCAAATGGGCTGACAGCTTGTTGGTTAGCCATCCTAAGCCTGATAGGGGAATAAGTCAACTTCATTTTTCCCATCAGTGCCCAGGTTTTATTAGTCATGACATTGACCTCCAACCCTAAGTCGAGAACTACATAATTTATCTCATTCTCTCCTATTTGAGCATTCAAATGTAATTCCTTATTTTTTCTTCTCTTTTTACCAATTTGGTGTACTTCCCTATTCAGTAAGGGGTCTATCTTTCCTAACTCATATTGTTTGATTAAATTTTTTAATTCTTGTACAGCGCTTTCATCCTGAACTAACTTAATACAAGTGTATAAAAATTCCATGATCTTGCTTACCTCTTTTCCTTCTTTTGACGAAGTAGACTGATCAAATGCTAGAGGCATTCCATATTCTCTTACTTCTAGTCTTATCTTTGATGCAGAGCCTTGGACTCCTCTGAATTATTTTCTGGCTTCCTCAAACATTTGTCTTTCTTTCTTTGCATCAAACATTTGTGTCTTCTCTGTAGCTTTCCTGATCCCTGAGTCTTCTGTAACCGTCCCTTGGGTTATTCTGTCATCTCCTGTGATAGTGCCTCCTCTTGTAATAAAAACGACTCTAGGGTCTTCTCCACGAGGTTCATCATATATCATTTGCACTTGTGGGTTCTGCTAAGGTCCTTGTCTTTCTTGAATATTAGCTAGTAGCACAGGACAATCCTCTATAACATGGTCAAACGAGTCGCAGTAGATGCAAGTGGTACAAGGGTTCTGACAATCCCTCACAAGGTGTCCTAGTTGTGTGCAGTTATAACATATGATATGTCCTTGGCCTCGACCTATTCCTCCTCCTTGTCCTCTTCCTCTGAATCCACCACGAGGATTGAAGTTTCCTCTTCCTGGAGAGTTGTACTTCTTAGTGTGTCCTTCTTGTTGTACTTTGCCTTGAATCTTATATATGTCTCTTGAAATTTCATGCATGAGATCATAATCCCTACAATCCCTATCATCATGTCCTACAGACTTACAGAATGTACAGTACAAATTTGTAAGTGTCTGAACATAATTTTTCATATAATAGCACTCACCAATATGATATATGTTTCTGCATACCTCGCACTAGGGTAAGGTGACTTGCTTCAAATGGCTTGGGGCTCCAGAAGTCAAGTATTCATTGAATAGAGGGAAGTGATCCTTGTCATGGCCTTCTGATCTACATCTGACACACCATATGTCTTCTCTTTTATCTTTTCCCTTGTCTTTCTTCGTATCTTCGACCTACAGAGACAAAATAGTTAGATGACTCAAGATATGGCTCATACCTGAGCTGGATTATCCCATAGTGGATGATTCTAGCTTCATTGCGATATCCTACGCCTCATATTGTGAAGCAATCTTTTGTTGCATCAGGGGAACTCTGATGTGTGGTAGAAGGGAAACAATGAACCATTCCTTGTTATGTTCGTCTGGGATCTGAAAAGTCAATCGACCTGTTAAGGTCTTGAATCTCTGATTGAAATCCCAAACAGATTCAACCACCTTCTTCTTGATCTCTTTCAGCTCTGTGATACATTAGGATTTTGACTTAGGTTTCTTGAATTTTGCAATCAACGTGTTCTTGATCTGATTCAATGGCTTAGGATGTGCAAGTCCTTGGACAAGTTTCATGTACCAACTCAGTGCATGATCTCTGAGATTTGTACTGAACTGGTTTATTTTAAAAGCTTCATCTGTGATATTCTCAATGTTCCATATGACTTCACATAGGAACCAATGTTGATTAGGATATTCAGATCCATCTCCCTTAAAAATAGGAAGCCTCATCTCATCTACCATAGATCTTACTAGGGTTCCTGACTGAATATGTGGTGGACTACTATTGATATTTCTCTGGGTACTCTAGTGGATGGGATTACTCTGGTTGCTTAATACTACTAAATCAACAGGAGGGATAACAGTACTTACTTCGATGTTCTGTGCAGTTTCTGAGATTTCAGGTTCTCTTCAGCGAAGCTCTTCAGCTTTTCCTTCCTCTGCCCTAGAGGGTTCTGAATGTTCCTCGTTTGTCAGTTCTGCTTCTTCTCCACTGTAGAAACCTTCCTCCCCATATTTCTTCTTAAATAGGTTCGCAAGATGAACTTCTCTGAATACTCTCCCACTGCGTGTATGTCCAGATTTTGTGTCGTTGTCGCTATCTGAATTCTTTAACATTAGCCTTTCTTGATCTGACCAATCTATTTTATCTTCAAGATGTTCTTCTCATGCAATAGCATCTTGATTCCCAGCTTCAGAAAATGAAAAATTTTCCCTCGGGGTCCCTTGAAAAAATATCTCTCGGCTTGGCTATACGATTCTACTCTATCAAAAACAAACTCTGTGATGTATCCTCCAATGGTACTATCAAACCAGTGATCTATTGCTCGTGATATGGTGTTATCAACTCTCTTGACCTTCTTGATCAAATTCGACATCCAAGCCATGGGAAGTCTAGATCGAATCTCGAACTGGGTATCTGCTAATCTAGCTAGCCACTCATATAGATCCTCATGGATTCCTCCAAAGAAGATCTTGTGAATATAAGTAAAGATATATTTATCTAACCAGTCCTCTAAACTAAGATTAGGGTTCTTGTTCTGGGCTTCAATGAAGTCCTTTTCTTGATCTTCTATCCACTTTTGAATCTCTATTTTCGATGGAAACCACCTTGACATTCCCTTAAGAAAATTATTGTCCTGACAATGGAACCATTTGTTGGCACAGGGGCAGAACCAGGGTTCAGCTCCAAGAGCGCACCAACAAGCCCTAACCACTGGCCCTTTCAGTAACACCTACAGAGTAGATGTAGTCTCACCCGAAGCAGTTATGAGGGGGTTGCAGGACAGAGATGTCTACAACCAAAGGGAATATCAAGTGGATCTAACTCAAGAACAACACAACATTCATATATCACTTATCAACTTAGATCTATTATGCACATCTACTTATCAGATATAAAACATGAATGCAATCATAGTATATCAATGATAGATACAAAATACCAATCACACACAACACAAAATATATGTGGTTCACCCTCTCTCTAGAGCTATGTCCACAGAACTGTGCTATAATATATTGAGGTAAAGCATACAGTTCTTGACTGTGATCTTAGCTAGCTGATCTTATTTCTTCTCCTCTCTTTCTCTCCCCTCCCTGTGCACCCAACTGTAGGGTTGATCTTCGCACCCAGCTGAAGATCTTACAATACCAGAAGGCTCTCACTCTCGGCACTTCTCTCTCTCAATACAATACTCACTCACATCAACAATACAACTAGATCAATAGAAATATCATACCAACCTGACCCAGGTCCTTTAGACCTTTATTTATACATTACAATAGCTCACCAACAGCCTTAGGCCAAAACCTAGGTGTCCAAAACCCTAGATACCAAAACCCTAGGTGTCTAAAACCCTAGGTCAACTTGACCCATATTTTTAGGGCTTCTCCAACCTGTCTTTCCTTTCTTCTCGCGCAGTGCTCCAAAGCATCCAACGGTGGCTTTTTCTTCTTGTTGAGTTGTCCACGATGCTTCTCCCTTGCTTATTTTTTATCCCCGATATCCTCTTCCAACGTCTTTCTTTCCCAGGCTTCACTCCACATTTTCTGCTCTTTTGTTCACTTCGACCCAATAACAGTTACTGTGTCTTCCACGTAGTTCGCATTCTCCCTTTTCTTCCTTGATCTTCGCATACTTCCATAACCAAGGGCCAATAGGTGCTCAACTCAAATATGTTGATTCTTTGAAAGTGACTTTTCTCTATTATTAAGAGAACGAAGGTCCACCACTTTGGACGATATGACAACTGATTCTATAGAGGTAGAAGTGAACCTAATGGCTTCAGGGAAGATAATAACTAATGTTGGAAGAGACACAAATAGAGCTCAAGACAAAGCACAACCTTCGACATCTCAAACATCAGAGGATAGATTTGAAGCGATGATGAGAAACATGGAGAGGATGATGGAAAGAATGGCTCTAGTTAATAGGCTAACCCCATAGACCAGGTAGATGGTCCACCTAGAAATCCGAGGAGACCCAAATATTAGGCAAATAAATCAAGAAAATCAAGCAGATCTAGCAAATTTGGGAAACCAAGCAAATCGGGGAAACCAGGCAAATAAGGGAAACCGAGGAAATCAAGGGGAACAACAAATCAAGCCTCCCTTCCAAAATAATTATGTAAATTAAGGTTATGATGGATATTTCAAAGATAATGTGAATTGTTGTGATGATAAAGAAACAAAGATATTTTTTACCAAAGAATAACATGACCAGTTCGTAGATGCAAATGAAATATTTCTGGAAGATGATGAGGAAAGAGTATCAGTGGAAAAATAAGATTATGAGACCCGACTACAAAACGCCATCATGCAATTCCAAATAAAATATAACCACTGGAATAAAAAATTACCCCCAAACTTGTTGGATTACTGAGAGGGGGGGTGAATCAGTAATAGAGTAATTATAATCCTTTTTCTTCAAATGTTATATCAATGTAGAATTATTATCCAATAATGAGCAGTAAGAAATAAACAATCACACACATACATAGTACACCAATGTTTTACGTGGAAACCCAAATCGGGAGAAAACCACGGAATGCTTTTTCTTATATGTCTTGAAGAATTACATTCATTGGAAGCACCAACTTCATTTGTTTTCCATCTGCAACTGGAAGGAGGCTCAAACCCCATAGTTTCTCAGGCTACAACCTGAGGAAAGCTCCAACTCCCCAATTCTTTGGCTACAACCAGAAGGAGGCTACAACCCCCAATGTTCTATGGATACAACCGGAAGGTGGCTACAACCACCTGTCCTTGCCCCATATTGCCACCCTAAAGTAGAAGTAGAATGATGGAACCACTGTCACACTATCACTGTGAGATATACCGCTGTAAACCTGTACCAATAAATCTGAACCATGCATCAACCATGCGTCAACCTGTACCTCAACCTGTAATCAACCTGTACCATAAACAAGTGCATCAACCATGCACCAATCTGTAATTAACCTGTACCATAAAAAAGTGCATCCAACCATGTACTAAGTATGTACCAATCATGTGTCAACTACTCATCAACAATGACTCATCAATATGTACCAACATCATCAACTATACACCTCATGTATGTGCACCAATGCATCAACTACTTGTCTCAACCATGTACTCAACATGTACCACAACCAAAAGCCCTCATCAATTTCATCATCCAAATCTGATTTGTAGCTATGTAATATACCTTGTGTATATGATCACATTCTTGCAAACCTTCCTTAACTTTAAAAACAAGAGACTAGCATTTTCATCAAACTTTTCTTTAGTCTTACATGCCTAGTTTTGGATTAGTCAAAAACCCTAACTTGAAGTAATCATAACTTTTAACCTATAATGTATAAATATTTGAATCTAATACCAAATTTTATTCGGTGTGTTTAATGTAATTCCTCCAAGTTTCACTACTTGGAACTTCTCAGAAAAGGAGTTATAGAAAAAATGGCATACCTTGTTGAATTCTGGCTTATTCTAGAGAGTGACCTTGTAGAGCGTGCCCCACACAAAATATTTGATGAAATTATTTGAAACTATTACACAGCATACTACATACTATACCCTAACCAACACATTTGGTCTCACTGAATTTGGATCTGTTATGAAGAATTTATGACGTTTTTACCCGAAACACTTGATTTTGACTAGTTTTAGGACTAGCCACAAACCCTATTTTCCACAGAGTGTAATTCCCAAAATACAATGACCCACAAGATGAATTGTTTTTCCGCAAATACTTGGATATGTCTTCTCACTTTCATAACAATTTCATGGTCTGAATCATTATAGAAAAAATGTTATAGTGAAAATGGTGAGATGACCTGTAAATAACATACCTTAGAAAGCACCATCAAAAGAATTTATCCTTCCTTGCATTTCGGCCTTCTTTTCTTCACCTTCACTCAGAATTCTAGTTTAGATATCCTTGGATACCTCAGACACATATAGATATTCAATATTCTCAAGTTTAATTCAAATGAGAGAGCCTTGCCTCTTATTTATACTCTCCAAGTAGCTTCCTTAAAAACATCTTCTAGGTCACTTGGCCCACTTTCCTTATTTTAGGGTTGGGTCCACTTCTAATTTCTCCATTAAATTTATTATTGAAATAACTTATTTTGTATTCACTTTGAATTACAATACACTCATCACTTCACTTTGTTATTTACCTTTTAAAATCTCTTAAACCACTTTGACTACTTTGACCTTTTGGGGCTTCTAGATGACATACGAGGGTCCTCCAACTTCGTAAGGCCATAACTCTCAAACCGTGAAAAGTTATGTGACATTATACATACCACCAGAAATGGCATGACATGTACTATCCATATAGAATAGTATTATTTAAAAATATATCATAACTCATACTGTTACCTATCAAACAAACTTGGGTCCATTACCCAAACTTGGGGTCTCCAACTTCTCATGGCCATAACTCTCTAACCATGAGGAATTATGTGATGTTCCACATACCACCAGAAATGAAATGACAAGAACTATCCATCTAGGATATTTTCCCTAACAAATTCACTTTCCTTCATCTCATTATTCCACAATTAAGCATGGGTTCTCTTACTCCACAAAGCGTCTTCCCGTGAGGGTTTTCACCATAAGGGGACCACTTTGGAGTTCATCCATATTTACTTCTTATCAAACATGACAAAACAATAATGAGTCATATTTACATCAAACAATATTGGGTCCATTACCCAAGCCTTTGTGCTACGGGGCTTTCTTCAAAGGTTGACATCAATGAAAACCAACCTTAATCAACATTCTCCCCCTTTGGCATTGATGGCAACACTTTGATGCAATACTGAAATCATATCACTCATGCTCCCCCTGGAGCCATGCCTTTGTCCTCTACATCTTATAAATCTTCTCCCCCTGGAACCATGCCTCTTTCCTCTATATCTGATAAATCTCTCCCCCTTTGTCATCAATGGAAAATGTATATTTCCATCCGGGGTTGCTCCCCCTAACAGACTATCCTCTTATGGTGCTTCCTCGTGTACATCTAAGACATATAAGATAAGAATTCATTTTTGGAGTAGAAATAACTACAAGTCTTTGGCAAAGATATTCAAAGGCTTCCCATGGAAGTGGTTTTGTAAAGATGTCTGCCACTTGTTCTTTTTTTCCCACATACTCAACTCTGATGTTCTTTTCTGCAACCTGTTCCCGTAGAAAGTGATATTTGATTGGAATGTACTTCGTCTTGGAGGGCATCACCAAGTTTTTTGAGATATTGATGGAACTTGTATTATCACAATATATTGGAATGGGCTCATCATACTTAGCCTGCATATCTGTCAAAGTTTGTTTCATCCAAAGAACCTATGTACAACATGCTGATGCAATATACTCTGCCTTGGTTGTAGATAGAGATACCGATGATTGTTTCTTTCTTAGCCATGATACCAAACACTCACCTAAGTAGAAATTTGCTCCACTGGTGCTTCATCATTCATCAATACAACCTGCCCAATTTGCATCTGTGTAGGAAATATGTGATAGATATTTTCCTTTTGGATACCATAATCTAAACTCTTTTGTTCCTTTGAGATATCTTAAGATCCTCTTTACTGCTAATACATGTGATTCCTTTGGTGCTGCTTGAAATTGTGCCACCTGTACAACTTCCTGCATTACATCTGGTCTGGATGTTGTCACATATAGTAGGCTGCCAATTATTGACCTATATTGCCTCTGATCTGTAGACTTTGAATCATCATCTTTGCTCAACTTATAATTGGTTTGCATGGGAGTGATAACTGGCTTGCAATCTTCCATTCTGAAACTCTTTAGCATTTCTCTTATATACTTGGTTTGAGAAATAAAAATTCCTTAGTTGCTTTGACGTATTTGAAGTCCCAGAAAGAATGATAGTTCTCCAAGTAATGACATTTCAAATTCATTCTGCATGTCTTTTTCAAATTTTTGGCTTAACCTGTCATCATCACTACCAAAAATAATATCATCAACATAAACTTCAATTAATAAAATATTACCTTGACTTACCTTGATGTAGAGGTTGTTGTCTGCACTTCCTTTTATGAACCCTACCTGTTGCAGATACTTATCCAGTCTGGAGTACCATTCTCTAGGATCCTATTTTAAACCATACAAGGCCTTCTTTAATTTACACACATAGTATGTGTTCTCTGACAACTGAAATCCTTCTGGTTGTTCAATGTAGACTTCTTCTTCACGTTCCCCATTCAGAAAAGATGTTTTTACGTCCATCTGATATACTTTAACATTTTTGGAGTATGCATAAGCTAAAAGCAAACGGATTGTTTCCATTCTGGAAATTAGGGCAAATGTCTCTTCAAAGTCGATTCCTTCAATATGTGCATATCTTTTACATACCAATCTATCTTTGTTCCTTGTAACCTGTCCATCTTCATTCAATTTATTTCTGAAAACCCATTTTGTGTCGATCACATTCTTATTCTTTGGTCTTGGAACCAATTCCCAAGTGTCATTTTTCTCTATTTGATCCAATTCTTCATCCATGGCC
>ML790564.1:86325-105816 GCA_009831015.1 Picea engelmannii
TTGACCTTTTGGGGCTTCTAGATGACATATGAGGGTCCTCCAACTTCGTAAGGCCATAACTCTCAAACCATGAGGAGTTATGTGATGTTCTACATACCACCAAAAATGGCATGACATGTACTATCCATATAGAATAGTATTATTTGAAAATATATCATAACTCATACCGTTACCCATCAAACAAACTTGGGTCCATTACCCAGACCTGGGGTCTCCAACTTCTCATGGCCATAACTCTCTAACCATGAGGAATTATGTGATGTTCCACATACCACTAGAAATGAAATGACAAGAACTATCCATCTAGGATATTTTCCCTGACAAAATCACTTTCCTTCATCTCATTATTCCACAATTAAGTATGGGTTCTCTTACTCCACAAAGCGTCTTCCCGTGATGGCTTTCACCATAAGGGGACCACTTTGGAGTTCATCCATATTCACTTCTTATCATCCATGAAAAAAAAATAGTGAGTCATATTTACATCAAACAATATTGGGTCCATTACCCAAGCCTTTGTGCTACGGGGCTTTCTTCAAGGGTTGACATTAATGACAACCAACCTTAATGAACAATATCCCCCTTTGGCATTGATGGAAACACTCTGATGCAATACTGAAATCATATCACTCATGCTCCCCCTGGAACCATGCCTTTGTCCTCTGCATCTGATAAATCTGCTCCCTCTGGAACCATGCCTCTGTCCTCTGCATCTGATAAATCTCTCCCCCTCTGTCATCAATGGAAAAGGTATCTTTCCATTCGGGGCTACTCCCCCTAACAGGCTGTCCTCTTATGGTGTTTCCTCGTGTACATCTAAGACATATAAGATAAACATTCAAAAATCATTCATTTTTGGAGTAGAAATAACTCCAAGGATTTGGCGAAGATATTCAAAGGCTTCTCGTGGAAGTGGTTTTGTAAAGATGTCTGGCACTTGTTCTTTTGTGCCCACATACTCAACTTTGATGTTCTTTTTTGCAACCTGTTCCCGTATAAAGTGATACTTGATTGGAATGTGATTCGTCTTGGAGTGCATCATCGGGTTTTTTGAGATATTGATGGCACTTGTATTATCACAATATATTGGAATGGGCTCATCATACTCAACCTTTATATCTGTCAAAGTTTGTTTCATCCAAAGAACCTGTGTACAACATTTTGTTGCAGCAATATACTCTGCCTCCGTTGTAGATAGAGATACCGATGATTGTTTCTTGCTTGGCCATGATACCCCATAGGTGTCTTTTATCTTCTGCACAAGAGCGCGATCCATGGTCTTCCCTAGATAGAAATCATGTGGGTCAGGGCCTTGCATGCTTATCCCGGTGATCTGATTAATCAATGTCAGATCCATTGTGATACAATGATTCAACCATAAATATCTGCCATGGTAGCACGACAACAATAGCTTTACGCATGTGTTCACTTCTTGGTGCCTTTCGAAGTGCAGGATCTTCATAACGTTGAGGAGGGTGGACTGCGAGAGGTTCATGGTCCATGACTAGGGTATGATATTCGAGTTCTTTACCTTGGTTCTAGTCAGATACTTGTGTGGGGCGAGCATGTTGTACACCTTCCTATCACCAAGGTTGAAGTCACTGAACTTCAATGCTGCGATCTTATCTCTGTCTGTGCGCATTGCGCGTATCCCCTTCGGGAGGTATGCAATGACTAATTCATATTCAAAGTCTCTGGGCACATTGTCTCGGTTTATTGTGCCACTTAGAGGTGGTAGATAGGCAGGTAGAATTCTCAGAATCAGCTTAGCATTCACTAAGTCATCCTTGTGTTTAGTTCACCTTTCACGGGATGGTCCAACTCCGTGAGCAGTGGATGGGGACGCTTGCACTATTTTTTTTTATGAAGCCTAGATACCTTCATACATCGACATGGATTTCTCAGTTATCAAGTCAATCAAAACTTCCTCAACAGCTTTCTCTGCAACGCTCAATGCTTCCGACATACGCACTCGAGGTGAACAATTCGCGGGTTTGGGGAGAAACTTAGACATGGTAATGAGATAGAGAAGGAGAGAACAATGATCAATGTATAAACTTGTCTTAGTCTATGGGCTCGAATTCTCAATTAGCAAAAAATGTTCTCGGTGCATGGCACAACGTGATAAATAGGTAACTCGACAATGGTGTGCTTACAACGGGTATGAGCCTCCATTAACTCCTGTTCGATCTGTTATGGCATGGCCCAATGGTCTGATGAAAAAAATTTATTGCTTTTATTCCTGTTTGAAGCGGGATTCGAACAGATATATCGGCCCCAACGACAATATTGCTTCATCATGGTGAAGTGCCATGTGTCGTTCTGATATCTCGGTGAAGCTCCAATTTTACAATTTTTCTTTCTGCGAGGTCTCCTCCAGAACCTCCTGTAACTTTTTAGTCTTAGCCCTCTTCTTTCTTAATTGTCGAGCCTTTTTTCCAGTGATCTTCATCTCGGTAGTTCTTTTTCCATTCTGATTCTTGTCTTCTGTGGTCTTAGTCACTTCACGTTGTAGAGATTCTTCCCTAGGGTTCCTGGCTAATACTTCTTCTTTGTCAGGGATAGGTAGTTCAATATTTTGTGGATTCTCTCATGTTCTCTTAACTTCGACATCTGGGTTACTATCATTAAACATCTTCGATCTGCTCTCCTTTTATTCAATACATTGTGCAATCTTTCTGGTCATGAAAACTTTTAACTCTTGCTTCTTTTGTTCCAAAACTTCTTCTTCTTCTTTTCGTCTAGCTTGATCTCTATCAATCCAAGGTTTTCCTATTAACATGGTAAACGGGGCGTGGTTCTCAATAATTTGAATAATCACAAAATATTCTTCCATCAAAGTTCCATTGATAGTCATAGGTATCTGAGTGAGCCTCCCACACAGGTTTACCAGTTTTCCTCTGAATAACCCTATTCCTCTTAGTGAAGGGATCATAGCAGGCCTTCATATAGCTTCCCAAATTCTTTCTATATTGATATTCACTTATGTTTCCTCATCTAGAACACAGTCAATGTCAAAGTGCCTTATTCTTACTTCAAGGCACTCCTTGTCTTTAAAAATCTATGATAGTCTAACATGTCGATGGTCATCCAAGGTGTCTTTCATCTGTAGTAATACCTTATCTGATTCTTTCTGGGGTTCTTCTATAGCCTTTGTTTCTAGATCTGTCTTAGGGTTTTCTTGTCTTATGTTCATATTTTCAAGCTTAGCAATCATTCTGGGGAAATCCAACACTTCATGGTCTAGAGCTTTGCAACAAAGACAAATAAGTCTTCCACCAGGGCATTCCTTAGCAAGATGTCCCGGTCTTCTACAACTGTAACAGAGGGTTAATCCTCTCTTTCTTTTAAATAATCCCCGACCTCTTTTGTACTACACACTAGGATCATAGGAGCTAACCTGCAATAAATTATTTCTAGGATCATGCATCCATTTGTTAGTCCAAACATTCTTTATATGCATTGGTATAACATATCTTTCACTAGTCTTATTAGATCTATTCATATCAAACCTTCTTTTATCTATTAGTACCCTACTGTTCAAACTAGGAAAAACTCTATTAAACATACCTAGATCCATACTCTAGAAATAAAAATTTCCACTTATCTTACCTCTACAGAGCATAAAGATTCCAAATCTAAAAATTTTAACTATTCTTACCTTTATTAGAGCACAAAGCTTGCAGATCTTACCTCTTTTAATCATAAATTCTTACTTTTACCTTACTTAGAGTGCCAAGCGTTCAGATCTTGCTTCTTTCCTTCATATTTGGTCTTCTTTTCTTCAGATCGGGCTTCTTTCTTTCATATCTGACCTTCTTTCTTTAGCACAGAGCTCTATAATTCAAGTAGAATATTGCACACTAGGGAAACAGATATACGCACAGAGATTTCACAGTTTCAGGATGGATCTTTGCACAAAGCTTCTTCTTTCTCAGTTCCTAGCAATCATAGTTTCAGGTCTTGGAAACGAAACCATTTTTTGGCATAGGGGCAGATCCAGGGTTCAACGCTACAACAACGCACCAACAAAACCATAACTACCGGCCCTTTGACAACACCTACGAAGCAGATGCAGTCTCACCCGAGGTAGAGGCAGGGGTAGTTGCAAGACTCAGGTGTCTGCAACCTTAGCTGGGACATGGATCTGTGATTATAATACTTAATACAACTCTTAGCACCATTAGTTCCTTAAAATTTAATCACTATTCACTTCGATGATACAACAGATGTTCGCAACATTCACACTAATCTATCGTATTCAAGCACTTAGCATATACAAATGGATCAGAATGAGCATATCAAGCACTAAGCATGACTATCTAGATCAAATCTAACATTCTCACATATAATAAGCACAAAGCATAAATAGATCTATCTAAACATATCAGAGCACTTAGCATATAACATATGAATACATCAAGACAAAGCACAAATTACATAACACAGTGTTTAAGTGGTTCACCCCCACCTTGGGGATACGTTCACCAACTCTTCTTCTTTATTGTCTTCAATCAATCGGTTACAAGCACAAAGCCATCAAAACCCTTACTCTGCACAGGACAGAAGATCTGCGCAACTCGCTAGATCCTTCTTCCTTGTGCTACATCACTAAGCTCTCCACAATCCGCTACAAGGATCTGCACTTAGCTCTACAAGTCTCTTACATTCATGCACAAAGCGCTTACAGACTCTACTTTCACTTAGCATACATTCACATCACATAGATGCCCTATTCTCTCTCTCCTTTCTTACATTGCTTATCCTTCAATTTATACATAAAAAATAGGCCTAAACATGGGTAAACCCATGGGCCGACATCCCATTCCCATTACATATTCCCAAAAAACCTAAAAGGGGGTCAAGATCCTATGAACTCCACTTCATCTTACACTCCTCCTTCGACAGGCTGTCGAAGTCCCAAAATAGGTCAACATGACCAAGAAACTCCCAAAACTTGGTCAAGGGACAACAAGAATATACATCAATAGTTGGTCAAATTCATCTCATTGAGACAGTTCAAATACTACACTCACTTGCTGAGAATGTTTCTGGAATCCAACAAAACTGAATTTCCTGAGACTGCTTTTATTTCGACCGAGTGTAAAAGGATCACCATGCTCATCTTCATCAACAAGATTAAGTCCAAGGTATACAGTCTCATTTTTGGATCATATCTACCGAGAGTTCTGGAAGAAATGAAAATCTCACTACAGCCAAATCCAGAGAGCATGGTAGGAGATTGGGTTATGTTCACATAATCTACTGTGATTTGGGTATATGGATACTAGGAAGGACCTTATGTTTTACCAGTTTTGCTAACACCCAGGATCTTTGCTTTGGAGTTCATAAGACAAAGGATCATCTCAGAGACTGAGCATTTTCTGAAAGCACACAAGGCTTCTAATATGAAATTTCATTTCATGGTAGGTCCCTTTGTGGTGAAGAATAAGTCATGTTTACCCCAGATTCAATCCAAGCTTATTGAATTTGGTTTTATAAAGTTTCAATGGAGAAGATACTATCTGCATCAGATCATATCAAAGAGAAGGTTGACTAGTAGACAAGGTCCCTATGAACATGGACATGTCAAAGGATTCGACGAGTTGGCTAATCTAGAGACATGTGTAGATATGGAGGTCACCATGCAACAAAGTCAAACGAAACAAACAGAACCAACCTCTCAGCAAGCACATAAACCTTCCCCTAGGTTGGTTATCAAAACTCCCAAAATGAGTGTCTACAATAAGAGGAACTGTTTACAAGCACTAGGTGCCAGTAGCTAGCAAAAAATTCTCAAGAAAATGAAAATCACATCATCATCTAAAGTAGTTGACCTGGAAGACGAAGAACTCAAAGGAGAAACATGCACGGAGATGGTAGAGGCTATAACCAAGAACGAATAAACCAATACATAAAGTAGGCCACAAAATGAAATCAACACAAAGGTTTTCAGCAACAGGAAATACATATTTGGCTAAACACCTGGGGCAATGTACTAGTCCAAGGAAGATTTAATGAATTAGTATGCTGTGAAGGGAAGTATGGAAAACAGTGAAATAAGAGACCATCTACCTGAAGTAGAAAGGACTTCTCAGCATAATGCTTCCTTACTCTCATTCAGGGTTGTGGAGAAAAAGACATTTAACATTGCAGTGGCTAATGATGATAAGGTATCTGAGATCAAAATACACTACGAAAACATTGTTGCCCCTGACAAAGTAAAATTTCATAGGAATGCCAATGATATGTTATATTCTGATTATCTGAGCTTGGCTCTAAAAATTGCAAGATTAACAACATATGCATCAAAACTAGACGGACAACTGAAACAGGAAAAAGTGTCCAGCAAAGCCTGGATGACACAGGTCAAAAGGCTAGAGTATAAAGGTCCCCAGGGGTTGAAATCCTATTTGGATGAAAAGGAAAATATGATCCAATGTCTAAAGAAAAGGCTAAATATGTCACCTATAGATCATCCACAGACAACATAATTGACTACATTGGAATAGGAGAAAGAAACATTCAGTCAAGAGGCACTCAATTACAAGGATAAACTGCTGCAATTGGAGAAATAGAAGGAGCATTGGTCACTAGCACAGGCAACAACATCAGACATGGTAGTTATTATACCTACTAATACAGAGGTTGGATTGAGCACTGATGGGTTAGTCCAATCTATGTCCCAGGTAAGCTTAAAAAAAGGTGAGATCAAGAGTCTCAAAGAGAACATGGAAAAGTTGAAGCAGGAGATGAAAGCGAAGGATGAAAAGGTGGCGCAACTCCACAGAGAAAATCAAGATTTGCAGGAGAGAGTGAGCAAGCTAAAAACCAGGTTAAACGGTAAGATGTTATTGCAGGGAACCAAACATGTAATATGGGATGTTATTTCTACATATATTGCTAAATTCAGGGTTAATTTGAATTTTTTCAATGACAAAGATAACATGGTTGCTATAGCTCAGAACAAATGCGTTGATGTAAATGAAATATTAGCAAAGAAGCCCTCGGAGTGGGCCCAAAATGCTATTGATTTACTGAATGATGTACCAACTGCTGAACTTCAAACCATTGGTGTGAAAGATAGGACCACGTTGATCATTTTGACCAGAAGGATCATTTCCAAGAACAACTTATTTATATCGGTCCAAAACAAAGCTATGCAAATGGAGCACATCATACAGGAGTTTAAAGATGCTTTTGAATTTTTTTTTGCCAAAGGCCTTCCATCATTTTGGGATGGTAAAGGCTCATTATACAATCAATAAGACTATCACTCTCTTCCCATGCAATGAAGAATGGATCATTCTAAGTTCGAAGATATGGAAGAAAGTATGAAAGGCTCGAGTCTAGTAGAGCATTTGGCTACAGATTTTGAAATTTTAAACAAGTTTAAAATAGTGAAGTTCATCATGCCAACCATGTCCTATGCTACATGCATTGAATTCGAAATTTTTATTAAAGAGATGATGGATTACGAAATCCCCTCTGATCCACAATGGAAATAAATCGTGTGGTTGGGTAAGACAAAGTGCAAGATCTTCGAAACCAACAGGTGATCTCCAGGTGTCCCCAATTTTGTAGATCCGGCAAAAGCTCAGAGCGAGACAGATGGCACAGAGGAAATCAAACAATCAGAGGAATTGTTCATGATTTTGAGACGTTTTCTTTTTGCTAATTATTGTAAATCATTTCATGTACTGAAACTGTCAGTCGAGATTGTTATATAAGATGAAACGTTTTAGTTTTAGTTGTTTTGATCAAATTGTATAAGTACTAAGAGACTTGAATTGATTAATGTTGGTATAATTGCAAGAGAACCTTTTGGTTGTATTAGACTCTATTTTGCAAATTTTCTGAATTTGAATTGAATATAAATGCGGAAGATTTTGAAGTCTCTATGAAAAAATTCTAAAGGGTGGTGATATGAGCTTTGTTTCCTTTCATCGTATGTATTTCCCGTGACCTGTCTTTCATTTTCATTTTCTTTGGTTTGAATTGGATATTTAAAGGCCTAGAATTTATTATTTGATTCTCTTGGCTTAAGCAATTTAAACTGTGTGATTGTCTTCTTAACTAATTTAGAATTCATTTCAATAATGCTCTGATGCAGTTATTTGTTTCCTTTATCTTCCTACACTCTATCTAAATTTAATAATAACTCGGATTCATCGCCTCGTTTAGCCTTTATCCTCTGGAGTGTTGTATTGGAGGATGCATTGTTTTCATTCACGTTCAGAATTTTGACTCCATGTCCCTGTGTGTTTCTCCCCTTCCTTGCCAGCAACTTTATTAAAAAACCCCAAAACAAACCAAATCTAGCCACCAATTCCCAATGAAGTATCAAGTGACACGAGAGATCCCTATCTGAGTTGAACAGGCTAGTGCCTCAACTCTAAATCTGGTTAAAACAGTTACCTCTGTCGTTTGTCTATTCAACTAGACAAAATTTCCAGAGTGCTAACAATTCCAGATGCACAATGTCCCAAAATGCCAAAAAACATGCAATTCCTCTACTTCAAATGCAAGCTAGTTTCACTACCCAAAAGAAAGAATGCATTTATCTTCTTTGTTTGATTATGATGTACATAGAAATTAAATACAAAACCTTCAATTCTCCACTACTTTCAATTAGGAGAAAGAGTCCTATGCAGATGCAAAAGACACGAAGAAAAAGGGATACAAACAAAGCATGCACTCAAGGTAGTGAGGTATGAAAGAAAACAAGTAGAAACTTGTTCTAACAAGTAAGAACACCGTCAAGGATTCTAAAACCAATCAAGAATTCAAGGAACACAAATAAAATGCAGAGAAGAATCCAAGAAAAGATAGGGAGAAAGATAAATCACTCAAATTGTCTCGACAAAACAAGCAGCTAGAAAGGGAAATTTTCACATTTCTGAAAAGGTTTCAAGATCCAATCAAGACAATAAGGGGTGATAATCACCAAATATCAACCTAAACAACTTCACAAACCAATCACAAAGTCTGGGTAAATACTTCCACAAAATAGGTTGAGAAAATCTGAGTAGAAAAGGGAAAAAATCCTCCAAAAAGGAGACTAGGGCTCCCTGTCTCAAGGGGACAGAGCATTGCAATGCTCCCTAAAAACCTATGGGGGATCACTGGCCAAAGATCAGCACTCTGGTATGGCCTAGGGGGGGGGCATTGATCCTCCCAGAAGCGCAAAAAAAATAGCCAAAAAATTGCAAAAAACTCACCTAGAATGCATACAAAATGGTGAAAATGCTAGTGAAGGTAGGATAAGGATAATGGATCATAAACACACATAAAAAGTGATCTGAAATGTCGTAAAATGAAAGGGACAAATGAAGGAAAGACAAATAGGATTCCTTCCCCAGTGGAATCGCCAATTTCTGTTACAGAGAAATCCCCTTGTGGACAAGTGGATTCTCTCTTGGATACTAGACCCCTATGACCAAGACAGAAAAGTGCTATTGTGGACACTGACTTTCCTTTTAGATCTAATTAAGTTTATATATGAAGAGGAAGAAAAAATGTGTACCTTTTTAATGGCGCTTGTCCTCGCGCAATCCATTTTTATCTTTGATCCTAAACTCCTCAATAAGTCCTATAGAACAAACAAATATACAACAAACTTCCTATTCTACTGAGATTAGCTTAAAAACAGATCTATCTACTAGAGACAAGTTCACAACATGTACGCAAACTTTAAAGGAAACATGACAAGCATAGATTTGTATTAATGAGAACAGAGTGGTTCTTAGAGCCATGGATGTAGTGCATCATCTTCACCAAGCTCCCTTTGTCCAGACCCTTGCTCAAATAATCCACACAGAATGTTGATGCTTCAATGATATCTCCCTTATGAGATCATAAGTTTGATGCTTCACAATGTCTCCATCCGTTCCTTATGAGATCATAAATTAGGTGCTTCTCTCAAACTCTATCCTCCCTCTTCCATGGAAATCCCTCATTATATAGGATTTGGAGGCTTAACCACCATGGAGAGGATCTCTCATCATATCCACTAAGAAAGGGATCTCTAAGATATTTAGGGAGAAAATATATCTTAAGGATTTTGGGGACGAAATATCTCTCAAGGATTTTAAGGAAGAAATATCTCAACCATCCATGAGATCCTTCACCTTCCCTAAAAAAATAGGAAACCAAATGTGAGGGGAATTCTCACACTTAATTACTTTTATTTTTATGAATATTAATAATAATTCATGTGCACTTGGTTCTCACACTTAATCAATTTCTTTTCCATGAAAATTAATAATAATTCATGTGTACTTGGTATTTTTCCCTTCATGTAATATATCCCTCCTCCACATTGACTAGGGATCATGCCATAGGTTATTCCATGGTGTCAAGGTGTATGAGACACTTATATGACACTTTACAACACTTAGGGTGAGGCACCTAGGTGTGCAAATTGCATGTGTACAAAGACATGGAGAAAAACAGGAGTCGTTGTATGATAGAATAGAGAATGAGCTCAAAGACATCCAACAAGCTATCCAGTCAAGCCGCGCAGTCTCTATTGCGTCATCTTCAACAAAGAGTGTAGAATTGGGGGATGAGCCCACCAAATTATGCAGATTAACAGATGCAACAGAGACTTGACTTCGTCGAGTCCAAGAAGAAAAGGAGCAGGACACAGAGGCCTTAAAGAAAGAAACGTAGGAGGTCCTAGAGCAACTTTGAGTTGCACAGCTGGAGAAAGGTGAAATTCAGTCGAAGTTCGAGCAGAACAATGCAAAGATAAAGGAAGAAAAATACCAGCTGCTTGCAGAGAAGACTATGGTAAAGGAGGTAGTGACTAGAGCACTCCGCTCTATGCCGAGCTTGGCATAGGAGGAACTAGAGTCAAATGCAATGCAAGTGGGGAAGCTCACCAAAGCCATTCAACAGATTCAAGCATAGATCATAGAGTTAGAAATCCAAGTAGTACCTAGCACTCCGCAAGAAGTGCAAGATCAGAGGGAAGAAATTTCCAGGAGCGCATTAGAAAGAATCATAGTGTTGGCTTGAGAATGTAAGAAACTAAGTAATTGAAGTGTGCATACCTATGAGCGCCTTGCAGAAGACTCGGATCTAAGGACATTGGAGGCACAACTCCAGAAGGCAAAGAAATAGGTGTCCACAGTGCAAGCACAAATGAAGTTGCTAACTACAGTTGAGAAGATGAAGAGGTCGCAGGAGCAATGCACAGTTCAACAGCAGGTCACTTCCATCCAAAGTGAAGTTATGGAGGTGACACAGAGACTCCAACTGGTGCAGAACGAAGCCTACACACTTTTTGAAGAGATCAAGTGACAAGGCTCAAAGTTGGAACAAGTGGTCGCAATAGTGGAACAACGCCTGGAAGGGCTTGTCACCAAGAAAGTAGTTCAAGATTTTGCTGAGCATGAGGCTCTGGAGAAACAACAAGTCGAGGTAGCTCGAGCTAAGATTGAGGCCTTCGAGGAAGTGTTGCCCAGATCGGAGTGACTCGGGATGAGTCACAGGTGAGTGTTTGGGGCATGTTGGTACTCGACCAAGTTTTGAGGAAACATTGGTCGTGTTTGACCATTTTTGGGACTTCGACATGTTGGTTGAAGACGGAGCGCCCAGGCAAAGCAGAGATCGTGGGATCTCACCCATTTTGTGGGATTTTTGGTCTTTTAGGGTTTATGTAATGGGTATGGGATGTTTTCCCATGGGTTTTCCCATGCTTATGCCTTTTTGTAATGTATAAATAAGTATCTAGGTGATGTAAGTAAAGTAGTAATTGGATTAGAGAGGTCATTGGCTTAGTGCATGAGTAGTGGCTTTGTGCGAAGAGTATTGTAAGAGACTTTGTGCATAGACTGTGTAAGTCTTTGTGCCCTGACCTAAATCAGGGAAGGAGGATCTAGTGAGGTGCACGCAGATCTCATGTCCCTTGGTGGAGTTGGCTCTGTGGCTTTGTGCACAAAAGTAGAGGGATGTAAGAAGCTTGAAGACTAATAAAGAAGAAGAATAAGTTGGTGGACGTATCCTCACATTGGGTTGAACCACATATATCCTGTGTCAATGTGCTTTATGCAATGTTGTTCATGTTATTTATGTATCTAATTTCTTAGTGCATTGTTCTTGATGTAGGATAGATAGATCTATGAATTCTTAGTGATTTATAATGTGAATGAATGTTAGATCTTAGCCTATGCTATGGGATAAGAGTTTTTAAGGGTTAGATCTTGGTTGTTTATGTGCTAATCTATAATAAGGTTTAATATGTGATTTGACTAAGAATCATAACTTAATGCATACTTTTGACTAAGTTCTTTGTTAAGTGTTGTAATCACAGATCTGTGTCCCAACTAGGTTGTAGACACTTGAGTCCTGCAACCCCCCCTGCCTCTACCTTGGGTGAGACTTCATCTGCTTCGCATTTGTTGCCGAAAGGGTTGTTAGTTAGGGTTTTGTTTGTGAGATTTTGAAGCATTGAACCATGGGTTTACCCCTGTGCCAACAATACCTCCTTTTAGACGATCTTCAACTCCTAGGTATCAAACTATATTTTTTGGTTTATGTTATGCATGTAATAATTTTGTACATAAAGCTATGAATTGCAGAGCTAACAATAGGAACATAAACAACTTTGAAAGTCATACATAAAAGGGTTATCCAAGAAGGCCTAGTGAAACACAGAGAAGAAGTTACAACAGGTTTGAATCTTTGAGCACTAAAGTGGAATGCTACAAATGTAACAACTTTGGACACATGGCCAAATATTGAAGAATGATAGTCCCTCTTAGAGAACCACAACAAAACAACAACAGTCACAGACAGGAACCTTAGAAAAGGACATGGATAAGAAAGAAGAATCAATATAACAATGAAGAACACACACTCGCTCTAAAAAATAAGAAAAAGAAACGACGTTGGTATGTTGACAATGGTTTTTCAAAACACATGATAGGTAATAGAGACAGGTTTCTTACATTAAGAAAGGAAAGAGATGGATCAGTCTCCTTCAGAAATGATGATTCAACTAAAATCATTGGAAAAGGCACAGTCAGAATTGGGAACAAGAATACCAAGGAAGAAAATGTTCTACTAGTAGAAGATATGAAACATAATCTTCTAAGTGTGAGTCAAATGTGTGACCAAGGTCATAAATTTACTTTCGATTCAAAAAAGTGTGAGATAAGAAAATAAGGTTCAGGAAAATTGATTGCAACAACTGCGAGAACTTCAAGCGACATATATGTATTAAGTGAAATTGGAAATGAAAAGTGTTTCCTAGGAAAGGAAGATGAAAGTTGGATATGGCACAGAAGAATGGGTCACATACATTTTGATAACCTTGTCAAAGTTAGAAAAAGGGAAGCAAATAGAGAAATTCCCCAGATCACGAAACCAACCAACACTTTATGCAAGCATTGTCAACAAGGAAAGAAAACAAAGACCAGGTTTAAATCAAAAGAATATCCGATGACAAGACCACCGGAAATTGTGCATACTGATCTATTTGGACCAACTACAACAAAGGGTTTAAAAGGTGATAAATACTTTATGTTATTGGTTGATGATTATACAAGAATGACTGCAGTTTGTTTTCTCAGGAATAAGTCATAAGCTTTTAAAAAATTCAAGGTCTACAAGGAAATGGTTGAAAATGAAATGGATTCAAAAATCAAATGCTTGAGATATCATAATGGAGGAGAGTTCACTTCAAAGGAATTTATGGACTACTACAGCAGGCATGGAATAAAAAGGCAATTCTCCACTGCTAGGAAACCTCAACAGAATGGATTTGTTGAAAGAAAGAACAAGACAATACAAGAAATGGCTCGAACAATGCTAATGGATTCCAAATTGAAAGATATATTTTGGACATAGGAAATGCATACAACAATCCACATTCAAAACAGAGTAATTCTCAGAAACAACACTGAAAAAACTCCCTACGAGATATGGAAAGGAAGACCAACAAATGTGAAGCACTTCAGAGTTTTTGGAAGCAAATGCTACATCAAAAGAAAATATGGCAGAATGGGAAAGTTTGACTCTCGTGTGGAGAAATGAGTACTTGTTGGTTACTCAAGTACAAGGAAAGCATACAAATGTTACAACCCGAGATTGAACAAAGTTGTGGAAAGAATCAACGTAACAATTGATGAAACAGGTAGACAAGAATTAAAGGAAGAAGAAAATGAATCAATGGAACAACTTTACAAAGAAGAAGCAAAAGATTAAAAACAAGTAGAAGGGGAAGATGAAGGGGATCTGATAGAATAAAAAATTTAATCAAGTGCCTCCAAATAAACCTAGAAGAGGAGTACAGAAGAATCATCCTTCAGATCATATTATCGGAAACAAAGATGCAGGAGTTGAGACTAGAAGAAGAATCCATTCACCAGAACAAACACACCTAGCACTCTCATCTATGCTTGAACCAACTTGTTTTGAAGATGCCAGCAAGGATGAATTTTGGAATAAGGCCATGGATGAAGAATTGGATCAAATAGAGAAAAATGGCACTTGGGAATTGGTTCCAATACCAAAGGATAAGAATGTGATCAACACAAATTGAGTATACAGGAATAAATTGAATGAAGATGGACATGTTACAAGGAACAAATCTAGATTGGTATGTAAAGGATATGCACAGGTTGAAGGAATCAACTTTGAAGAGACATTTGCCCTAGTTGCCAGAATGGAAGCAATCTGATAGCTTTTAGCTTATGCATGCTCCAAAAATATTAAAGTGTATTAGATGGACATAAAATCAACTTTTCTGAATGGGAAACTTGAAGAAGATGTCTACATTGAGAAACCAGAAGGATTTGAGTTATCAGAGAACGTAGATTATGTGTGTAAATTAAAGAAGGCCTTGTATGGTCTAAAACAGGCTCCTAGAGCATGGTACTCTAGACTGGATAAATATCTACAACAGGTAGGGTTCAGAAAAAGAAGTGTAGACAACAACATCTACATCAAGGTAACTCAAGATGGTATTTTATTAATTGAAGTTTATGTTGGTGATAATATTTTTGGAAGTACTCATGACATGTTAAGCCAGAATTTTGCAAAGGACATGTAGAATGAATTTGAAATGTCATTACTTAGAGAACTATCTTTCTTTCCGAGTCTTCAGATACGTCAAAGCAACCAAGGAATTTTTATTTTTCAAACCAAGTATATCAGAGAAATGATAAAGTGGTTGGGAATGGAAGATTGCAAACTAGTTATCACTCCCATGCAATCCAGTTGCAAGTTGAGCAAAGATGATGATTCAAAGTCTACAGTTCAGAGGAAATACAGGTCAATGATTGGGAGCCTACTATATGTGACAGGATCCAAACCAGATGTAATGCATAAAATTGGACACATGGCACGATTTCAAACTGCACCAAAGGAATCACATGTATTAGCAGTGAAGAAGATTTTCAAATATCTCAAAGGAACAAAAGAGTTTGGATTATGGTATCCAAAAGGAAAGGATCTATCATTTATTGCCTACACAGATGCAGATTGGGCAAGTTGAATTGATGACCGACGAAGCACCATTGGAGCAACGTTCTACTTGGGTGAGTGTTTAGTATCATGGATAAACAAGAAACAATCATCAATATCTTTATCTACAACCGAGACAGAGTATATTGCAACAACAACATGTTGTACATAGATTCTATGAATGAAACAAACTCTGACAGATATACAGGTTGATTATGATGAGCCCATTCTAATATATTGTGATAATACAATTGCCATCGGTTTCTCAAAGAACCCGGAGATGCACTCCAAGAAGAAGCACATTCCAATCAACTATCACTTTCTACGAGAATAGTTTGCAGAAAAGAATACCAGGGTTGAATATGTGGGAACAAAAGAACAAGTGGTAGACATCTTTACAAAACCGCTTCCATGGGAAGCCTTTGAGTATCTTCGCCAGAGTCTCGAAATTATTTCTACTCCAAAATTAATTCTTTTGAATACTTATCTTATATGTCTTAGATGTACATGAGGAAGCACCATAAAGAGGACAGTTCAGGTTGGGAGATCAGATGAGTAAGTTAGGGGGAGCAACCTCGAATGGACAAAGGCATGGTTCCAGGGGGAGATATTTATCAGATGCAGAGGACAGAGGCATGGTTCCAGGGGGAGCATTGGTCACAGAGATGAAGGCATTGTTCCAGGGGGAGCATTGGTCACAGAGATGAAGGCATGGTTCCAGGGGGAGCATGAGTGATATGATTTCAATATTGCATCAGAGTGTTGTCATCAATGCCAAAGGGGGATATTGTTGATTAATTAGGTTGGTTGTCATTGATGTCAACCCTTGAATAAAGTCTAGTAACTAATTCTGGTAGTACAAAGGTTTGGGTAATGGACCCAATTTTGTTTGATGTATAATGGTATGGTTTTTGATATATTTGCAGGTAAGACTATTCTAGATGGATAGTACATGTCATGCCATTTCTTGTGGTATGTGGAACGTCACATAACTCCTCACAGTTAGAGAGTTATGGCCATGTGAAGTTGGAGAACACTCATGAGTCATTTAGAAGCCCCAAAAGGTCAAAGTAGTCAAAGTGTTTGCAAAGAAGAGATTATTTAAATAATAAAGTGAAGTGACAAAGTAAAAAAGGATTATTTAAATAATAAAGTGAAGTGACAAAGTCAAAGATGATTATTTAAATAATAAAGTGAAGTGACAAAGTCAAAGAGGATTATTTAAATAATAAAGTGAAGTGAAAAAGTCAAAGATGATTATTTAAATAATAATGTGAAGTGACAAAGTCAAATAGGATTATTTAAATAATAAAGTGAAGTGACAAAGTCAAGGAGGATTATTTAAATAATGAAGTAAATGGAGAACTTTCTAATTATGAAAAGTGGTTATAAGAAGGTTAACCCTAAAATGAGAAAAATGTGTTAAGTGGTCAAGTGGCTATTGGATACATGGACAAGTGGAAAATTGGGAAAAATTGGACATAGGTGACTATGTGGACAAAGTGGCTATGTGGGCAAAGTGACCTAGAAGATGCTTCTAAGGAAGCCACTTGGAGAGTATAAATAAGAGGCAAGGCTCTCTCATTTTGATCACACTTGAGCATATTGAATATCTACAGGTGGCTGAGGTAACCAAAGGATATCTAAGCCAAATTTCAGATGGAAGGTGAAGTAAAGAATGATGAAATTCAAGGGATGATAAATTCTTTTGATGATGCTTTCTAAGGTATGTTATTTACAGGCCATCTCACCATTTCCGCAATAAATTTTTTTCTAGAATGATTCAGACCATGAAATTGGGATTCCATTGAGGAAACATATCCAAGTAGTTGTGGTACAAATTTGAGCTTGTGGGTCGTTTTATATTTTGAGTTACACTCCATGGAAAATAGGGTTTGTGGCTAGTCCTGAAACTAGTCTAAAAAAGGTGTTTCGGGTAAAAATGTCATAAATTATTCATAACAGATCAAAATTCAGTAAGACCAAATGTGTTGGTTAGAGTATAGTCTGTATTATTCTGTGTACAATTTTAAGATCCATACAACAAATACTCTGTGCGGGGTACTCTCTACAAGTTTACTCTCTAGAATAAGCCAGAATTCAACAAGGTACATGTTGGTGCATGGTTGATGCACTTGTTTATGGTACAAGTTGATTACAAGTTGTTTGGTATAGGTTGGTGCATGATTGATGCAATTTTTTATGGTACAGGTTGATTACATGTTTATGCATGGTTGATGCATGGTTTAGGTTATTGGTACAAGTTGTTTGGTGTAGGTTGATTGGTATAGGTTTACAACATTATATCTCACAGTGATAGTGTGACAATGGTTCCATCATTATACTTATATGTCGGGGAGGTTGTATGGGGCAAGGACGAGTGGTTGTATCCACCTTCTGGTTGTATCCGGAGAACATAGGGGGTTGTAGCCTCCTTTTGGTTGTAGCCAGAGAATTGAGGAGTTGGAGCTTCCCTCAGGTTGTAGCTTGAGAAACTAGGGGGTTGGAGCCTCCTTCCATTTGGAGCTAGAAAACAAAGGAAGTTGGTGCTTCCAATGAATGTAATTCTTCAAGACATATAAGAAAAAACATTATGTAGTTTTCTCCCGCTTTGGGTTTCCACGTAAAAACACTGATGTACTGTGTATGTGTATGATTATTCATTTGTTCATTGTTTATTTAATCTGAAAATATTGGATGATACTGCTACATGGATATAACAATTGAATTATATGGTTAAAAATGATTATATTTCTCTATTACTAATTCACCCCCGCTCTCAGTAATCCAACAAAAGTATCTTGGATCGGGTCCATACATTAGGAGAAAAACTTTGTTACAAAGACAATATCAAAATAGGAGTTTTTTTGTCACACAATTTGAACCCTCCTAAGTCTTACAATGTCCTTTAAATAGCCTAAACAATCAATTCCATATTTACAATTCACCTTACAACTTCCTCATAGAATCCAACAAGTGTATAACAGAAAACAAACAAACGGCTACTTTCAAGGAGGATGTTGGAAACGTATGCAATAGTCTTTAATGGTTGATGATGTGTCCATAAGGGTGCATCTTCTTTAGGCAGGTGGCATCCCAGATCGCAAATAACCTTCATAGTGTTGGTACAAATCCATCTTGATAGTTGGAATCTCTCATTCCCTCCAAAATCTCCAAAAAACCGAATTCATCGCACAACGCTACAAACTATCTCGAAACATCTAGTTCGCAGTGCCAATGGTTCCACACGCTGTGAAATTTCATGTAGCGTCTTGTTTCATTTTTTCCAATATTTCATCACCTCACAACTCATACCAAGTGTCCATATATGCTACAAAACTCCATTACCTTGATATATAACTGGGGAAAAGACACCAAAACTAATAGTTATGGTTCACAAATAATAGCCATCACCAAGACTTTGTACAGGAATATACAAGAAACTTTGACCAAAAATTAATGTTGGTTTTTTGGAAGATCAATGTCTTTATCTTTTAGTTCTAGAGCTTCTTCTAGTATAAACCCTAGCCAACATGTCTAGGTTTCTATTTGTCAATTCTTCTTTGAAAGGTTGTAGCTCTGCCTTCAATTTCTTGATTTCAGCTTGATGGGTCTTGTTCTGCCTGTAGAGAATTTTGAGCTTCCTATGAAGTGGAAAGAATATTTTATCCAAAAATCTTGCGTTATCAATTGTCTCATGGTACATGCCTAACATTTCCTTAAGCTTATTTTTGGAACCCAAGTCTTCCTTTTTCAACTTATCAACTTCAACTCTTTCTTCCTTGAGCTGCCTCTTGAGCCTCTTAAAGGTGAGGTTTATTTCATGTTGAGGAGTAGTGATGTCAACAAATTCAATAGGTTTCTTAGAAGATTGATAATTTCCTTTTTTCCTAGGATGAGGTCTCTGCTGCATCATCCTTCATAAGGACATGTTGCTTGGTTGTTTCTCTAGTAAAAGGCATAGAAGACAACACACCAAGAATATTGCTCGCAGCCATCACATGCATTACCCAACTA
>ML790564.1:127388-177618 GCA_009831015.1 Picea engelmannii
GTGTGACGAGATTTGGGTTGAGTTTGTACAGGTGATTGGCGATAAAGGATACGATGGTGCTACTTCGGATGTTTGGTCTTGCGGGGTCATTCTCTTTCTTCTTTTGACCGGCTGCCTGCCCTTCTACGACAGAAATCTTGCACTTTTGTTCAAGAAGGTAACTAAAATTAAACCAAATACAAAATCGCAATTAGTTTCAAATGTTTTATTATATTATAACCATCCTTCATTGCGCATTGCAGATCTGCAAAAGCGATTTCAAGACTCCACAATGGCTTTCTGCTGGCGCTACCAAATTGATCAAACGAATACTTGATCCCAATCCCAAGACTGTAAGTGAAAACCATCCGTTAGAGGTTTGATTTTGAGGTTGTTTGACTTGCAATTAAGGCTCATTATTATTAATATTTTTGTTCATTAATATACAGCGCATAACCATAGCAGGAATACTAGAGGACGACTGGTTTAGTGAAGGCTATTCGCCAGCCAAGTTTGTGGAGGACGATACTTGTTTGGATGATGTGGACGCTTCATTTACAACCTCACAGGTACCTATTCAATTTATAAAGAGTTGCACATTTTTAATTATTATGTGATCACGACCCACACCATTCAATTTACATCATCTTTCATTTAAAATTCTAACACGCTGGCACGCCCTGGTTGAGAAAGATCAAAAGAACATATTCGAATCTCCCAAGATTGTCGCTACGCGCCAGATTTGTTTATTTGCCTCGTAAATTATAGATCATTTTTATCCATGGACCACGTTGTCCCCACTCTGAACATGCCATCTAAAAAACATTGTAAGCAATGAACGGCTTCTCAAAACTATAGCCGAGTACAGTTAACCTAAAATATTATTATAAAAAACATTGTAAGCAACCAACGGTTTCTCAAAACTATAGCCAAGTACATTTAACCTAAAATATTATTATTATTATTAGTCAATGAAAATAATGCATTCTCAAGTGTCATTCAGTCCAGTTGTATTTTTTGAATTTTTTAATCGAACTCCTCCATAGTGCTGTAGCGTCCTCTGGACGCAACAATTAATGTATAATGTTAATTTTTTTACAATTATCTAAATTATTAAAAAAAAAAGTATATCAGTCTGAATGCTGATCTTATATGAACAGGGAGCACATATGGTAAGGGAAGAAACAGGACCAATTATGATGAACGCTTTTCAGTTAATAGCGATGTCATGGAGCCTTGATCTCTCTGGTTTATTTGAGGAAGAGGTATGGCTTTTCATTCTTTTTTATAATGGAAGGGAACATCACCTCTGCTTCCCTGTTAATTGTACGTTAAGTTCATCCTCTAGGATAAATATTTATTTTGGTGGTATTTTTAAAAGAATCTGATCTAAATTCAATTGATAAATTATATCCATGTGATTTAATGGCACAGAACGCCGCGGAGAGGAAGACGAGATTCACATCCGTGTTTCCTGCCAAAGTGATTATGCGCAAAATTGAAGAAACGGTCGAAGCCTTGGGGTTTCAAGTGGAGAGAAAGAACAGCAAGGTTTGTATTATATATATACACATACTTTCCCATTTATAAAGATATAGTATTCTTTCAGAGTCATGGAACCCACAAAGGGTTTTAAAAGTATAAATAAATAAAAAGTTAACATCTCTCGAATTTTGAATGTATAACTCAAATCTACCACCGTTGTTTCAGCTAAAGTTGTTGCACGTGGATCCCAAGTCGAAGGGGAGGAATGGACATCTTTCTGTGACAACGGAGGTGAGTGAGTTTTGGTACAACGGAAGGAATTGAAGGGCAGAAGAATAGTGAAATTAATAAAAATACATTATGATGTATCTATGTGTTGATTTATGGGAATTAGGTGTTTGAAGTAACACCGTGTTTGCACGTGGTAGAGCTGAGGAAATACACGGGCCACATCGCACAATACAAAGAGGTATTGAATATATTTACATTTATGAGTAACGTTATTCAAATCATGTATACGTTGTCGCTCACTCATCCCGTTATTTAATGTATACAGTTATGCACCAAGTTATCAAGTGATCTTAGCTTCCAAGAAGACCACAATGTGTGGAGGGAAGGAGGGATTCGTGAATAAAGGGAACAATTCACCATACTTGTCAAACATGCGGAATTATTCTTTTTCCACAAGGAAAAACTTTGGCCAACTAAATTTCCTTTGTTATAAAGTTATCTACAATTTATTGAATTTAATTATGTTTTTTAGGTTAGTTGTGGAAGTTCATTATGTTTTTGGATTTGGTATAATTAGGTATACACATCCTATCTTTTTTTGGATTTGAACATGTGACCTCTAAGTTTAAAGAAGAAGTACATGTTCTTAACCATTAAACCCACTCAAATAATAATAATAATAATAATAATAAATTTGTTAACATTATCTACCATTCACTAAGTGATTGGATAGGCATATTATCTTTTAATCCCGTTTTAAAATATAATTAACTAATTACATATAGCAATAACCTAACAAATCACCCCAACACTTATCAAAAATATGCCATTTACATGTTAATTATTATAATTAATTTTATTTAAATTAATTAATAATTTTAATATATATTTTAAATTTTAATAAATTTATAAAATAATATTATGTAAAAAATAATAAATATATTGATAATTTTTTTATCAAATAATATTATTTAAAAAATAATAAATATATATTAATATTATTCATTTTACAAATATGCTTTTTTATTATTCGAATTCTTATAAATGGGTGGGAATTTGTTTTATTTGAGAGCAAGTACTTCTACTAAAACTATCATTTTACATGAAAAGGTGATCACAAAGAGGAAGTAACTATGACCTTACACGAAAAGGTGATCAGAAAGAGGAAGTAACTATTGTCTTATCATTAGAATATCTAAGAGGATCACAAAGTAACTATAATTTTACATGAAAAGGATGATCACAAAGAGGAAGTAATTATTGCCTTATCATTAGAATATCCAATATCCAAGAGGAATCATTAGAATATCTATTTTGAAAGGGATTTATTTTGCTAATTAATTAAGTGGTGAATTACAAACTCCTTTGTGCTTTGGCTTATTTTTGTATAGGTTAATTCATCCAACTTTCACATCTTACATATCATTTTCAGAAGTGTAAAATCAATTTTCACAATCTAACATTATCCCAAAATATTTTTTTGACTCCTTAGTATTGGATTCCAATTGGATTCCAACTCAATAATGATTAACGCCATGGACGTCTAACTTGTAACATCCATACAGTCCTGTAATATTTCACTACAATAAATGAGTCTTCTTCTTTAAATTATTACCATCTAACAACTCATTAGAATAAATGAAAGTTTAATAATAATAAACAAAATACACTTAGAATATGTATATCTTAATGTTCAAATCTCATTGAGATGAGATTCCAACTCTAACAATGATGAGTGCTATGGACTTTCTCCTTTAACTTGTAACATTTATACAATCTAGTAACATCTCACTACAACAAATGAATTTTATTTATTAAATTATAATATTATTTTGAAGTAAAAATTTAATTAAAAAATATAAAAAAATGCACCTACAATATGTATTAATTTGTTCAAACCTCATCATAATGAAGAAAAACAACATTGAAGTAGTACTTAGATAAAATATGAGAGGAAGCGTACCTCTTAGATGGATGGACCTCATCATAATGAAGAAAAACAACATTGAAGTAGTACTTAGATAAAATATGAGAGGAAGCGTACCTCTTAGATGGATGGATGGATGTGAAATAAGAAGCCTTATAATTAATTAACTTTAATTTTTGAATTGTTTAAAGTTTAAACATAAGTTTATAAAAAAAAAATTTAATAAAGAAAACTAAAAACCTTATAACATTTAGATATTTAATTCTTGGGATTATGGTAAAATTGTAAAATAGTTGTAAATATTAATTTAGAGAAATTTGAAAATTCATAAGAAAATTTTAAGAGTCATTTGATGTGGAAGATAAGACCAATAGTCACCTCAATGTATTTATGTATCATTGTCATTAATAAAAAATCAAAGCGTGGAGTTATTTAATCCTCGACCTCTCAATGGTATTAGAGAATAGGTTTTCTTGATAACTCCATGATCTCTCTCGATTTGCTTCCATTCTCCCTCATTGCTTTTTCCCATAGTGTCCTCTATATTTTATTTTAGTGTTGTTGCTACTACCGTTGAGAAATAAACAACTGAACGACCATTGTTGAGAGTTTTAGCATCCCTTCTTGATTCCATTGATAGGAGTTTCAACGCCATTTCCAAGCCTTTGTTTTGCGTGATTCATTTGTACTAAGGATTCTCAAGACCTCACACTGAAAACCACAACTTCGTTATTGACGATGGACTCTAGATCTGTGGGTTCAAATAAGCAAGACACTAAGATTTTTTTCGACAGGTCCCACAACCTCTGCAAAGTGTTTCAAAGGGCGTATTATAGCTTATTTTAAAGTATTCTCTGTTGGATCAAATGGGTTTTTTACAAATTTTCATTTTGTTTCTTGGTTTATGAGATATCATTAATTGAAGTATCAAAGGTCTTGTTGGCATAGAGGCAGACCCAGGGTTCAACACTCAAGAGTGCACCAAAAAAGCCCTAACTACCAGCCCTTTTGGCAACACCTACGAAGCAAATGAAGTCTCACCCGAGGTAGAGGCAGGGGTGGTTCCAAGAATCAGGTGTCTGCGACCTTAGCTGGGACACATATTTGTGATTATATCCTTTATAGAGCACTTAGCATCATTCATTCATCACTATTCACCCTTATTGTACTTCGCAGATAAGACAGAACATCGCAGTACTTTCTTAGATATAAGATATTTCAGTGCTTAGTAACAACAAAACAGATTAGATCTTGTAGGTCAGCACTAAGCATCCTCATACACATCAGATATACTATTCATATACATCTAGTCAATCACAAAGCATAAGAAAATCTATCTAATCATGGCATAACACTTAACAAGATAAGGAAAACACAAGGAAGCAGTAGCAAAAAGTAAGACACATAGGTTTACATGGTTCATCCCCACCCTGGGGCTACGCCCACAAAGTCTTCTTCTTCTTTATTAGCTTTGGTCAATATGATTACAACATAGAGCTCAACTTGTACTCCACATAGGACAAGAGATCTACGCGCACCTCGCCAGATCCTCCTTCCCCGAGTAGATCTAGCACAGAGCCTTCTTACAATCCGTGCACTCAACACTTACAACACTTGCACTCAGCTCTGCAAGCCTCTTACAATCATGCACAAAGCATTTACATTCGATCACATAGATCTAATTACTAGCACTAAGCCATTGGCTCTTCTTACATTGCCTAGCTACTTATTTATACTTTATAATATAGGCCTAAACATGGGTAAACCAATGGGTCGACATCCCTTTTCCCATTACATTAACCCAAAACCCTAAAAAGGGCCCCAAAAGTGGGCCAAGATCCTGTGATCTCTACTTTGTCTGCCGCTCCATCTTTGATAGGGTGTCGATGTCTAAAAACGATCAAATATGACCAAGTGTTCCTCAAAACTTGGTCAAGGGCCAACAGGCCCCCAACACTCACCTGTGACTCGTCTCGAGTCACTCTGGTCTGATCAACTCCACTTCGAATGTCTCGAGCTTGTACCGAGTTACTTTGACCTACTGCAGTGCGACAACTTCTTGCTCAGTGAACTCCTAAATCACTACGAACTCCTAAATCACTACATCATTTACTAGTCCTTCCATGCGTTGTTCTGCGGTGATGACAACTTGTTCAATCTCGGTTGCCTGGCTCTCAACTTCTGTGAATAGTTGGCATTCTTTCTCTTGGAGTGGTTGATTTCATTGAGAGACTTCCATCACTTTACTTTGTAGCATGTGTACCTATTGTTGGGCAGTGCGTTTCTCTGGAAATCACTTCATTCTCTCGACTAGGGTCAAGGCCTTCAGCTGCGCCTATAGCATATCTACATGCTGCTTTGTTTCTTGGAGTTGTGCTTCTAATGTTTGCAATTCTGGGTTCTCTGTGAGGTTCCCATAAGTCTGGGCACTTCTAGCGCTCAACTGCTTACATTCCAAAGCTAATGTTTTTAATTGGCCAACTGTGCTATGAGCAGTTGCTTCTCTCAAATCTCTTACTTCTTGTGGAGTCTCGGGCACGGTACCAAGTTCCATATCTGCAATGTGCTGCTGAAGTTGTTGGATTACTTCTTCAAGTTGTGCCACTTGTTGTGGGACACGTTCTTCAAATTTTACTTCAATGACCGTCACAGAGCGAAGTGCTTTGTGAACTATTTCCTGTACTTCAATTTTCTCTGCTAGCAACTGGTCCTTGCTCTATTGTAACTGTGCTTTTTCCTCCTCCCACTTTACTTCCAAGGCAAGCTTTTCCTATTTTGCCTTCCTTTGTTGTACTATAAGTGCGCTCTGTACCTGTGCCAAAGCCTGAGTGGCTTGTGCTGTGTCTTCTTAAGCTCGTTGAATGCGAGCTTCGACTTTCTCGACGATCTAGCGTAATTGGTCGAGCTCATCAGCTATTCTTGTTGTTTCAATTGTCATGGGCATCGTAGAAACTGCTCTGTTGGACTGGAGTGCTTGTTGTACTTCTTAAAGTTCACCCTTCATCCGGCTGAATACCTCCTCCTGCTTCGCTTCTTTCTTTTCTGCGATCTCTAGTGAGGCATCAGTCAATGCAGCGATCAAGAAATCAAAGTTGTCCTGTGTGAGGGTAGTCTTAAACTTAGTCCAGGTGGCCTTAGATTTCTTTCGGGATGAGGGATTTGGTGGGGTAATCTTCCTTTTCTTGGAGGGATCCTCCTCCTCTCTAGGCAGAGTAACCTCGCCTTTGTTTTTCTCAACTTCTGTGCCACCTAGTTCTTCACCATCACCCCCCTTCGGTGGTGAGATCGAAGTAGTATTCGTGGATGTGCTATGGATATCTTGGACTTCCACATCCTTCTTAGTCTTATGCGGTCTAGGTGTATCTGACATAGCTTCAGGGCTATCCACATCAAACATCTCTGCGGGGTCTGTTGGAACAAGAAGGTCCACCGACCATTTCTTGGTAATCTTCTCCAAATATTCTTCTGCTAACTTATAGTACGACTGGAGTTGTTGTTTTTTCTCATCCGCGTGCGTTGTGATATAGGTGAAGTGGCGGTTTGCGCTGAATTTGATCAAAGGTCTAAACCTACGAAGTGTGTTTGGTGTGATGCGCGGTGTAGACTGGATTTCATTCTTCAATTGATTGTAATAAGCATGGAAGACGACATTGGACTGCCACTGCTTGTTCATGTCATTGGAATACCACATCGTATAAAAATTCATGGCTAGTGGTTCAAAGGGTTCGATATCCGAAAAAGTGGCACCTTCTGGTAGCTCCCAAGCGATGAAAGCGATGAATATGAGAAACCAACTAAAGTGGAACTCATACCCTTTTTCTTGTGCTTGTCTCCAATCAAGCTCTAGTTGATTTATAAGATACTTTGCCCAGATCATTTGTAGTCCCTCCGCGCACTTCCCTGTGAGGTCAACTACAAATCCGGTCACCTGTGTGGGTCTGTTTTTGTGGACTAAATTCCCTGCGATCAGCTGGAAACCAAGGCACATTGTTGCATTATCAATGGAGGCTACCTTGTAATCTCACGTGCCCTTCTCTAGATCGCCATATGTGTCTTTTATTTTTTGGGCAAGAGCGTGATCTGCGGTCTTTCTAGGGTAAAACTTGTGCGGGTCAGGGCTCTGCATGCTTAGCCCTATGATCCGATTGATCATATTCGAATCCATAGTGATGCAGTGGTCCAACCATAAGTATCCTCCATGGTAGTTGGACATCAACAATATGATGCATGCATTCACTTCTTGATGCCTCCCGAAATGTGGAATCTTCATTACATTGAGGAGGGTTGACTACGCGAGGTTATGGGTCCATTGCTGAGGGACAATATTTGGGTTCCTCCCTTTTGTGATAGTTAAGTACTTGTGCAGGGATAGCATACTATAAAACTTGCGATCTCCAAGGTTAAAATCACTAAATTTCAATGCTGTGAGCTTATCCTGGTCAGCATGAACTGCGCGTACCCCTTTTGGGAGGTACGCAGTGACCATAGCATAGTCGAAGTCTTTGGGTACAGTGTCTTGATTCTCTGTTCCGCTTAGTGGTGGGATATACTTAGGAAAGATACTTGGGATCATCTTCACAATGGCGAAGTTGTTTCCGAGCTTAGATCGTCTTTCCGAAGGCAGTCGGGATGGTCCTGCTCGAGTAGTGGAGGGGGAAGATGACAATGCTCCCAAGGACGATGCCTATACACCTATAGACATTCATCACTCTGACATGACTCTCTCAGTCATTAATTTAATTAGAAATTCTTCAACGATTTTTTCAGCAGCGCTGAGCTCGTCCGACATACAAACTTGGGTCATTTAGCTTGGGTGCGAAAGGAATTCAGAGACTATAGTGAATAGTATGGGAACAAGGCAATGATCTCAGGGTGAGTTAATCTCAAGGTTCATGCTCAAATTCTCACTTAGAAAAAAGTATTCTCAGTGTGTGGCGCGATGGAATAAGTAGGGAAACTTAGTAATGGTTTATCGGCCGGTTATGTTCCTTCATTAACTCTTGTTCGAACCGTTATGGTTCTTTTCAACAATTGGATGACGAACCTTATTACTTTTCTACCTATTCAGAGCAGAAGTTGAACGGATATATCGGCCCCAATGACTATATTGCTTCGTCATGGCGAAGTACTCTATGTCGTTGTTTTGATATCTTGGTGAAGTTCCAATTCTGCAATTTTTCTGTTTGCAGATTATCCTCTAGAACTTCTTGTAACCTTGCAGTATTAGCCCTTTTCTTTCTTAACTTTCTAGCCTTCTTCCCCGTGAGCTTCATCTCAGTAATACTTTTACCATTCTGATGCTTATCTTATGTGGTCTTAGTTACTTCGCGATGTTGAAAGTCTTTCCCAGGGTTCCTGAATAATACTTCTTCTGTATCAAAAATAGGTAACTCAATCTTCTGCAGATCTTCTAGTGTTCTCTTAGCCTCGACATCAGAGTTTCTAGTATTAAATATCTGCAATCTGTTCTTCAATTAAGTGCACGATCCTTCTGGTCATAAACTCTTTTAACTCTTGCTTCTTCTGTTCCAAAACTTCTTCTTCCTCTTTTCGTCTGGCTTGTTCTCTCTCAATCCAAGGTTTTCCCATGAGCATGGTAAATGAGGCGTTGTCTTAAAAAAATTTAATGATCTCAAAGTATTCCTCTGTCGAAGTTCCATTGACATTCATAGGTATCTAGGTGAGCCTTCCACATAGGTTTACTAGCTTTCCTCTAAATAAACTTGTTCCTCCTAGGGAAGGGATCATGGCAGGATTTCCTATAGCATCCCAAATCATTTTTGGCATAATGTTCACTTGTGTTTCTTCATCAAGAATATAGTCAATGTCAAAGTCCCCTATTCTTGCTTCGACTTGCTCCTTTTCTTTGAAGATCTATGATAGCCTAACATGTCGGTGATCATTCAAGGTGTCTTTCATCTGTAGAAATATCTTTTATGATTCCTTATGAGTTTCTACTATTTCTGGTGCCTTAGGGTTTTCCTCATTCAGGTTCATTCTTTCAAGATTAGCAATCATTCTAGGGAAATCCAACACTTCATGGTCCAAAGCTTTGCAATAGAGACAACTAGGTCTTCCACTAGGGCATTCCTTAGCAAGATGTCCTGATCTTCTACAATTGTAACAGAGGGTTAACCCTCTCTTATGTTTAAATGTTCCTCATCTTTTTCTATACTATGCACCAAGATCATGGTAGCTAGCCTGTACAAAACTCTTTCTAGGATCCTGCATCCACTTTTTAGTCCAGACATTCTTTCTATGCATAGGTATAACATATCTATCATTATACTTATCAAATCTATCCATATCAAACTTTCTTTCATTGATTAATGCCCTAGTTTTGAAGCTAGGATAGAATCTATCAAGCATACCTAGATCCATGCTTTAGAAACAAAAAATTTCACTTATATTACTTCTACAGAGCACAAAGCTTTCAGATCCAAAAACTTTTGACTATTCTTACCTTTATTAGAGCACAGAGCTTACAGATCTTACCTCTTTTCTGCAGATCTGACTTCTTTCTTTCAGAAATTTCCACTTTTACTTTTATTAGAGCACAGAGTGTTCAGATCTCGCTTCTTTTCTTTGGATATGATCTTACTTTCTTCAGATCTGACCTTATTCCTGGCACAAAGATTCATAGATCGAGTAAAAAGTTGTGCACTAGGGAAACAGATCTCTGCACAGAGATTTATTTTGCACAAAGTTTCTTCTTCCTCAGTTCCCAGCAATCACAGTTTTAGGTCCCGACAACGAAACCATTTTTTGGCACAGGGGTAGACCCAGGTTTCAATGCTCAAGAGAACACCAACAAAGCCCTAACTACTGGCCCTTTCGGCAACACCTGCGAAGCAGATGAAGTCTCACCCGAGGTAGAGGCACGGGTGGTTGCAAGACTCAGGTGTCTGCAACCTTAGCTGGGACACATATATGTGATTATATCATTTATAGAGCACTTAGCATCGTTCATTCATCACTATTCACCCTTATTGTACTTCGCAGATAAGACAGAACGTCACAATACTTGCTCAGATATAAGATATTTCAATGCTTGGTAACAACAAAATAGGTTAGATCATGTAGATCAGCACTAAGCATCCTCATACACATCAGGTATACTATTCATATACATATAGTGAATCACAAAACATAAGAAAATCTATCTAATCATGGCATAACACTTAACAAGATAAGGAAAACACAAGGAAGCAACAACACAAAGCAGGACACACAGGTTTACGTGGTTCACCCCCACCCTGGGGCTACGTCCACAAAGTCTTCTTCTTATTTATTAACTTTGGTCAATCTGATTATAGCACATAGATCAACTTGTACTTCTAATAGGACAGGAGATCTACGGGCACCTCGCCAAATCCTCCTTCCCTGAGTAGATCTATCACAGAGCCTTCTTACAATCCGTGCACTCAGCACTTACAACACTTGCACTCAGCTCTGCAAGCCTCTTACAATCATGCACAGAGCATTTACATTCAATCACACAGATCTAATTACTATCACTAAGCCATTGGCTCTTCTTACATTGCCTAGATACTTATTTATACTTTACAATATAGGTCTAAACATGGGTAAACCCATGGGCTGACATCCATTTTCCCATTACATTAACCCAAAACCCTAAAAAGGGCCCCAAAAGTGGGTCGAGATCCCGTGATCTCTGCTTCGCCTGGCATTCCATCTTTGACAAGGTGTCGATGTCAAAAAACGATCAAATATGACCAAGTGTTCCTCAAAACTTGGTCAAGGGCCAATAGGTCTATAAAAAAACGAGGTCACACATACCTTGAGTTTTAGGAAGCATTTTCTGACTCCATAGGCGACAATAAAACAAGTATATTATATCAATGGAAATATATATTCGATACCTCAAATGGGTCTTGAACAAAATCTGATTTCATCATCTATAACAAAAGAAAAATATCACATGTTTTCAAGTCTACAATAGAGTTTGGAATTTTCATCAAGTTGGCACCAAGGTTTAACCCTTGGAAGGTCTACCTGCACTTTGGGTCTCAGTTTCTAATACCTCATCCTTGATCTCTGGTAATTATTTCTCATTTGGCATAGAACCTTTGAATGCGACATCTTGGTATCTTGCTCATCCTGGTGGAAAAAATGCATTCTCTTTTCGAAAAAGGGAAGAATCAATCACATGATTCTTTAAGAGGAGAAGGAAGTAAGAGAGGAAATGAAAAAAAGAATTTCAGAGATAGGGGTTGTAGGAATAATCCTTTTGAGAGATTTGATCTTCACTGTGTCCATTGTGGCAATAAGGGACATGAGGAAAACACATGTAGGATCTCATGGGAGAAGATCAAAGACAACTAGGAAGAAAAAGGTAAAGCTCCTAAATCGGCTCAATTTGTTATTGTTCATTGTAGAACTGGAATAAATGAAGAATTCTTCAAAACTTCATTTGCTTCCTAGAGAGATGCTTAGTTCTTTGATACTAGTGCTACCTGCCACATGACTTTTCAGAGAGACTTCTTTGAAGAATTGAATGAAAATGATGTTGGTACAACAAGTTTTGCAGATGGATCCAATCTCAAACCTATGGGAATTGACACCATTGGGATCAAATTGCCCGGATTCCCATATTTTCTTTTGCATAATGTTCTCTATCTTCTAGAGTTGCATAAGAACTTATTGTCTCTAGTTCACATTCGACAACAACACCATTATATTCACATGTTTGGTGGACAAGTTGAAATATGGAGGTATTCCAACAACATGATTGTCATGATAGGATGGGAGGATGGAAGATTAATGAAGCTGAAAGGAATATCTGCACATGCACACAATTTTGCATACCTTTCTCATCATGATGAAGGTACATTGTTTTCTAGTCTCTTATGGCATGCTAGATTTGGGCAAATCAATTATGATATTGATCCAGATTTATAAGAGGAACAAAATGAATAACAGACTGAATACATTAACACAAAGATACGAAGAAAAAAAACATATATCCAATGAACAATAACTCTATTGAATAAATAAAATAGGTTGAAACTGTAAAACTGCATATTTGGAAACAACTTGCTCGAATGGTGTTAGTTATCTCCGAGAAGAGATTTGGCTACTATGTGCATCCATCTGAGTAGAATGATTATAATGAGGTTCTAGAGGACTTTTTAATATTACTCATGAATTACAAAACCCTAGACATCCAAAAACCTAACCCTAAGAGATGAAACGCCAAAATTTATGTGGGCCTCGATGGATAAGTTGGTACCTCAACTTCCTAGGGTTGTAAATTTTGCATACGACCTTCATTTTAGGCATGTGATATCCCACATGTTGTGCCAAGGGATTTTATGGTATTCACACCATTTTCATGCGTCCTTATTCGACTTCTCAATACCCTTCTTGTGTTGCGGCCTGGACTAGTTTTCCTGAGAGTGGCCATCTTTTCTCTGTCCCTTATTTTGTGGGTTGGGGTCGCCTTTTCCCTGCTTCGGTTGTGAGAAGTTTGCAGATCCAAACTCTCACCTCTTTTTCTTAAATTTTTTCTCGATCTTGACAACATATCTATAAGACATACCCAACGATGCGATGTCTAGAAAATCCATTTCTATTTGAATGTATCTATGCAGAAAACTACGGTATTTGAGAAACAAATGTCATTCAGAGTCTTTGATACCCAATTTGGTGTGCAGGGTATGGAAAATATTGGTGAAATATGGTATTGTCTGGTCCCTTTCCTTACGCAGGGTGGTCCATCTTATGTATTGGTCCTTGTAGCTTCCAACATGGTAGTACTTTTCTTTAATGGAATCTCTGAAGGAATCCCACATGGGAGCGACCACAAATATTGCAGATTCCTCTATGTTCCTTTGCTCAGAGTAAGTATCCCACCAGTCCTTAACATGGGGGATGACCTTTAGGAGTGAAAAAGTAATATTTTCCCTATTGGAAAAATTGTGGATTGAAAATACCCTTCGACCATATTCAACCATTTATCTATAGCTTCTGCATCTATCAGTCCTTCAAATAATGGAATATCAAAATTTATTTGTACCTTGAAGGGGGTTGCATGGAATCTTGATGAAGATGTGTCTCCTATGGGAAACTGCCAAAGGATATGTGCAAAGTTGTCCATCATTTTGTTCCTTTGTCGCATAAGGGATTCCTCGAGAAACATTTTAAAAGGATCTCCTACGCCATCATATTTCTTTCCGTCCCCCATAGGTTGTTGTCAGACTCGAGATGACCGATCTTGAAAAGACTCGACTAGTTTGAGTCCCAACTTCTTGTACCCAGATCTTGTCGAGGACATGCACGAAGAAAAATAAATGAAGAGTAGACCGCTCTGATACCACTGATCTGGATTTATGAGTGGAACAAAATGAATAACAAAATGAATACAATAACACATATATACGGAGAACAACAATAGATATCCAGTGTTGGATTGTTATCTAAGTTTATACATTTAACATGATTGACCCAAGTTTCGTCTACTGGGGTTCGAACAAATCCTATAAAACTATCGTCCCTCTTGGTAAACTAGAAGGAAACGTAGTGCACAGAGTACACCGCGCAGTCTCACCAGAGATAGTCTTAATGGGTGACTGCAATACTCAGGTGTTTGCAGTCCAGGATTGAGTGGAGATCTGTGGAGTATGCACTCAGAGTTATATTTAACTCATTAAATAAATATATTGTCATTCCCACTTATGCATGTAATGTAATAATCTCATTCATTCATCATGCTAACATCTACTCATAAACAGTAAAAGAAACACAAGAATTCAATCACATAATATAGGTTTTACCATGGTTCACCCCTCCTAGGCTACATCCACAAATATCTAGATCTTCCTCTCTTTTATTATGACAATTCAAAAGCTACAACATCGTGCACTTTAAAACTCATCCTCAGTTGGGTTGAGTGATCTGAATTATTTTCAGCACGAAATGAGAGCAGAGATATAATAAAGAAATGCATAGAGATATCACAGGTAAATTGCCAAAATTGCCAGAAAACTGTTTTGATCCAGTCGAAAAAGGTGGGTGGCCACCGATATCCACCTGGATCAATCCTCCCTCCTTAGGAACCAATGGTCTCCATTGCGTTGAATTCCCAGGAGAGAGGGAAAATCATTTGTTGAACTTGCATCTTGATGAGCTACTTGCCTTGCTTGAGATGTTGCGCTGCTCAGTTTGTGGAAGTCTGTCATGAACCTGTTAAGGATGAGTTTGTTCAACAAGTCGGGCTACATGAGAGGACGGTGTGCAGAAGGAATCTTTGTGCTTTGCTGCAACCTTGTCGACCTGCTTCTGTTGGATAGAAGGTGCTTGGGGGGAGGTTGTAGTGGTTCCAATGTCCTTTTGTTCCTCTTTTGAACAAATTGTGAAGAAGATGAATTTTACAGTATGAGAGACTACCTTGTGGTACGTTTTTGGTGGAACAGTAGTCAGAACTACCTCTGGTATTCTATAGAGATAACCCCCCAAAGTAACAATGGCACTGCGGGGTCAAGACTCATAAACATCATGGCGCTTCCACATATATGGTTGGCCCAAGAGAACATCATAGACATCCAGTGGGGAAACATCACATAATACCTCATCCTTGAAGGGATGGATGTCGTATTTCAATCGACACCGTTGGCTGACACGAAGATCTCATCCTTGGCGAAGCCACCCGATGTTGTATGGCTATGGGTGTGGTGTTGTCGACAATCCCAACTATTTGATGACCTCTGTTGAGATGAGGTTCTTCTGGCTTCCACTATCAACAATAAAATGCAGCGAGGTCCCCTTCACCCACATCTATGAATGAAAAAAGGCGCTCCCCCTCTTCAAGATCTATTGGTTCTTCTGGTTGAATTGTTGCGGTCGCGACAATAGCAGTGGGGTCTACCTCAATGATCTATCCTTTACCCATATTTTCATAATCATATTCTGAATCAGAGTTCGGCTCCTTGTCTTTGATCTTAGCCACCAATGACTATTTTAAGCGACATTCATTGGTGTTGTGCTAGGGGATTTTGTGGAAATCACACCATTTTCCAGTGTCCTTCTTTGTCTTCCCATGACCCTTCTTTTCCCGTGGCTTGAACTAGTTTTCGGGAGACTGTTTGTCAAGGCTGTCTTTATCAAACTTTGGTTGTTGCGGATTTGCAGACCTAAACTCTCGTTTGTTCTGGTGCTTAAATTTATGCTCGATTTTAACAACATATCGATAAGCAACACCGAGTGATGAGATGTCCAGAAAATCCATTTCAGTGTGGATGTATCTGTGTAGAGCCCCACGGTATTTCAAAACCAAATGTCGTTTGGAGTCTTTGATACCCAGCTTGGTGCGCAAGGTATGGAAGATATTGGTGAACTCTGGAATTGCTTGGCCCCTCTCTTGCCATAGTGTGGTCCATCTCATGTACTGGTCCTCATAGTTGCCAACAGGGTAATACTGTTCCTTGACCACATCCACAAAAAAATCCTAAGTGGGCTTGGCCCCATATATTCTAGACTCCTCTATGGAACTTTTCTCCCAGTATGTTTCCCACCAATGTTTGACATGGGGGAGAGCCTTAAGGAGCACGAAGATGATCTTTTCTCTGTCGGAAAAATTGTGAAAAGAGAAATAACCTTCTAACATATTTAACCATTTATTTAGGGCATCCGCATCTATCTGACCTTCAAATATAGGAATATCAAAATTGACCTATACCTTAAAAGGAGAGGTGCTTCCAAAGTGGTCACTTGATGAAGATGCACCTGATGCTATCGGGAGGCGTTGAAGTATGTGGGAAAAATTCTCCATCATTTCATCCCTTTGTTGCGTGAGAGCTTGCTCAAGCAACAGACTTATAGGATCGTTTGCTCCGTCATTTTTCTTTTCTTCTACCATTGAGGGTTTCTTGGGTGTGCAAGAGAGAATTTATTCAAGAGAGACAAGCTCGAGACCCAAATTTCTATACTCAGACCTCGTCGGGGACATGCACTGAAAAAGCAATCAAGAACAACCTGCTCTGATACCACTGATCCAGATTATTTTCGGCACGAAATGAGAGCGGAGATATAATAAAAAAATGCACAGAGATATTGCAGATATTCAATAATATAATAGAAATGTATCAGAGATGCAACCATAAACACAAATATACAGTAATACACGATTTCTATTAATGAAAGAAATGTACAGAGACTGTAAAAATACAGAGTGAAAGACTCGCTAGAATGGTGGCAGCTTATCTCTGAGAAGAGATGTGATGGCTACTCGCATTTGCAAAAAGATGATTAAAATGAGGCTCTGAAGGCCTTTTTACAATAAAAATGAATGCCCAAAACCCTAGACATCCAAAAACCTAACCGTAGGAAATGAAGCACCAAAAGTCATGTGGGCCTCGTTTGGGTAAGTTAGTACATCAACTTCCCGGGGTCGTAACTTTTGCATACGATATTGCAGATATTCAATAATATAATAGAAATGTATCAGAGATGCAACCATAAACACAGATATACAGTAATACACGATTTATATTAATGAAATAAATGTACAGAGACTGTAAAAATACAGAGTGAAAGACTCGCTAGAATGGTGGCAGCTTATCTCTGAGAAGAGATGTGATGGCTACTCGCATTTGCAAGAAGATGATTAAAATGAGGCTCTAACGGCCTTTTTATAATAAACATGAATGCAAAAAACCCTAGACATCCAAAAACCTAACCCTAGGAAATGAAGCGCCAAAATTCATGTGGGCCCCGTTTGGGTAAGTTAGTACATCAACTTCCCGGGGTCGTAACGTTTGCATATGATCTCCATTTTAGGCGTGTAACAGCTCGTTGGAAAGGTACCATCGAGGGGATTAATTTTGGGGGCTCAATTATTCCTTCAACTATCATAGAGAGCCTCAATCTCGAAAAACCTTCATTTGTGCCCTCAAAATAGCCCTAGAAGTTAAAAACTGCTAAAAATAGTAAATTGCCAAAATCGCCAGAAAACTGTTTTGAGCCAGTCGGAAAAGGTGGGTGGCCACTGATATCCAGCTGGATCATCGAGATCTATTATGAGGTGGACTAGATCACACCAGGCTCCTCATCCTATGATCTAACCCTCAATATCCACCCTCCTTATTCCTCTAGAACCCAACAACTTACCAAAAGGTATCGTATTACAATGGTGATTTTCCAAAACTCCCTAGAAGGTCTCTCTATCTCTGCTCTATCCCTCTATATTTTTCTCTCTCTCTCTCTGAGACCTAGGTATTTATATTTATATGTTTTTGGATCATCATCCATTATAACGTATTACAAAAACCCTAACCCTAATGTCGTTAATTCTTCCATGCATGCGCCCGTGCTACTCTTCCTTCTAGCTGTCTCTTTCCTCGTGCATGTATTTCTTTCCAAAAATAGCCTTTCCTTCTAGTTTATCCTGCTTTCAATAGGCCCCCAACATTGACATGTGGCTCATCTTGAGTGACCTATCCCCTGTGTGCTTCGTCGATCTCCTTGATGATCACTTGGAACTTCTCCATGAGCTCCCTTGCTTGTGTTTGGGTGTGCACAATATTTTCCTTGAGTGCATCCCATATCTGCACTACAATCTCCTCGTTGACCATCCTTCCAAATTTTTCTCAGGTTTGTGCCATGTATATTTTTGCTTCCTCTACCTATGTAATGACCTCGACTACTCGCTCCTGGCAAGGTTCCATTTGAGCCTGGCACTCCTTCTTCTGCGTCTACGCAGTTATGAGTTATGCCTGTAGTTTCTTCATGTCTTGCACCCCTTTGACGCACTTTGTGATTGACATTGTCTTATGCCTCTGCTTGAGGTCTTGGATAGTTGCACTTATCCTTTCTTCTTCCTAGTCCCATTGTTGGACCTGTTGATCCTCTTCCAGCTTCATCCAGAGCTGCGCTACTTTCTCGAACAAGTCGTTCGCTGCATAGACTTATCATTCAATCTCTTGTACCTGCTATGTTTCCTCTTGTTTCCTTCTCTCCTTCACTGTTGGTGGAGTGGTGGGTGTGATATGCTCCCAAAGATTCTCAATCTCCTATTGGTATTGATCAATTGTCTACACAATCTGATCAATCTTTTATGTCGTCGTGAGTTTGACCATTTGTGCATTCTTTGGGATCTTCTTGTAGGCTACGACCACTTTATATTCTAGTTCCTTCATGCATTCATTCTCTTATTTGGTCTTGATCTTGGCCTGCTCGAATACCAATTCCAGCTCGTCCCATTTATCCTTTACCTACTGCAATTTTGTTGTATATGTGCATGCACGAGACTGTACCTCCTGTGTAATGTTGACATGTAGTTTATACAAGGCCTTGGTTGGTATCCGCGACAATACCAACTGTAGTTGCGCCAAATATTTCAGGGGCGTTTGTCCCACTATTGCATCCATGCACAACATTCTAGGTGTGATGTGAAACATTGAACTTGGCTATGGTATTGTCTGGACTATGTCCCATTTTCTTGCTCTGTATTCTCCTCCTATCTGTGATGCTACATTGTTGTCAGTTGCCTACGCTTCGCCGATCTTCTTGAGGATTTGTCGCATGTATTCCAGCTCTTCTTCAACTCTATCCCTTTGGCACGCAACATTCTCAAAATCCTCGAATGTGTGATACTGGACCACTTGGGCCACCATTTCTGCATCATCCTCCATGATTGTGTATTCTGGAGGCATTCTATGTGCCTTCATCTTCTTGTGCGCACCCCCCGTCTGGGTGGTTGGTCGCTTAGTCTGTTCTGGATCTTGTGGAGTAGGACTTGTTGTAGTCCCCTGTGCTTCCTCGACCTATTTTTGTTGTACTTGGGGCACTTGTGTGTTGTTCTTCTTCCTCGTCTGGACCCTTGTCTTGGATGTCCCCCCTTTCTTATGTTGTGGCTTGTTCTGACCTGTCCTTGGTTTCTTGGGCACTGTTACTTCTGTGCATTGTATATGTTCCTTCCCTACCTCTTCAGCATGTGTGTGTTCCTGTCTAACCTCCTCCTCCTCTCTTTCTGTAGATATTTCTCGAGTGAGAGCTGAAATCCTTAATGTCTCATTCGTCATCCCAATCCTTAATGTCCCATTCGTCGTCCCAATCCTTAATGGCCATCTGTATGTCTCCCTTCGTGATGTAGTAGCGCAGTTGTAGCCATTGCTTTTTAGGGTCCTTCCGTGCCTAGATCCACATCGCATGCCTAGTAGATTTGAAGTTGGCTATACCCTGATAGCATGCAACAACTTACGGTGTTATCCTCCAAGTGTTGGCGATGATATCATGTAGGTCGTGGAGATATCCTTCGAATATAGCCACATTGATTCTTCTATTCTTGGCGTCTGAAGTAGCTCCAATCGATAAGCATCGTGCTCCATGGCAGGGTTTGGGTCTAGTGGTGAAGACTGCGTACTTTGGCTCCTTTCATCCCATAATGGCTATCAGGATGATCATCCATGAATAATGAAATTATGTTCCCAGATCTTGCGCATCCTTGCAATCGTCTAGAAACAAATTCAGAAAATAAGGGGCCCAACTGAGTGTGGTGCCCTCGACACACTGTGTTGTAGCTACGACGACCCCAATTGGGACTTCCTCCTTGCATCATTTTCTGAGGGTCTTGCATGCCATAATTTTTGTGGCCATTCTTGCCGCGATGTCACTAATCCTTTTGATAATGATTCTATGCGACCCTTTGTCAGTGCCATATTTATTATTCACCTCCTCGGCCAATGATTTCTCCTTTTTTTGTCCTCGAGGAACTGTGCGGGATCCATGCCCCATGATGGCAGTCCGGTGATGTGTGCGATCAACTATACATCTATTGAGACGAGTTGGTACAACCACATATCTTTTTCATGTGTGATCATCATCAATTGCTTGATACAGCTGTTTGCATACTGGCCTCATCCAAAGTGTGGTAGATCCAACAGACCTAAAATCCCAGTTTTGGCCAGTCCTACTGCCCTCTGAACTAGTTGATGAATCGGTTCCCCAAAGGGATTTGTACCCACTATTTGTAGGTAGACCTGCTTAGCAAACTCCAAGAACTTGTTTGTGTCTGTTACATCATGGTCTAAGTACCTCAACTTCTCTACATGGCCTAACAAACTTGCTTTTATACATACCCCTTCTGGTATGCATGGAAAAACAATTGTTGTGGTGGGTTGTTTGCACGATGACCTAGGTACCATTTGCTTGTCCTTTCATTGTGGTGGCTGACTCGAGGTTCCATCCTCCATTGTTTGTTCTTCGGAAACCTGCTCTGGTCGTCCAGTGACATCTTCCATTGCTTCCTCTTGTGGTTGTTCCGACATGGTTGTCTGTGATTCTTCTGGGGAGACCATTTCTTGTTGGTTTGGAGTCGTCCCATTGACTCTAGAGGCTTCTCTAGGGTTTTTTGGTTTCACTTGGCTGCTTGCATCTTCATCCTGTCGGTCATGCTCCTCTTCCGGCATATCATTGTTCATGCATGCATGTGTTGTCTGCTGGGTCTCTACCTCAATATGTGTGGGGATTACTGGTGTTTCATCCGGCGATGGTATTTCGTCCACATTGATGACTTTTGGTGGCAGAGATGGTTGTTGTTCGTCTCCATGTGATTGTGATTGTGCTATGGTCCTAACTCTAGGTTTTCTGGCTGTCTGACTCAGTTCTCTTTGTTTGGGTGGTGCCATGGTGGTAAAAAATTGTCATTCGCCGAGCTTAGTAGCCTCTGCAATCTCTACAAAATTTACTCTCTACTTCGTATGCTCTCACGCTCTGTGCCTTTTCTAATTTCTCAACAACCTTTTCGCTACTGCGTCCCTGCTTTGTATTGGCATCGTGTGAAGCTTGTCAAAGACGTTACCGTGATTACGGATTCAATGAACTTCCAATCCCTTCATACTTACCATTAATTTTACCTCGCCGTCTCTAGTTGGCGTGATTAATGTTGCGTCCCATCAGTCATTTTTGGCATTGAATTCCATTAGTCTCCGTCACTTGGCACTTCTTTTGCCATAGCTGCCTTTCCCGCTTGTTTTTATTTTGAGCTGACCATTGGCCTTGTATCCATCAAGATCATATCACCGAGCGTGCATTCTCCTTCTTCTTTCAGAGCATGTTCTTTCTAGCTTTGGTGCACTATGCCTTTGTTGGTACCTTCTGATATCCCGTACTCTGTTTTTTTTGTTTTTTTTTTACTGCGCGGTGTCTTTCAAGTTGCGAGTGGTTGACTGTCCTTGTATAAATTCAGTCAACTCCCATTGATCATCCATATGAGTTATGCACCTCCTAAATCCTTCAACTATATGACTCCCCCATCTATGAAAAGGTTTACTTTATATGGTCCTAACCAGTGCATTCTGATTTTTCCTGGGTGTTGAATGGATTTACTATCATACATGAACACCAAGTCTCCTTCCTTGAAATTTTTCCTCTTGATATGCCTATCATGCCAAGCTTTGTCCCTTGCTTTCTGAACTTGTTGATGGTACCCTTCTCGGATCCTATATTCTTCCATGATCATCATTTGATTAAGCTTATTCTGCACTGCGCCTTGTTCTATCATGTTCGTAATCACTGCTACGCGCAGACTGGGTACCAAAAATTCTAATGGCACCACTGCTTCTTATCCATATACCAGTCTGAATGGCGTGTGTCTTGTCAACTTTTTGCATGTGGTTCTGTAAGCCCATAATATTGCTGGTATTTTTAGGTCCCAATCATCCCTGTTGGCATTATAGATCTTTGTCAGTGCATTTCAAGGATTTTGTTTAAGGCTTCTACTGTTCCATTTGCTTGTGGATGATATGGTGTACTCTTTTGATGATGAACCTCAAATTCCTCAGTCATGGCCTTGATAGTACTGTTAATGAAGTGAGTGCCTTGGTAAGTCATTAAAAATTTTGGGCAACCGAATCTAGTGATCACATGTTCAAATACGAAGTGTGATGTTGTTTATGTGCTACAATATTTCACTGGTGCTGCTTCTGCCCATATTTTCAGGTATTTTTTTGCAGTGATAATGTACCTTGCTCCTGTCCTCTTTGTTGTTGGGTTAATTGGTCCCACAAAGTCTATTTCCCATTTTTCGAATACCCGCAATGTTACTTATGGTCGCAGGGGAATCTTGTCCCTCCGATTTGGTTTACCAATTCTCTGACATACATCGTGTTATCATCATTTAAATTTTGGTGTGAAATTGAGATTTCAGGGTTTAGCGAGGTGCTAAACCAAATTTGGAGGTTAGATAAATTTGGGGAAGTGCCAGAAAATGGCCAAAGAGATTAAATTTGGCATAGGCGTTAAATAAAGAAGGCTCGAAAGGTCGTAGATCACCATTCACCGAGATCAATAGTTAGGAGAGATTTCAGAGTTTGAAATAGCGTAGAGGTTAAATTGTCTAAGCGAGCCCAAAATTTCAACTGTGGTTTCCCCGCAAAGGTATGTGGCATCCTCAGATGCATTTTGGGGGGGAAAGCAGGTAAAATCAAAACCGCCCTATCACACCCCTCAAATCACGTGTTAAATTTTAGTGAACAGGTCTAATCTGAGGGTCACATGTGGAAATGAAACTTGACGACATGTCTAATCATCTCGAGACACTTGTTTGTGTACCATTCGTCCGTGCAGTGCCAAATAAGTGCCACCAAATAACCAATTTAATACTCATTATTGGAAATCGATGGACGAAAGTGAAAAGTCATTATCCCTGTAAAGATTTTCGTTAGTATCCAATGATTATAAATTGATGGTGACTGTTACTCAAAACATAGGTGAAATTACTCTATTTTTGGTAATGGATGGCTTATTCCAAAACGAGATATCTACAAATCAGAAAGATTGTCCAATTCATGTTCAGTTGAGGAAAATAGGCTCATGTTTCTTGATGAACCAGAGGGATCCAAGGAGAAACATTCATCGATTTTCAGTAAATCAGGGAGTTCGAAGAATATGACAGAATTATCCAATAAAAAGAGAGAAAGGTAGACTGTACAAATCCTAACAACAAGATCTCATGAAAAATATGTTGATGAGCTAGAATCAGGCAAAGGGATCAGGTTGAATCATATTATGAAGGATTTGGTCATTAATGGATACACAGATGGACACAACACACAAGTTGGTGAGAGAAAAAGGAAAAAACAACGAAAGGAGGAGACTAAAGTTGAAACAATCAAGAACATTGAAGAAGACCAGCCTAGCTGGCTTAATACGTTAAAGGAAGAGACTGAACACCTGAAATGAATTGCAAGTTAAATTGAGTATATTTTAGGGAATCTTGTGATAATGAAGATAAGTGGAATTTAAGGTAAAGATCCCAGATATTTCAGTTTCCGTTTATAACTATTTCCCTAGAAAGTGGGAATTCGGTTTTGATAAGTTACTCCCTTTGTAACCAATGTCTATTTTTGAAATCTTGGAAGAATGACCATTTTTGGTCTCCTATGTAATATATATATATATATATATATATACTATTAAAAATATAAAAGAATGGTTCGACTTGCCGGAGAAGGGCCTGCCCTTGTAGAAGGAATTTTTTGTGATTTCTTATAGATTTTAATATTAGCAGAGAAGGGTTTTCTTAGATAGCCGAGATTCATCATGGTGTTGATGTTTAATATGTTTTCTTGTATTTTATATTCATGAATGTGTTTTGCTGCTAGTGATAGTCTTTAAGCAAAAGAAGGAATTCATATTGTTGGTGCTCCTTCTTGTATTGATTATGCTTATTATGTCTTTACTGGTTTCTGGTTCATAATTCACCCTTGATTGGTGCTATGTTTTCGGTATCCAGCCTTTATGTTTCCTCTTCTAAAATCTATACCAAGAGATTTGTCCTTTGTTAAATTCCTATTGTTATAGTGGTCTTTCCTTTCTTTTCTACCGCCATCTCATATTACTTGTTTGGCTGAACACCGTGCCTATTTTTCCTCTGTTCCCTCATAAATACATAGCTTATAAATCTTCATATGTTTTCAGGAATTGATCCCAATTCCCAATGGCCCTGTTCTCTTGTTTGTCCTACCACTTTTAAAAATTACCCTATTACAGAATCTGACCTCTGTATGTCCATTGCCAAATATTTTGAGTATTTTTAGTAGCTATATGTTTGAGAGAGCCCTCTCTGGTTGGAAGGGTCAAAATCTAACCTAAAGTTGGTTTGTATGTTACCTCTGTCGTTTGTTTTATCAACCAAAAAATTTACAGAGTGCTAACACATCGCATCCCTGGCAGTACTCCCTCGAGTCTATGTGAATGGTCGACCACCATAGTCCTATGCACAATACCTTCTACACGGTAGCTTTTCCTGCATAATGCCCTCCTGCTATTCCTTCATGGGATTCTACTAAGATCCTTGGTATTTCATGTTCTAGCACATATCTTCGCAAGATGCTATCTATGCCCATTTTGTATAAGTGTCCTGTAATCAGCTGATAGTCTGCAGCCCGAACTACCAGGTTTTTCCTCTGCGCGGTGTTATATTCTTGTGGTGCAGTACTTGTGCTCAAGTACTAGATGATGTCTGTGAAGTATTCATTGGTGATCTGAACTGAAAATAACTATGCGTCTGAAAATTTATCTTTAAATTTGTAGGTTACTCTCCATTCGTGCCCTTGATAGGTGGTCAGGTCTTGCGTTCAATTTCCCTGGCTTGACTATTACTTCAAAATCAAATTCCTGAACCAGTAGTAGCCATCGACAGATTCTCGCCCCCAACACTGGCTTATTGACTAGGTATTTAAGGGCTAAATGATCTGTGAACATCTTAAAATGTTTTCCCAGTAAGTAGTGTCTAAAATTTTGAAGTGCATAGACCATAGATAATCCTTCCCTCTCTGTAGTGTTGTAGTTATGCTCTGACTCTGACATTTTTCTTCTTGAAAATTTTGTCGGATGATCCAAATCTCCTACTCCTGGCTACGCCATAATAGCTCCAAGTGTTATGGCTGATGCATCTACATGTACATGGAATGTCTTCTCCTAGTCTGTAAATACTAGTATTAGCATTGTTACCATTTTTAATTTTAGTGTATCTAGACCATGTTGACAATCCTCATTCCACTGAAACTTTGTGTCTTTCCTTAACATATTCTCCATTGGCGCGGTGATCTGCGCATACCCTTTGATAAATTTTCTGTAGTATCCTGTGTGCCCCAATGTTGCTCTTAGTTGATGAACTGTTTTTGGTGGTGGCAGGTTAACGATTACTGCAATCTTTGCAAGTTCTACTAGTAATCCTTGCCTGCATACTATATGGCCCAATAGTATCCCAAATGGTGTTTCGAAGATGCACTTCTAGATGTTTAATGATATTTGGCATTTCCTACATCTTTCTAACATTAGCCGCAAGACCTCTACATGGTCTTTCAATAGACTATAGACTGTCTAATCATCCAAGTATACCTCTAGAAACTGGTGGATGAATTATTTAAATTCAACTATGACTACTCTGGAAAATATTGCTGGTGCATTCTTCAATCTGAATGACATGACCATGTACTAGTAGGATCCCCATTCTGTAGCAAAAATGGTCTTGTATCTATCTTCCTATGCTATTTTGATCTGGTGGTAGCCTGAGAATCCATCAGTGAATGAGTAAACTTCGTGTCCTCCTATGTTCTCCAATACTTCATCCGTGAAGGGTGTAGGGAATGGATCATGTAGGCATGCATCGTTCAACTTCCTCAAGTCGATGCATATTCTTATCCCGCCTTGTTTTTTCTCCTGAACTACCATCAGGCTTATCCATTCTGAATCTTCCACAGGTTCAATGATGTCGGCTTCGAGCATCCTATCAATCTCAACTTTGACTTTTTGCTTGTATATCATATTCAGTGTGTATGGTCGTTTTCTGATCGGTCTTGCCTTAGCTCTGAGTGGTATCTTCATTTCACCTAGCTCTCCTGTTATGCCATTAATTTTTGTAAATATTGTGGGGAACAGGTCGTTGTACTCGCGCAGTAACTATGTTATGCTTTCTATTGTTTGCTCATCCCAGTAGTCTCCAATGTTGGCCATTTTGGGATTCTCAACTGTCTCAATGTTGACTTTCTTCACCTTTATTGGTGCATCAATTAGTTCTGATTCTAGAGGTGGACCTTCCACTTCTCTCTCACCTTCATCCCCCTCAATCTGAATATTGCATGGGTCATCTTCATATAGTACGTCTTCTTGCACATGGTAGCATGATAGTAGTTCTTTCACTGTCTATATGTTCTGTTGTTGTTCCTTTGTTATGAGTTCAACTTCTAGTTCCTTAATGAATATCACTCTTCTTATTTGTTTAAGTGTTGCATCTATATCGGGGTTATCATGTTCGAATGAGAAAGTGACTGTAAAGTTATTTTGCAGTATTGTCCAGTTCGCAGTTCCTAGTCTGTATACCAGTTTGCTGGGATTCCCTCTAAGGTATATACGAAATGATGAGGACACTCCTATGGAGGTGTCATTTTCCACAATGCTCTGCACTTCTCCAAGTGTTCCACTGGTGCCCCCTGTCCATCGTACTTCTACTATTGGTTGTTTCTCTGTTTTGCGCAAAACCTTATGCATAGTAACTGCTTGCATTGGTACCAATCCTTGATTGTTTTCTTGTGTGTGCCCCACCATCTTGTAGGTGTGGCCTTCAGTGTTATATCGAGTGCTAAGAGTCTTTGATTTTATAATACTTCATCCTCGTACTGTGTCAAGAATGCTTCTAGATCGTTTACCCCATGGAAACTCGATGGTTACCTTATCTCTGTACCTACCCATCTTACTGTGCGGTCTATTCTTGTGCATCTTCTTATGGAAACTTCGTATATCTTTTATTGTCAGTTCTCTAAACCGATATCTGAGTCTGACACACATGAAGTAATGCTCCGCCAACTGAGTATCCCATCCGTAGCTGGGTTAATGTAATATCCCTAGGTCAGGCCCAATTGTAATGTAATGAAAATGTACTTAAGCTGGTGAGTTGTTTTGATATCATTTTTGTATGCACATTTCATGGCATAGTGCGTGCATGTACTGCATAGTAAAATGAGGAAGTTGCACATTCCAGGATACCACGTGCAACATCTTAAGTGTGCACGATTGTGAGGCCAACAAGCCTTTATGTATATGCTATGTTTTATAGGCTAGTGAGCTAGTTATTATAAGCTAGGATGCTTATGTTTTGATTAGGTTGGAGAGCCTAGATGTTAAAGGCCAGTGCACCTATTTTTGTATATGTCTCATAATTAATATAAAATACATCACTGCGCACAGATCGACCACGATAAAAGAGATGGGGGACTAAAATCCACTAGTTAGGGAAAGGGAGAGGCTAAGTTAAGGAAAGGGGATAAGCTAGGAAGCTTAAGCCAAAAAGGAATATTATATTAATATTTCTTAAATCATAAAGTATGGATAATTATTTTATCCTAAGTTCTAAAGTTGGGTACAAGTGGGCCAAAGTAGCTCCCAACATGACAAGTGTCAAGTTGGGGACATGCATACATATTGTTGGGACATAGTTCATTTCCTATCATATTTTCCATCATTCATCCATCCAGTGAACCATCCATGAGTATTCACACCCATTGAGCTATCCTTTGTATCTTCATGACTGTACTTGAACCTGTATCCATAGCCATTTGTGTTGGTCTATCTGGTTAGCTTGGGAGCTGGACTAAAGAGGCGGGTTGTTAGGCCCGTGATCAATTCTCTGGGTGAGAGAATTACTGGGAATTGATTTTTTGAAGGTGTTGAATTGTAGCTATAGTGCTCTAAAACTTCCTGTCCAGCCTGTTGCTGAAGCCTGGAAAGGAAGTGGGGCAGTCGAAGGACTGTTGAACAGAGAAGGGGCACACTTCTTGGGTGGGACAGACATGTGGGGAATGAGGAACTGTAGGCTGTTAGTTTGAGTTGGCACCTGTGACGGAGTCTCTCCTATTGTCCATGAGCCTTTAGCCTGGTTAGGAATCCCTTTACCTGGGTGGAGTTTAGTCCCAGCTTGAGGGTGACTCACTGTTGAGAGTGATGAACAGTGTGGTCTAAGGCTGGAAGGTTCGTGGAAGGTCTGCATGCAGTTGGTGACATTTTTATCAGGATAAGTGTCAATTGTGTGATAAATTTACACTCTGCATTGTTATTTATGTACTTATATTTATGGGTTTATCTTATATGTGTTTATAACTGTAGGTAAATTTATGAGTATTTCCTGTATATGTTGCATGTATATGTTTACTGTCATTTAGTATGAATTCATGCATTTACATAACGTATTTGTCTGTCTACATTTTTATATATATGCTTCCACAAGAGTTTTGTGTGCATATGTATTTTAATTGCATGCAGTTTGAAAATTTTATGTGGCATAACTCAGTTAGATTTTGGGTATGTTATAGTATGTTCCGTAGAGAGGACAAGAGTGTTCTCTGGCATAGCGTGGCTTGGCATGGATGGTCGAAGACGTTACAAATTGGTATCAGAGATTCAATTTTCAACACTGAGCCTGGATGGGTCGAACAAGTTGATTTGTAACGAAATTTCACAGAGGATTTATTTTGAAGTGGCCAAATTTCAGTTTGTAAAGCATCCATGGTAAAAAGTAACAACAACTGGGCAGAATTGGGGAAAAGCCCCAAATTTTGTTGTTAAATTCATGAGAAAATGGAGAAATTCGGCCAAGTGATGAGATGTTCCCGATTTTATATCTGTTCTAGCAAATTCAGACCTAGAATTGGTCGGATTTGAAGTCACAAGCGAAGCCATGACAGTTAGAGCGAGTTTTATAATTAAATTTCTCAATTCGTGAATTGATTTTGGGGAAATTTGTTCCAGAAATGTCAACCCACAACGATTTTTTGTTGCAGAGGTTGAATTGGTGTTATTGGGGTGAAATTGAACAAATTTCGTGGTTGCAAAATGTCTATGGTAAATTGGGGAAAAAGTTAGGAAAAATCCCCAATTTCTGCAGCAGAATTCACAAGGATTTGATGCGCATAAAGGTGAATGTGCATAGGTGGGCACACTAAAATGCATGATGCGCAATGAAAATCTTGTGATAGGTAAAATTCGGCACTGTGCGGCAAGATATTGGCACATTGGTGCACACGCAGAAAAATGTTAATGTGTGGGTGTGCGTGCTAAATTTTGGCGACGCGTGGAAAAATGTTGGTGTGCAGGTGCACGCGCGAAATTTATCATTGTGCAGTGTGAATATGCATAAGAAGTGTGTGTGGTGCGGACATTCATAATAATGGCTCACGTGGTGTGTGCAATATTGGCACAACGCAGTGGAGTTTGGTAGCTATGTGCACAATGTGGGTATATGTTGTCGCGCAACAGCTTAGTTAGTGGTGCGCGCAGAGTTTTAATGCGCAGAGGAGACGTACTAAACTATGGCATGGTGCAATGCATCGAGTGAAATGCGCGCGGTACAAAAATTGCGCACGATACAAAAACTACGCGTGATGGATATTGGTGCGCGACACAAAAGTAGTGCACTCAAGTTATTGGCGCAACAGAGAAGTGATACACAATGGTTTTAAAGTGCGCGAAGAATGATTTACCTTTTGTTGTTGCTGCAGATGGTGAATATAGGTGTGAAGGTTGAAATTTGTGTGCACGAATTCGTTTGAAGGGCGAACAATAGCAGAAAATCAATGATTTTCTACGATGTTTTATATCATTTGAACGTCATCTTTTTGCAGCGCATTTTTGAGGGCCTTAAGAGTGTTTTTAGCAACTAGAAAACCACGAGACAATCTTTGTAGCTCAAATGAAAGATCTCAAATAGATCTTTCTAATGGTGTAAACTGTTCATCAAACAAATCTTTTATGAGAAAGTTACAGCTTAAACAGTGAAGGGTAAATTTTAAGACCTCACTAACTTCAAAGAACCATAACTTTCTGCTCCAGAATTAGATTGAAGTGCAGTAGTAGTCAATGGAAAGATATTGAGCCATAGAAGATATTCCTAGAGTTCAATTAAATTTATAGGCATGTTAAAAATGTTTAATATGTAAAATAGGGCACTTGTAGCATTCCAGACCAAAAGCACAAATTGGCCTAGAACTTCGGCAGGTTGTAACTAGCAGCCAAAAACCTAGAATGAGGTGAAACTTGGACAGAATGTCCATAATATGTTTATGCAGAAACCCAATTGAGATCATATGAAAATTTCAATGGAGTAGGTGCAAAAATGCATAATTACAGTGTAGAGTTGCGCCAAGTTGAAAAATGAGCAGAAAAGTTAATGGGGAAATTTCAAATGACCATAACTTTCTGCTCTAGACTCGGAATTGAGCATGTGAGAAGGCGTTGGAAAGGTATTGAAAAATGGAATCTAAATATCCACCTAGAAATCAGAATAATGGATTATGATATATTATCGAACAAAAATGGTTCATATTTTTCATGAAATTATTGAAATAGTTAGCCTGACAAAGTTTTGTTGGCTACACATTTTGCAGAGTTAACAACTAGATCAGATCAAGATCAGTGCAGAGTCCATAGTAATGGAATATGCATAGGGGAATTATGGCCATGAAGATGAAATCATAGGAATGAATGTCCATTTGGGCATTGAAGGAACAAACTCCAATGGGCATGGAGAAGGAAGGGATGAAAACATGAATATGACAGAGACCATTAAAAAGTTACAGAAGGATGTCCAAAGCCATAAGGATGATAATTAAAGGCTTATGAAAGCCAAGGAGCAACAAGATGACTTCAACATAAAGCTATTGGATAGCTTGAACATAATAGAAAAGAAATTGGATAAGGAGAGTGACTCAAGCAAATTAGGAATTCACGGGCCTTCTGATGAGAAAAGAAGAACAAGGAGTGTTAACATACATCATCGTCACTCCCCAAGGCATTCCAATAAGAGAGCACACAGTAGCTCAAGTCCTTTCCCTGTCAAAAAGCATAAGAGGTATGGGGTGGATGAGCTACGATGAGAAATGAACAAAATAAAACCTCCTACATTTGATGGTGAGCACAAGAAGGATGAAGATGCAGAAACATGGTTTTTGGGCATGAGAAAGTATTTTCAATTGCATAATTATTCTTCTCATGTAGAAGGTAGAATTGCTATCTATTAACTCAAGGGAAAGGCATCCATGTGGTGGGATCATCTTGTGCAGGTGAAACACATCAAAGAGAAAAGTGTTACTTGGAGGGAATTCAAGAAATATTTTGAGAAGAAATACTTGACTAAAAGATACTATGACAAGAAAATGAAAGAGTTCTTTGAACTCGAGCTTGGGAGTATGACCATTGATGAATGTGAGAGAAGGTTTCTAGAACTTTTGAAGTATGTCTCTTTCATCAAGGATGAGATAGTTAAGATTCAAAGGTATTTGAGTCGATTGTCATCATTCATCAGTGAAAAAATATAGTATGATGATCCAAAGACATTGGAGGAGACCATAAGGCGAGCTAAGTGCCTATATGATCAGCAGAAAGAAAGGCCAACTTTCCAAAAATCTTGGGAATGCAAAAAAAAATTCTAGGTGGATCAGAGGAAGAAGGGGTCTAAGCCACTATTCTTCAGAAATAATCCTAGAGAGCCCAGAACGATGGAAATAGGGGGTCAAAGGCCAAGGCAACCACCTATTCAATGTTGGGGTTGTAAAGGAGATCATATGTTCAGATATTGTCCTCACAGAGGTGAAAAAGGGAGAATTGTTCATAATGTACAACAAGATGAAATAGTGGAGGACATGGGAAGAAATGTGCCAAGGATATATGTAGCCCTGGACAACAAGAAAGCAAAGTATCAGTCACATATGATTGAAGTGGAGGGTATGATCAACAACGAAACCATTGTTATTTTAATTGATTTAGGAGATATTCATAGTTATATAGATCCTAAGATGGTGGAAAGTTTGCATTTTCCAAGAAGCAAGCATGGGAAATCTTGGTTGGTGTAGCTGGCTACATGAGCCAAAAGAAAAGTTAATGTGATGGTTAACTCATGTCTTATGGACATGAATGGACTGATCACCAAGGCAGATTTGAACATCTTACCTTTAGGTTCCTATGATTGTCTAATTGGGATGGATTGGTTGGACCAACATCAGGCTCTCTTAGACTATCATAACAAAGCATTTACTTGCTTGGATGAGGAAGGGAAACTAAGGAAAGTGTAGGGAGTTCCCAGGGTTGTAACCATCAGAGAGATTTTAGCATTGCAGCTGAAGAAATGTTATAGAAAAGGGTGTCAAATATTTGCAGCTCATATGGAGGAGACACCTAAAGATAAGGTGTCAAATTTGGAAGATCATGCAGTCTTGGAAGAGTTTGAAGATGTGTTCAGGGAGGTACCAGGACTACCCCCAAAGAGAGACATTGATTTATCTATAAATTTAATGCCTAGAGCAGCTCCAGTGTCAAAGACTCCTTACAAAATGAGTACACCAGAGTTGAAGGAGTTGCAAAGGCATCTTGAAGAAATTTTGAAGAAGGGGTACATATGCCCAAGTGTGTCACCTTGGGGTGCCCCAGTCTTGTTTGTGAAGAAGAAAGATGGAACTTTAAGATTGTGCATTGATTTCAGACAGTTGAATAAAGTGAATATAAAGAATAAATATCATTTTCCAAGGATTGATGATCTTTTTGATCAATTGAAGGATGCAAGGATATTTTCAAAGATAGATCTCAGGTTAGGATACCATCAGGTAAGGATTAAAGAAGAATATATCAGCAAGACCGCCTTTAGGACAAGTTATGGTCATTATGAGTTCATAGTGGTTCCATTTAGGTTGTCAAATGCACCAGTTGTTTTCATGTGCTTAATGAATGGTGTTTTCCGAGAATATTTAGACAAGTTTGTCATTGTCTTTTTGAATGACATTCTTATATATTCCAAGTCAGAAGAAGAGCATGAGAATGATTTGAGGATGGTGTTGCAAGTATTAAGGGAGCATCTGTTGTATGCCAAATTGAGCAAGTGCTCATTTTATCAGAAGAAAATTCATTATTTGGGGCACATCATTTCAAAGGATGGGATAGCAGTGGATCCTGAGAAGATAGAAGCCATTAGAGAATGGTCAACGCCAAAAAATGTGACAGAGGTCAGATCATTCATGGGCCTTGCAGGCTACTACAGAAGATTTATTTAAGGATTCTCAAATATTGCACACCCAATCACTTCCTTGCAAAGAAAGGGTGTGAAGTTTCAGTGGACATTGGATTGTGAAAAGAGTTTCCAACACTTGAAACAATTATTAACAAGTGCTCCAATACTAAGGATTGCAGACCCAAATGGAGACTTCATTGTATGCACAGATTCTTATAAAGAGGCACTTGGTGGGGTCCTCACTCAAAATGGGTTTGTTATATGTTACGAACCAAGGAAGTTGAGGGAGCATGATGGAAAATATGCCACTCATGATTTGGATTTGGTAGCCATAGTGCATGCATTGAGGAAATGGAGACTACCTTATGGGAAAAGGTTTGAGCTCAAGACTGACCACAATGGTATGAAATATTTAATTGATCAACCAACTCTAAATGCTAGAAAAAGTAGATGGATGGAATTTTTAAGTGAATATGACTTTGATATAAATCATATCAAGGGGAAAGAGAACAAAGTGGCTAATGCACTCAACAGAAGAGTGAATAAAATGCATTCTACAACCATTAGCATGTACCAATCAGATTTGAAAGACAGGATTACAGAGGCTGCTAAATTAGATTTTCATTACAAGGAATTAGTGACAAAATTACAGCAAGGTATTTTGCAGCAGAAAAATGAGGAATACAAGCTAAATAATGATGAAATTATCATGTACAGGGGCAGAGTTTATGTACCAAATTCTAATGAATTGAAAAAAATGATATTGAGATAAATGCATAATGTGCCTTATGCTGGGCACCCAGCATATCAAAAAATTATTGCAGCTGTCAGGAGCCAATATTATTGGCCAGGCATGAAGAAAGCGGTTGCTGATTTTATTGCCAGATGTTTGGAATGTCAAAAGGTAAAGGCTGAGCATAGACACCCAGCTGGTTTTCTATAGCCAATAACCATTCCTGAGTGGAAATGGGAAGTTGTAACAATGGATTTCATCACCAAACTGACCATAACAAACAAGCAACATGATTCTATCATGGTAGTGGTGGATAAGCTTACTAAAGCTGCCCATTTTATTCCCATCAAGATCACTCACAAGGAAACGAACATTGTTGATGTTTATATGAAAGAAATTTCCATATTACATGGCATACCAAAGACAATTGTGTCTGACAGRGATCCAAAATTTACCTCAAAATTTTGGAAAGGGTTATTTAATGGATTTGGCACAAATTTGAATTTTAGTACAGCCTATCATCCAGAATCAAATGGACAAACAAAGAGGGTGAATCAAGTGATTGAAGACATGTTAAGAATGTATGTGATGGATAAACCATCAAAATGGGAAGACTACCTACACTTGGTAGAGTTTGCTTATAACAATGGGTACCAAGCATCTCTAAAGATGAGCCCATTTGAGGCACTTTATGGAAGAAAGTGAAACACACCAGTAAGTTGGGATAACCTCACAGACAGAGCAGTGGTTGGGAAAGATTTGCTCAGGGAAATGGAGGAGCAAATGATAAAAATAAAACAAAATTTAAAGGTTGCCCAAGATAGGTAGAAAAGATATGCTAATAAGAGCAGAACTCACAGGGAATTTAAAGTGGGTGATCATGTATTCTTGAAAGTGAAGGCCAACAAAAGTTCCTTGAAGTTGGGAAACTGTTCAAAGTTGGCAGCTCGCTATTGTGGGTCATTTGAAATCCTAGAGAGGATTGTTCCAGTTGCTTATATGATTGCATTGCCTGCATCTATGTATTTTCATAATGTATTTCATGTATCATTGCTCAAGAAATATATACCTTATGCTAATCATGTTATTGATTGGAATGTGATCCAGGTGGAGCAAGAAGGCAATTTCCAAGTGCATCTGGTGCACATTCTAGACTGAAAAATCAAACGCTCTGGAATCGATCCATAGGGCTTGTAAAGGTCCAATGGACCTGGTACAATCCTGAGGACGCTACTTGGGAGCATGGGGATGCAATGTGGGCAGAATACCCACAACTTTTTGAGGATTTTTGATTTTTTTTGGTATATGGGTATATGATGCACTGAGGATAGTGCATAAATAAGGGGAGGGATTGTAATATCCCTAGGCCATGCCAAATTGTAATGTAATGAAAATGTACTTAAGTTGGTGAGTTGTTTTGATATCATTTTTGTATGCACATTTCATGGCATAGTGTGGGCATGTAATGCACAGTAAAATGAGGAAGTTGCACATTCCAGGATATCGCGCGCAACATCTTAAGTGCGCGCGATTGTGAGGCCAACGAGCCTTTATGTATATGCTATGTTTTATAGGCTAGTGAGCCAATTATTATAAGCTAGGATTCTTATGTTTTGATTAGGCCGAAGAGACTAGATGTTAAAGGCCAATGCACCTATTTTTGTATATGTCTCATAATTAATATAAAAGACATCACTGCGCGCAGACCGACCATGATAAAAGAGATGGGGGACTAAACTCCACTAGTTAGGGAAAGAGAGGGGCTAAGTTAAGGAAAGGGGCTAAGCTAGGGAGCTTAAGCCAAAAAGGAATATTATATTAATATTTCTTAAATCATAAATTATAGATAATTATTTTATCCTAAGTTCTAAAGTTGGGTACATGTGGGCCAAAGTAGCTCCCAACATGACAAGTGTCAAGTTGGGGACATGCATACATATTGTTGGGACTTAGTTCATTTCCTATCATCTTTTCCATCATTCCTTCCATCATTCAGTCATCTAGTCAACCATCCAGGAGTATTCACACCCATTGAGTTATTCTTTATATCTTCATGACTGTACTTGAACCCGTATCCATAGCCATTTGTGTTGTTGTATCTGGTTAGCTTGGGAGATGGACTGCAGAGGTGGGTTGTCAGGCCCATGATGAATTCTCTGGGTGAGAGAATTGTTGGGGATTGATTTCCTAAAGGTGTTGAACTGCAGCTACAATTCTCTAAGACTTCCTGTCTGGCCTGTTGTTGAAGCTCGGAAAGGAAGTGGGGCAGCCGAAGGACTGTTGAGCAAAGAAGGGGAACACTTCCTTGGTGGGACAGTCATGAGGGGAATGACGGACTGTAGGATGTTAGTTTGAGTTGGCACCTATGATGGAGTCTTTCCTGTTGTCCATGAGCCTTTAGCCTGGTTAGGAATCCCTTTACCCGGGTGGAGTTTAGTCCCAGCTCGAGGGTGACTCACTGTTGAGAGTGATGAACATTGTGGTCTAAGGCTAGGAGGTTTGTGGAAGGTATGCACATAGTTGGTGACATTTTTACCAAGATAAGTGTCAATTGTGTGATAAATGTGCATGCTGCATTGTTATTTACGTGCTTATATTTATGGGTTTATCTTATATGTGTTTATAGTTGTCGGTAAATTTATGGGTATTTCCTGTATATGTTGCATGTATATGTTTATTGTCATTTAGTATGAATCTGTGCATTTACATAATGTATTTCTCTCTCTCTCTCTCTCTCTCTCTCTCTCTCTCTCTCTCTCTCTCTCTCTATATATATATATATATATATATATATGCTTTCGCAAGAGTTCTGTGTGCATATTTATTTTAATTACATGCAGTTCGAAAAATTTATGTGGCATAGCTCAGTTAGATGTTGGGTATGTTNTATATATATATATATATATATATATATATATATATGCTTTCGCAAGAGTTCTGTGTGCATATTTATTTTAATTACATGCAGTTCGAAAAATTTATGTGGCATAGCTCAGTTAGATGTTGGGTATGTTACAGTATGTTCTGCAGAGAGGAAAATAGTGTTCTCTGGCTTGGCATGGATGGTCGGGGACATTACAGTTAACGTAATCCTCATCACGCGCAGTTGTTCTGTACAACTAGCTGATTTATTCCAAGTCTAAACAAGTAGGTTCTACAAACCTCTCCCCTTCTGATGGGTCTAATGGTGCAATGAACCTATATTCTCCTGACTCAAATGTCATTTTTCAAGTTTTTAAGTTGATTATAACCTGGTTGTTGGCACAAGGGAAGACCCAGGGTTCAACGCTACAAGAGTGCACCAACAAAACCCTAACTACCGGCCTTTTCGACAACACTTGAGAAGTAGATGAAGTCTCACCCAAGGTAGAGGTAGGGGTGGTTGCAGGACTCAAGTGTTTGCAACCTAAGTTGGGACACAGATATGTGATTATATCACTTATCGAGCACTTAGAATCGATCATTCATCAATATCCAATCCTTATTATACTTCTCAAATAGCACAGAGCATCACGACATTCACTTAGATCTAAAGGATTTCATTAATTAACAATAGTAAAATAGATCAGATCCAGTAGACCAGCACTAGGCATCTTCATACATGTCAGATATACATTCACATACATCTAAGAAGCACAAAGTATAAATAGATCTATCTAAATATATCAAAGCACTTAGCAAATAATCACATCAATGCATCAGAACAAGGCACAAAGCGAACAACACAGGATTTACGTGGTTCACCCCCACCCTGGGGCTATGTCCACCAAATCTTCTTCTCTATTATCATCAACCAAGTGATTAGAAGCACAGATCCACCAAACCCTACTGTGCACATGACAGAAGATCTGTGTAGCTCGCTAGATCCTTCTTCCTTGCGTTATAGCACAAAAATCCTTCTACAACTTCTTACAATAACTTGCACTCAGCTTCTGCAAGTCTCCTTGATCCGGATTATTTTCGGCACAAAATGAGAGCGGAGATATAATAAAGAAATGCATAGAGATATTGCATATATCCAGTAATATATCAGAGATGCAACCATAAACACAGAGATACAGTAATACACGATTTCTATTAATGAAATAAATGTACAGAGACTATAAAAATACAAAGTGAAAGACTCACTGGAATGGTGGCAGCTTATCTCTGAGAAGAGATGTGATGGCTACTCGCATTCGCAAGAAGATGATTACAGTGAGGCTCTAGAGGCCTTTTTACAATAAAATGGAATGCCAAAAGTCCTAGACATCCAAAAACCTAACCCTAGGAGATGAAGCACCAAAATTCATGTGGGCCCCGTTTGGGTAAGTTAGTACATCAACTTCCCAGGGTCGTAACTTTTGCATACGATCTCCGTTTTAGGCATATGATAGCTCGTTGGAAAGGTATCATTGAGGAGATTCATTTTGGGGGCTCAATGATGCTTTTGAATATAATTGAGAACCTTGATATCAAAAAAACCTTTATTTAGGCCCTCAAAATGGCCCCAGAAGTTAAAACCTGCTAAAAATAGTAAATTGCCAAAATTGCCAGAAAATTGTTTTGAGCCAGTCGAAAAAGGTGGGTGGCCACCGATATTCACCTAGATCAATCCTCTCTCCTTAGGAAGAAATGGTCTCCATTGCGTTGAGTTCCCGAGGGAGAGGGAAAAGTGTTTGCTGGATCTGCATCTGGGTGAGCTGCTTGTATTGCTGGAGACGTCGCGCTACTTAGTTTGTGGAAGTCTGTCATGAAATTGTTGAAGTTGAGGTTGTTCAACAAGTTGAGCTACATGAGAGGAAGGTGTGCAGAAGGAATATTTGTGCTTTCTTGCAACCTTGTCGACCTTCTTCTGTTGGATAGAAGGTGCAGGGGGCGAGACTGTAGTGGTTGCAATGTCCTTCTGTTCACCTTTTGAACAGATTGTGAAGAAGCTAAATTTTTCAGTATGAGATACTACCTTGCGAAACTTTTTAGGTGAAACAATAGTTGGAACTACCTATGGTATTCTGTAGAGATGGACCCCCAAAGTAACAATGACACTACGGGGTCGAGACTCATAAATAGCATGGCGCTTCCACATATATGGCTGACCCAAGAGAACATCACAGACATCCAGTGGGGCAACATCACATAATACCTCATCCTTGAAGGGCTGGATGCTGTATGACAATCGGCATTGATGGCTGACATGAAGATATCATCCTTGGCGAAGCCACCCGATGTTGTATGGCTGCGGGTGTGGTGTTGTCGACAATCCCAACTGTTTGACAACCTCTACTGAGATGAGGTTCTTCTGGCTTCCGCTATCAACAATAAAATTCAGTGGGGTCCTCTTCATCCACATCTTTGAATAAAAAAGGCTCTCCCCCTCTTCAGGATCTATTGGTTCTTCTGGTTCAATTGTTGCGGTCACGACAATAGCAGTGGGGTCTACGTCAATGATCTGTCCTTTACCTGTATTTTCAGAATCAGATTCTGAATCAGGGTTCATCTCCTTGTCTTTGATCTCGGCCACCAATGAATGTTTTTAGTGACATTCATCGGTGTTGTGCCAGGGGCTTTTGTGGAAATCACACCATTTTTCGGTGTCCTTCTTTGTCTTCCCGTGACCCTTCTTTTCCTGTGTCTTGGACTGGTTTTCGGGAGACTGTTTGTCAGGGTCGTCTTTGTCATACTTTGGTTGTTGTAGATTTGTAGAATTGAATTCCCATTTGTTCTGGTGCTTAAATTTCTGCTCAATTTTAACAACATATTGATAAGCAACACCGAGTGATGAGATGTCTAGAAAATCCATTTCATTCTGGATGTATCTGTGTAGAGAACGACGGTATTTCAGAACCAAATGTCGCTCAGAGTCTTTGATACCGAACTTGGTGCGCAAGGTATGGAAGGCATTGGTGAACTCTGGAACTTCTTAGCCCCTCTCTTGCCACAGTGTGGTCCATCTCATGTATCGATCTTCGTAGTTGCCAACAGGGTAATACTGTTCCTTTACCGCATCCATAAAAAAATCGCAAGTGGGATCGGCCCCATATATTCCAGACTCCTCTGTGGAACTTTTCTCGCAGTAAGTTTCCCACCAATGTTTGACATGAGGGAGAGCTTTAAGGAGTGAGAAGGTGATCTTTTCTTTGTCGAAAAAATTTTGAACGGAGAAATAACCTTCTAGCAGAGTTAACCATTTTTCTAGGGCTTCTACATCTATATGTCCTTCAAATACAAGAATATCAAAATTAACTTATACCTTGAAAGGCGAGGTGCCTCCAAAGTGGTTGCTTGATGAAGATGCGCCTGATGCTATCGACAGGTGTTTAAGGATGTGGGAAAAATTCTCCATCATTTCGTACCTCTGTCGCGTGAGAGCTTGCTCAAGCAACAGATTGATAGGATCATCTACTCTGTCGATTTTCTTTTCTTCTGCCATTGAGGGTTTATTGGGTGTGCGAGAGCGATTGTCTTCAAGAGAGACAAGCTCGAGACCCAACTTTCTATACTCGGACCTCATCGGGGACATGCACTAAAAAAAACAATCAAGAGCAGCCTGCTCTGATACCAATGATCCAGATTATTTTCGGCACGAAATGAGAGTGGAGATATAATAAAGAAATGCATAGAGATATTGCGTATATCCAGTAATATAACAGAAATATATCAGAGATGCAACCATAAACACAGAGATACAGTAATACATGATTTCTATTAATGAAAGAAATGTATAGAGACTGTAAAAATACAGAGTGAAAGACTCGCTAGAATGGTGCCAGCTTATCTCTGAGAAGAGATGTGACGGCTACTCACATTCGCAAGAAGATGATTACAATGAGGCTCTAGAGGCCTTTTTATAATAAGCAAGAATTCCAAAAGTCCTATACATCCAAAAACCTAACCCTAGGAGATGAAGCGCCAAAAGTCATGTGGGCCTCGTTTGGGTAAGTTAGTACATCAACTTCCCAGGGTCGTAACTTTTGCATACGATCTCCATTTTAGGCGTATGATAGCTCGTTGGAAAGGTATCATTGAGGAGATTCATTTTGGGGGCTCAATCATGCCTTCAAATATCATTGAGAACCTCGATCTCAAAAAACCTTCATTTAGGCCCTCAAAATGGCCTGGGAAGTTAAAACCTACTAAAAATAGTAAATTGCCAGAAAACTGTTTTGAGCCAGTTGGAAAAGGTGGGTGGCCACCGATATCCTCCTGGATCACTCCTATAGGCACTAAGATCTTACATATCTTACTTTCACTTAACATACATCACATAGACATACTATTTTTCTCTCCCCTTACATTTCCTATCCTTTTATTTATACATACAAAATGGGCCTATGCGTGGGTAAACCCACGAGCCGACATCCCTTTCCCATTACATATTCCCCAAAACACAAAAAGGGACCTAAAATTGGGCCAATATTCTGCAATCTCCACTTCGTCTGGCACTCCATCTTCGATAGTCTGGTGAAGTCCCAAAAATGGTCAAATATGACCAATTTTTCCCAAAACTTAGTCAAGGGCCAACAGGCCCCCAACACTCACCTGTGACTCATCTCGAGTCACTCTGGTCTGAGAAATTCTTCCTTGAATTCCTCCAGCTTGGCTCGAGCTGCTTCAACCTACTGCAATTCTATGACCTCTTGCTCATTGAACTTTTGGATGAGTGCATCATTGACTGGCCCTTCTAGGCAATGTTCTATTGTGATGACGACCTGTTCTAGCTCAGCTCCTTGGCTTTCAACTTTAGTGAACAGTTGGCATGCCTTTTGTTGCACTGGTTGAAGTCATTGAGAGAATTCCATCACTTTACTTTGGATCGTGTGGATTTGTTGTTGGTCTGTGCGCTACTCATGAAACCTCTTCATCCTTTTGACTGGTGACAAGGCCTTCAGTTGTGCCTGTAATGTATCTGCGTGCTTCTTTGCTTCTTGGATTTGCGACTCCAATGTTTGTAACTCTGGATTCTCCGTGAGGTTTTCATAAGTCTGAGTGCTCCTAGATCTCAGTTGCTTGCACTCCAAGTCAATATCTTTCATTCTTCCAACTGCATTGAGAGCATTTGCCTCTCTTAGGTATCTGATTTCTTGAGGAGTCTTGGGAACAGTACGAAGCTCTAGGTTTGCGACGCGCTGCGGAAGTTGTTGGATCACTTCTGCAAGCTATGCCACTTGTTGTGGAATTCGTTCTTTAGCTCTCACTTCTATGGTGGTCACAAAGTGAAGTGCTCTATTGACCCGTTCCTTTACTTCTAGATGCTCCACAATCAACTCATCCTTTCTCTGTTGTAGCTCTTCTTTCTCTTTGTCCCACTGTGCTTGAAGAGAAAAAATTTCTCGTTCGGCAGCACTGCATTGCTCGACAAGTACTCCCTGTACTTGTGTCAAAGCCTGGGTGGCTTGCGGTGTGTCTTCTTGAGCTTGTCGAAGGCGAGCTTTGACCATATCAACAATCTGGTGGAGTTGAGTTGGCTCATCTCCCGGTTCTACTATTTCTGTTGTCAGAGGCATAGTGGAGACTGCGCGACTAGACTGGAGTGCCTGATGCACTCCTTGGAGTTCAATATCGATACGATTATACACCTACTCCTGCTTCGCCTCCTGCTTCTCTAATATCTCCTGTGAAGAATCATTCACAGCTGCAATGATGAAATTAAAATAATCCAATCTGAGGGTAGTCCGCATCTTGGTTACAGGGGTTCTAGGTTTTTTTCTGGAGGAATATTTCAGAGGTGAAACCTTCCTTTTCTTCGACAAGTCCTCTTCATCCCTAGGTGGTGGTACTTCACCTTTTTATTGTTCAATTTTTGCGCCTTCGATCTCTTTTCCATAACCCCCTTCGTCTGGTAAAATGGATGCAGTCCTCACAGATGTGTTTTCTATATCCTGAACTTTTGCAGGCTTCTTCGTTTGACTAGGTCTAGGTGTATCCTGCGCATATTTCAGGCTATCTACATCAGACAAATCCACAGGGTTGGATGGAATAAGGAAGTTCACAGACCATTCCTTAGTGATTTCCTCTAAGTCTTGCTCTATAAGTTTGTAATAGGACTGTAACTGTTGCTTATGGCCATATGCACGTGTTGTTATATAAATAAAGTGGCAGTCCACGCTGAACTTCATTAAGGGTCGAAACCTGTGGAGGGTATTCGAGGTCAACCGAGGCTCGGACTAGATGGCTTATTTCAACTGGTTGTAATATGTGTGGAAGATGACATTGGATTTCGACTACTTGTTCATATCGCTAGAGTACCATAGCGTATAGAACTTCACGACCAATGGTTCCAAGGGTTCAATATCTGGGAAAGTGGCACCTTCTGGTAGCTCCGAGGAAATGAAAGCAATCAGTATGAGAAGCCATCTAAAGTGGAACTCATACACTTGGTTTTGCACTTCTCTACAATCAATCTCTATTTGGTTTACAAGGTATTGTGCCTAGTTCATCTAAAGTCCCTCTGCGCACTTTCCTGCAAGGTCAACTACGAATCCAGTCACTTGGGTTGGTCTGTTCTTGTGAACTAGCTTTCCCATGATCAATTGACAGGCAAGGTGCACTGCGTCGTTCTATATAGAGGATACCATGTAATCTTGTGTTCCCTTCTCGACATCGCCATAAGTCTCTTAAATTCTCTGCACTAATGCTCAGTCTGAGGTCTTTACAGGGTAAAATTCCTATGGGTCAGGGCCCTGCATGCTCAGCCCTATGATCCGATTGATCAAGGTCGGATCCACAGTGATGCGACAATTCAACCATAAGTAACCTTAGTGGTAGTAGGATAACAACATTTTCATGCATGTGTTTACTTCCTGGTGTCGACCGAAGTGCGAGATATTCATAACATTAAGCAGTGTGGACTGCGCGAGGTTCTGGGTCCATGGTTGCAGGATAATCTTAGAATTCTTGCCTTTGGTCCTGGTCAAGTACTTATGAGGGGAAAGCATGCTATAATATTTCCGGTCTCCAAGGTTGAAGTCACTAAACTTCAAGGCTACGAGCTTATCCTGGTCGACTCGAACTACGCGTATCCTTTTTGGGAGGTAGGCCATGACCAAAGCATATTCAAAATCTCTGGGCACACTGTCCTAGTTGATGGCGCCACTTAGAGGGGGTAGGTAGGTGGAATGCTCATAATCATCTTGGAATTCACGATATCATCTCTATGCTTCGTTCTCGTCTCTGTTGTGATTCTGGAAGTTCCTTCTCCGCGAGCAGTCAATGGAGAATCTTGAACTCCTCTTGTTGATGATTCTTGCACACCCGCAAACATCCTTCTTTTTGACATGATTTTCTCAGTCCTGAGATTAGCGAGTACTTCCTTCAGAGATTCTTCAAGTGCGCTAAGATCTTCAGACATACGCCCTTGGGGTTAATATCGAGGTCACAATGATCTTAGACATTGCACAAGAATGAACAACAAGGGTGCAATGATCACTGTATACACTTGCTAGTCTGCGGGCTTCAAATTCTTAGTTGGAAAAAGTGTTCTTCGTGCATGGTGCGAGGAGATAAATAGGTAATCTTGGTAACGGTTTACTTTGAAACGGGTATGAGCCTCATTAATTCTTGTTCTGTCCATTATGGTGTGGTCCAATGGTCTGGTGGTGAGCCATCAATGCTTTTCGATCTGTTCGGAGCAGCAGTCGAATGAATATATTGGCCTCTAATAGCTATATTGCTTCGCCATGGCAAAGTGTCCTATTATGTTGTTATGATATCCCAACGAAGTTCCAATTTCGCAAATTTTATTTCTACGAGATACCCTCTGGAACCTGTTGTAACTTTTCAATCTTATCCTTCTTCTTACATAGCTTCCTAGCCTTTTTCCTCATGATATTCGTCTCGGTGGTTCTTTTCCCATTCTGATTCTTATTTTCCTTGGGCATAGGCATTTCGTGATGTTAAGGTTATCTTCTAGGACTCAAGGGTAATACCTCTTCTATATTTGAGACAAATACTGCAATATTCTGTGAGTCCTCTAATGCTCTTGTAGCTTTGACATCTAGGTTTCTAGTGTCAAATAGCTTCGATCTGTTCTCATGTTCTCCAATCAACTGTGCAATCCTTCTGGTCATGAAATATTTTAACTCTTGTCTCTGTTGTTCTAAAACTTCTTCTTCTTCCTTATTTCTGTCTTGATCTCTTTCAATACGAGGTTTTCCAAGTAACATAGTAAACAGGGCGATGTCCTCAATAAATTTAATAATCTCAAAGTCTTCCTTTGTCGAAGTTCCATTGACTGTCATAGGTATTTGAGCAATATTTCCACATAACATCATCAGTTTTCCTCATAATAGTCCTATTACTCCTAATGAAGGGATCATCGCAGGCTTCCCTATAGCTTCCCAAGTTCTTTCTGGCATAATTTTCACTTGTGTCTCTTCATCAAGGACATAGTCAATGTCGAAGTCTCCTATTCTTTCTTCAATGCATTCTTTTTCTTTAAATACCTCTGATAATCTAATATGTCCGTGATCATTAAAGGTGTATTTCATCTGTAGTAATACCTTCTCTGATTCCTTCTCGGGTTCTACTATTTTTGGATCTGTCTTAGGGTTTTCTTCATTCAGATTCATTCTTTCAAGTTTAGCAATCATTCTAGGGCAATCCAACACTTCAGGGTTCAAAGCTTTGCAACATAGGCAACTAGATCTTCCACTAGGGCATTCCTTAGCTAGATGGCCTGGTTTTCTGCAACTGTAATAGAGGGTTAACCCTCTCTTTCTTTTAAATGATCCCCAACCTCTTCTATACTTCACACTAGGATCATGGTAGCTAGTTTGCAAAAAAATCTTTCTAGGATCCTGCATCCATTTGTTAGTCCAAACATTCTTTCTATGCATAGGTATAACATATATATCATTATGCTTATCAAATCTATTCATATTAAACTTTATTTCATATATTAATGCCCTAGTTTTTAAGCTAGGACAAAATCTATCAAACATACCTAGATCCATGCTCTAGAAACAAAAATTTCCACTTGTCTTACTTATACAGAGCACAAAGCTTCCAGATCTAAAAACTTCTAACTATTCTTACCTTTATTAGAGAACAAATCTTACAGATCTTACCTCTTTTCTCAAGATCTGACCTCTTTTCTTCAGAAACTTCCACTTTTACTTTTCTTAGAAAACAAAGTGTTCAGATCTTGCTTCTTTAGATCTGGCTTTCTTTCTTTAGCACAAATATTTTTAGATCAAGTGGAATATTGTGTACTAGGGAACAGATCCATGCACAAATCTTCCACAGTTTCAGGACGAATCTTTGCACAAAGCTTCTTTTTCCTCAATTCCTAGCAATCACAGTTTTAGGTCTCGACAACGGAACCATTTGTTGGCACAGGGGAAGACCCAGGGTTCAAAGCCACAAGAGTGCACCAACAAAACCCTAACTATCGGCCCTTTCGGCAACACCTCCGAAGAAAATGAAGTGTCACTCGAGGTAGAGGTAGGGGTGGTTGTCGGACTCAAGTGTCTGCAACCTAAGATGGGACACAAATATGTGATTATATTGCTTACAAAGAACTTAGCATCGATCATTCATCAATATCCAATCCTTATTATACTTGATCAGATCCAGTAGACCAACACTAGGCATCTTCATACATGTCAGATCTACATTCACATACATCTAAGAAGAAAAAAGTATAAATAGATTTATCTAAATATATCAAATCACTTAGCAAATAATCACATCAATGCATTAGAACAAGGCACAAAGTGGACAACACATGATTTACGTGGTTCACCCCCACCCTGGAGCTACGTCCACCAACTCTTCTTTTCTATTATCATCGGCCAAGTGCTTACAAGCATAGAGCCACCAAACCGTACTGCGCATAGGACATAATATCTGCGTAGCTCGCTAGATCCTTCTTCCTTGCGTTATAACACAAAAAACCTTCTACAACTTCTTACAATAAATTACACTTAGCTTCTGCAAGTCTCCTATAGGCACTAAGTTCTTACATGTCTTACTTGCACTTAGCATACATCACGTAGACATACTATTTTTCTCTCCCCTTACATTTCCTATCCTTCTATTTATACATACAAAATGGGCCTATGCGTGGGTAAACCCACGGGCCGACAACCCTTTCCCATTACATATTCCCCAAAACCCAAAAAGGGACCCAAAAGTGGGTCAAGATTCTGCAATCTCCGCTTCATCTGGCGCTCCATCTTCGACAGGCTATCGAAGTCCCAAAAATGGTCAAATATGACCAAGTGTTCCTAAAACTTGGTCAAGTGATTCAAAAACGAAGGTATTACTGATAAATCGCAAGTTAGTTTAATGTGCTTTTTGCATCGAATCGTTAAGAATGTGAAATACATAAACTTGTTATCTTGTTTGCGGAATATCAAATGTGACTTTTACTTGATGATTATTAATGTATAAAGAGATCATCCATTAATATTCATGCTGCAAATGAAGAGAATAGAACAACAAAACAGAAAGAGAAATAGAGACAAGAGGTTGATAACGGAGTTCACCAATCGTTGGCTACGTCTCTGGGCCCGCTTCCAAGTGGAGGACCTCTTTATTGCTCTTTAAAATGCTCAAAGTTCTCTTACAATGCTCTTTGTTGTTACATTACATGTTTCATGTCTTTTTTGCAATACCTCCTTTCTCAGATTCATGCATGCATCATCAAAATCCTCTCCACGACATGAGAAAAACACCTCTCAAAACATGAGGAAAGGCCAAAATTTACAAACTGCTCCTTCAAAACCATGCATCAAAAAGTCTCCTACAAGCTTCAAAAAGCCTGGTTCTTATAGTTTTCAAGGCTCAGATGAGGAATCCCAACTTCCCTCAATATCTGGCCTCTTTCTGGGATCAAATCCCCCTTCAAATGGCCTAAAATCCTAAAAAAATCCATTTTCTGGGCATAATATCAGGCAAAAATCACCTCTATAATGTTTAAAAATCACTTTTAAACCAAAAATGCAGAGTAGCCCCCAAGACAGGGAACACACCCCCTTTACCAGGTCACATGGGGCCACATGGCCAAGTGCCAGCGCTCCAAGTGCTATGTGCTAGCCCCCTTAACTGTTAGCCCCTAGTTTTGGGGTGCCTTCCATGGGATCTAGGCTAATCTGCCCTTGGGTGCACCTAGAATTATCCCTTGGACATGCTCCTGTAATGAAACCACATGTTGGGGCTTATCCCTAGCCCCCTTGTGCCCTCCTTTGGATATTTGACCCCAAAACTATAGGAAAATGGGTTTTTTTTCATAAATTTGACTTTTGGCAAGTTGGTAATTCAACTTTTCCAAAGACTTGGAGCTAGCCATGGGTCAGAGGTTCGAATCCCATGGACCCCCAAATACTTTTTTACATGCCAACCAGTAGTGAAGTGCCATGTGGCTGCCCATGTCTGGGCCATGTGGCACTTATTCATTTGTCAGTTGACCATTGACTTTTGCCATAGAAGAATCTGATTGGTGTGTGATATTTTTCACATCTGGAGTCTGTTTTGAGGAAATTATTATATGGCCAGAATCAACATGATGAGCTGGTTGTGATGGAATTGGTTTCATCCAATTCTAAGAAATTTGATTTCTGAGCCTAGGGAGCCTCCTGGATCATTCCTCCCCACTTTGGAAGATTTTGTACCACCAAAAGTCTGCTCTTACTCAAGTAAGAAGTGAGGGTACTACCTCCCCACTTTGTCCCGTATCATCCATCCTCTCTGTTGGGATAATGATCACCTGACTAATCACACCAAACATGAAAACTGAGATAGCATTGTTTATCAAAGTAATCATGCCATCAACTACACATGCATCTACATTGTTTGTCCCACTTTGCAGCCATACACCACTGAACAACAACAAAAAATCAACAATACTGAGTATGCAAATGAAAATGACAAAACATGCTTCCCCTTTTGAACAGGAATAGTAATCAAATTATGCAGTTGAACCTTATGTTGTACCTCCGGTGACACTTCATCACTGTTTGAAACATATGGAATCATCTCATGTTTAGAATCACTAACTTCATGTTTTGTTACAGACATAAGTGTTAAAATTCTGCTTGCATTTACCATTCTTTTTAACTGCCCTGTAGCTGCAAAGCACCTGTCAGTTTTCATGCGATGAGCACGAACAATGTACTCCTTCCCATCTTTCTTGAAGCAATACTTATTTTCCTCCCTGTAGAATATGACTTTCCTATCATAAAGGTATGGGCTTTCCAATACAATTCCACATATGTCCAGTGGCATTATATCAAGCTCTACTTCATCAACATAATTATAAGTGATTGCAAACTTGATTTTACATTGCTTGGTTACTTGTAAATTGTTATCACCACATATCCATCCCAATGGATATGGTTTAGGATGTGACTTAGTTTCAAGTCCCAAGTTATTCACAACATCTTCACTGATTAGATTGGATTGTGATCCACTGTCTACAAGAGTATCAAATTTTACATTATGTGTTATAACCCTTATGTGAAAAAGTTCATTCCTTTTATACTCATCATTTACATCAACTGAACTAGAAGAGCTAGAACTTGCAACAAAATTTATACCTTGGATTCCCATAGCTACAACCTGTGTCTCATCACTAGAATTTGATCCAAGATCCACTTGAATTTTCGTAGTTGTGATATTCTTCCTTTCGTTGTTGGCAAACGTCTTTGGCTTCAAGTCAGGATGTAAGACCCAACAACGATCTTCATCATGGCCTACTTTCTTGCAATGCTTGCAAGTAGGCTTCTCCTTTCTTGCTGTGGCTATCTTCTTCTCTTTCCTTTTCCCTGCATCCTTTCTTTGCCAAGTATCTGTAGAAACACTATCACCAACATTCCCTTTACTTTATTCAATGTGAATGGCTTGTACACATACTTCATCAAAGTTAGAAGGATTTAGCATAAGAATA
>ML790564.1:178080-217975 GCA_009831015.1 Picea engelmannii
TCGAAGAAATCATCTTCATATTTGAAGGGACCCAATTTCTGTGGCGAAGACATCTTTTGCTTATGCGGTCACCTTTGAATCTCTGTGTCAAGAGCCTCAAGTTGTCCTTCTCCTCGCTTGAGTTTTTCTCTCGTGAGCATCCAATGCTTGCAATTCCTATAAAACCTTCACAACCAAATGCTCTGACACCATAAACTTGATCCAAAAATGAAGGTATTACTGATAAATTGCAATTTTGTTTAATGTATGTTTTGCATCGGATCGTTAAGAATGCGAAATACATAAACTTGTTATCTTGTTTGCGGAATATCAAATGTGACTTTTACTTGATGATTATTAATGTATAAAGAGATCAGCCATTAATATTCATGCTACAAATGAAGAGAATAGAACAACAAAACAGAAAGAGAAATAGAGACAAGAGGTTGATAATGAAGTTCACCAATCGTTGGCTACGTCTCCAGGCCCGCTTCCAAGTGGAGGACCTCTTTATTGCTCTTTAAAATGCTCAAAGTTCTCTTACAATGCTTTTTACTGTTACATTACATGCTTCATGTATTCTATGCAAGATATCCTTGCTCAGATTCATGCATGCATCATCAAAATCCTCTCAACAACATGAGAAAAACGCCTCTCAAAACATGAGAAAAGGCCAAAATTTACAAATTGCTCCTTCAAAACCATGCATCAAAAAGTCTCCTACAAGCTTCAAAAATCCTTCTTCTTATAGTTTTCAAGGCTCAGATGAGGAATCCCAACTTCCCTCAAGATCTGGCCTCTTTCTAGGATCAAATCCCCCTTCAAATGGACTAAAATCCTCAAAAAATCCATTTTTTGGGCATAATATCAGGCAAAAATCATCTCTGTAATGTTTAAAAACCAATTTTAAACCAAAAATACAGAGTAGCCCCCAAGACAGGGCACACACCCCCTAAACCAGGTCACATGGGGCCACATGGCCAAGTGCCAGCGCTCCAAGTGCTATGTGCCAGCCCCCTTAACTGTTAGCTCTTGGTTTTGGGGTGCCTTCCATGGGATCTGGGCTAATCTGCCCTTGGGTGCACCCAGAATTAGCCCTTGGATGCGATCCTATAATGAAACCATGTGATGGGGTTTATCCCTAGCCCCCTTGTGCCCTCCTTTGGATATTTGACCCTAAAACTATAGGAAAGTGAGTTTTTTTCATAAATTTGACTTTTGGCAGGTTGGTAATTGAACTTTTCCAAAGACTTGGAGCTAGCCATGGGTCAGAGGTTTGAATCCCATGGACCCCCAAATACTTTTTTACATGCCAACCAATAGTGAAGTTCCATGTGGCTGCCCATGTTTGGGCCATGTGGCACTTATTCATTTGCCAGTTGACCATTGACTTTTGCCATAGAAGAATTTGATTGTCGTGCGATATTTTTCACATCCAGAGTCTATTTTGAGGAAATGAATATATGGTCGGAATCAGGATGACGATTCGGTAGCGATGGAATTAGTTTCATCTAATTCTGAGAAATTTGATTTTTGAGCATTTTCTGAGCCTGGGGAACCTCCTAGATCATCAAGTGCCAACACTGGTTATCAAATGCCCAATCCAAGCCGATAAATGTTGGATATGGTGTTGTGTCGTCCACTATCTCAATTACTTTGAATTCTGATTTAGTGTGCACCCCATCCAGATCTACTGTCACTCCTTTTAGTATGCCAATTGGTAGAACTTTGTGTTGGTTTGCTAGTTTCAGCTGAACATGTGAATATCCTAATGTGGGCTCTCCCATACATTTCCATGTTTTCTTGGGTAATACATTGACTTCAGATCCGAGATCCAGTATGATATCTCCCATGTTAAAATCTCTTATGTTGGCATTCAGCCTTAACTCCATACTTGTTCTTCTCCTTATATGTAGGTGATTATCTATTTTTTGTTCTAATTTTCCTTCTATCTCTATGCTACATCTTTCTAATATATTTTGCAATATTTTGATAGAGGATGCATCATTTAATATTTTTACATAGGATTTCAAAAGCCTTTGATTGTACTTACTTGTCCCTGGCGTTGCATGTCTTTGGTATGATCCAACAATGGAGGAATCTCGTACTCTGGTACTTCCTTGATCTACAATGCAGTTGAAGTCGATGCAATGTCTTGCTTCAAAAATTATTGTTTGGCTTGCTTAAATGTTGCATTCTCATTCTACATGTTGAACTGCTTCCTTGGTTCGACATTCTTCTTCACCCATTGATGTTGTATTGGCTCTTGTCAGACTACGTCATTTCTTTTTTATCTCCTCTGCACATAACTATGTTGATATTTCTTCCGTCATCCCTCACTTCTGCTGAAATCCATTGAACATTATGTTTGTTTTGATTCCTCTTTTCCTAGTTCTTCCCTAGTAGCATAGGAAATTCCTCCCTGTCATGATCAGATGCGCGACAATACATACAAGTTGTTGGTGGAAGTGGACATTATCTTGCATAATGTCCTGGTTGTTGACAATTGTGACATACCACTAGTCCTCTACCTCTTACAAAGCCTCCTCTTGCTCATCCTCTGCCTCTGTAACCAGCTTGATCTCCTCGTGACGCATTATATTGAGGCACCTGATTATACTGCGTGATATTTTACTAAGGCTGTGTTGTGTTGTATTGTGGTTGTGCGGTATTATATGGTTGTTGCACAGTATTATACTATGGTTGCACAGTGTTGCATGGGGTTGGGACTTGGTTAAACTAGGGTGTGACTTGCCTGATCATCATTTCTGTCTGCACCCTATATGCATATGATGTCCTCTCTCTCATCAAGTCCATAGTTCTACAATCTTTGTCATCATGGCCCACTAACTTGCAAAAGTTTTAATATGAACTTTTTGGGACTATCTGGTATTTTTGCATCATTGGGTAGTGATATGGTTCGTGACCTTGTTTCTTACAAATTTCGCACCATAGTCCTCCTGTTGGTAATGGATTTGGAATTCCTACTACCATATATTGCGCGAATGTTGGACATTTGTTCTTGTGGTGTCCTTACGTCCTGCATCTGGTACACCAAACAACTTCTCATTTGTCCTTGTTTTTGTTCTGGTTGAGCTGGACCGTTAAGTTCTTCAAATCCTCATTCATCTCTTCATTGGCTGGATTCATCTTCTGATATTGGTTTTCTTCCAGTTGCAAGGCTGCCTGCAGAGCCTCTGCCTTTGTCTAAAAATTATGTTGTTGCAATGGATATTTCAAGTGTGGTAGTAGTGAATTGACGAACAGGTGCCTGTGATGCATATCTGTCATGAGATATTTCAATTTTCCTTTCAGTCACTTGAATGTTTGGTCGATATCCCATACTGATTCTCCTAGTTTCTTTCTAATTTCTATCATCTTGTTCATGTACCGATCTTCTGAACTTGGATTTTGAAACTCATTTATCAGTAACTTTTTGATGTCTATAATCATTGTGGTTGTCCCTAGTGGATTATTTGTTGCTAAGCTCATATACCAATCTAGTGCGTGATCCCTCAATGGAATTGCTAGTTGTTCAAGTTTAATGTCATTGTCTCTGATCTATTTCTCTTCCCATATATTATCACATATAAACAAGTTCCTTTTTGGGTCCTCTGACACTTCTCCTTTGAATTTTGGTAACCTGATGGTGGGATCGTGTCCTGCCATCATGAATGTTGAAATACTACCTCCGCGCGGTGTATATACTTGACTAATTCTTCCTGAAATAGCTCCTCCAGTTATTGTTCCTTGTGTATATGTACTTCATGATGTCTTTCTTCTCCCAAAATTTGGTTGTCTAAATGGTGTTGTGATTTTTGGTGTGTTAGATGCACATGGATTTAAGGGTTCCACACTGACATTAATATGGATGGGATTGTTGCCTTCGGTTCCCGATTTTGGACCTGTCATCTTCCTTTGTATTTTGCACGCAAAAGTTCTCAATCTGTTCCACAGCCCGTAGATCCTCTACCTCTTCTTTGTCACTTGTCAGGCCTTCCCTCTCGGCTACGATTCTTTTCTTGGTGTTCACCTTGTATTGGTAGGGTACTCCACTGCGCGTCTTTCCAGTTGTCACCATGATCCACTTGATTTGGTCGTTGTCCATCATGATTGGGTTCATGTCTTCCTCTTTATTTCCTTTATCCTCTTTTCTGTTCATTTATCCTCTTTTTGTCAGTTCTTCCCACCTTCCCCCATGCACGTAGGGAAATTTAGTTGTCTGACACCATTTTCATTACACCTTTGTTATATAGCAGTATCTTAATAGAAGTATACAATGATCTAATATACCTTCCTTGAGGCCCTCGTAGAATCTCTTGCTCTGCTGTGTTGTATGACTTCGTGACATCTACTGCAAATTCTTTTATAAAGCCTACTATAATACTGTCAAGCCAAAAATCTACTGCGTGGGTGAATTTTTTATTCACCTGATGTAACTGCTCAATTTGAACTGGGTTCCACTCTAACTGTTGGATCTGTTTTGTTGCGTAGTTATCCTTCAATCTCAATATCCACTCCTGCAATAAATGTGGAAAATCACAACAAAAGACTTTGTGCAGATCAGTAAACATGTACTTCTCAAGGTATTTGCGCGGTGTTAATCTAGGGTTTATGTTATCTTTCTATGCAAACTCTATATCCTTTGTCTTCAACCAGGTTTCGATCTCTTCTTTTGTGGGATTCAACGGTCTCAACATCCCCTTCTAGTGGTGCATTCTCACCTTCTTGTTGTCCAATTCGATATTCTTTTGACCTACCTTCCGCAAATCTTACCTTCTTTTAACCAATCCCCTCTACTCAATCATATACTGTTCCAACCGGAAAGGGAACCATTTGTTGGATTGATATCCGAGTTTATACCTTTAACGTGATTGACCCAGGTTCAGTCTATCGGGGTTCCAACAAAGCCTCTAAAACTATCGGCCCTCTTGGTAAACCAGAAGGAAACGTAGTACATAGAGTACACTACGTAGTCTCACCCGAGATAGTCTTAATGGGTGACTGTAATACTCAGGTGTTTGTAGTCCAATATTGAGTGGAGATCTATGGAGTATGCGCTCAAAGTTATATTTAACTCATTACAGAAATATATTGTCATTCCCACTTATGCATGTAATGTAATAAGCTCATTCATTCATCATGCTAAAATCTACTCATAAATAGTAAAAGAAACACAAGCATTCAATCACATAACACATGTTTTACCATGGTTCACCCCCCCTGGGCTACGTCCACAAAGATTCGGATCGTCCACTCTTTTATTATGGAATTTACAAAACTACAACGTCGTGTGCTTTACAACTCATCCTCATTCGGGTCAAGATCTATTATGAGGCATACTAGATAACACCAGACTCCTCAGCCTATGATCTAACCCTCAAGATCCACCCTCCTTATTCCTCTGCAGCCCAATGGGTTACCAAAAGGTATCATATTACAGTGGTGACTTTCCAAAACCCCCTAGAAGGTCTCTCTATCTCTGCTCTATCCCTCTCTCTCTCTCTCTCTCTCTCTCTCTCTCTCTCTCTCTCTCTGAGACCTAGGTATCTATATTTATACGTTTTTGGCTCATCATCCATTACAATGTATTACAAAAACCCTAACCCTAATGTCGTTAGGTCTTCCATGCATGCGTGTGTGCTGGTCTTCCTTATAGTTTTCGTTTTCCTCATGCATGCCTTTCTTTCCCAAAATAGTCTTTCCTTCCGGTTTGTCCTGCTTCCAACATCCAATGAACAATAACTTCTATTGAATAAATAAAATAGGCTGAAACTATAAAACTGCAGAATTGGAAACAACTTGCTCGAATGGTGGTAGCTATCTTTGAGAAGTGATGTGGCTACTACGCGCATCCATATGAGAAGAATGATTACAATGAGGCTCCAAAGGCCTTTTTAACATTTCTCATGAATTCCAAAACTAGGGATATCCAAAAACCTAACCCTAGGAGATGAAACACCAAAAGTTATGTGGGCCTCGATGGGTAAGTTGGTACCTCAACTTCTCGGGGTCGTAACGTTTTCATACGACCTCCGTTTTAGGTGCATGATAGCCCGTTGTAAAGGTATTTTTGAGAAATCCACATTATGCCATCAAAATGTGACTCCATCTATAGTTTAATTGTGGCAAGACAAAAAAACATTGTTTAGGGCCCCAAAACGACCCTAGAAGTACATAAAGATGTATTGACGTGAAAATGTCCAAAATAAACCACTTGGATTAGGTGGGAGACCACCAATATCCACCTGGAAGATGTGTAGAGCTTCATACAACCCCAGAAGTGTAGAACCCACAATTACAAAGAATTACATAAGAACGTGATGAACTAAAAATTGTCAAGAGGATCCAGTTGGAATAGGTGGGTGGCCACCAATATCCACCTGTATCATATATTCTTTATGTGTTGAAGAAAAATGGTGTCTCTGGCTTTCCCACCATTCCAAGTAATTTATCGCAATGTAAGGCATGTATCCTTGGTAAACACAACAAGCAACCTTTTCATGATTCCACCTCAAGAACACGTAGAAAGATAGAGTTGATACACTTTGATTTGTGTGGCCCTATGCATGTTCCATATGCCTTTGGTAATAAATATATCATTACTTTTATTGATGACTAAACCAATATGTGTTGGGTTTATTTGTTGAAATAGAAATCTCAATCATTAGAAACTTTTAAAAGTTTTCATATATGGATTGAAAATTAAAATCAATATCATATTGGTATTCTTTGTATTGATAATGGAGGGGTATACACTTCAAATGAGTTTGAAATATATATTTTCCAACATGGGATCAAACATCAAAATGCTATTATGTACAATCCTCAGCAGAAATGTGTAGCATAAATAATGAACTAAACACTTTTGAATATGGCACATTCAATGTTATTTTTCAAGAACATGGTGTTGATGTTTTTGGGATGATGCAGTCCTATGTGCAGTGTATGTGAGAAACAAGAGTCCATATCACGCTCTTTGTAATAAGAATTCTTATGAAATGTGTAGTAGTCACACTCCTTTGGTGAGGCATCTCATGGATTTTGGTTCTGCCTGCTATTCCTTAATTCCTAAGGAGAAAAGAAACAAGCTTGGTGCAAGGAGTCGAAAGTGCATGGGTGAGTGCACGAAGTTGATGGATGATAAAGTGACAGTGAGGTGGGCATGAATGCGTGTACATTTCTAGGAACACACATGCATTCTTGTTGTCACAGGTTCGACAAACCCCGAACCTCCACTCATCATGCCACCTAGGAACATTCCTAGGAACATGTGAGCATTACTGGGAACGTGTGTGTGTTCCTAAGAGGAACGAACATGCATTCATGTTGGGCCTAATAAAAGGGCTCGTCTGCATGATTTTTGGACATTTTGACCACTGTACCTCGCATTTTAGGAGTTATTGAGCAAAAGGAAAGGAGCAATTTTTCTCACCCATCATCCAAAAGATCCTAACATTGTCTTGAGGCAATACAAGTATGCATTTGTGATTATTTTATTGTTTTTTTAATTTCTTAAACTATTTGTTTGTATGTTTTTTGTAACTTTTTAATTACAAAGTGATTTAAGAATTAATCCCATTGGTATTAAAAAGTATAATGCAATGAAGGAGTCAAGAGTAATAACGTTTAGCTTGCTAAAATATTTTTAATGTTTTATGGAGAAAATGGTTATGCACCCTCTTCAATGTTATGCTATTTGAGATCGTGCTTTGATTTAGGAAATTTACTCTTGATCGATTCTTAACATATTTAGGAATATATTTTCCTGGGTCTTTCTATTCTTTTCGAATGAGCCATACAATTGAAAGAAATATTTCTCTTCACAACCAAGCACTTAAAATTTGTTTGCATTGATTCTATATTCAAGCATTGAATTTTTATTGCACATTTCTAGAAAAAGAGAGATAAGAGAGAGAATGACAAGAGTCACCTGGGATTCGAGGAGTCACATGGAAGGTGACGGGTCACCCTATTTTGTATAAAGGGAACTCTTTCACTCATTTGAGTTAGTATTTTTGTTTCAAATGTAAGTTTTCTTCATATGTGAATAAAGGGGCCATAGTTAGCAAAATTCTTTATACTCTTGAGCTGTAGGATTTGTTGTGGACTATTCTCTTCTCTACTATCTCTCTTTGGGTTTGTGGATTGCAACATTGTACAATGTGGACTATTCTCTTGACACTTTGTTATTTCTCACTTAATTTTCACATGACAATAGTTGGATTTAACTCTTAGTGACTTGTAGGGTATGCTTGATCCTTAGAGAAATCTTTGATTTTTCCAAAAATGGTAGATGGAAGGAAATTATCCCTACTCTTTGCATGTCTCTCTTGGATTTATGTCTAACATTTTGATGCGGAGATGATACTCTCTTGGTAATTTATAGGCTATATACTTAGTCCTCAAACTGTGCCTTAGGTTTTGTCTTGATGACAATTGGTGGACCATTCTCCCTAGTTGTAATACCCCAAGTTGGCCCTAGTTGTAATTGAGCATACAGGATGGTGTGCCATCATACTTTGAGTCCCAAGTGCGAGTGTAGTAAATAGGTTGGTGAGCTAGATGCTAAAAGGAATGTAGGCCTATTCTGTGTATTATGTAATCACAATTGGATATTAATAAAATCACACCATTGTTGCAGACCAACTGGACAAAAAGAGTAAGGGGATAAAATCCATTAGAGGGGGAAGGGGGGCTAAGAGTCTAGGCATAGGGTTAAGCTTAGGGGACTTAAGCTAAGAGAATATTTTAATAATATTTTCTAAAATCCTAGTTTATGGATATTGTTGATACTGAGAGGGGGGGGGTGAATCTGTATCAAGTACAATTTATCACCTTTTACAATTTTACTTTTCAATCAGTTATGTATTCAATATACAATAAAGAGAAGAAGAATAAATACACTATTATAGAAAGATTTTCCTCATCGCATGCAACTTGCTCAGAAGGCCTTTTCCATTTACCTATGCAGACTTAAAGTCTCTTTTTACAGTTCCCAAAGATTAAAAATGTATTTTTCCACATATACATGCCCTAACAACTATACAACATGTGTAAATGCAGCTTGCACCATTATAACTCGTGTACATCGAGTTTTGTGATCAAAATTAAAAAATGGTGTCAGGTTTCCATGTCATGTCATGGGATACATGATCCTTGACCTTCCATATACTGGAAACATTCTGACTCGGCCCTTCAGTTCCATTTGAAGGCTATAAATGGGCCTTATCCAAGCTATGGAAAAGAGGAGAAGAATTCAACTTTGAGAGCAAAGTTAATTTGGAGAAATTATTCACTTCATATTGAGTCTGCATCCCTTGTCCTTTTAAGTCTGAACACATTGTTCACCCCCCAAGATCTTCCCTATTTGATGGAGAACCTCATTGTCTCTCTTATATGAGTTTTCCTTTGGTGGAGAACCTCATTATCTCTCTTATATGAGTTTTCCTTTGGTGGAGGATTGAAGTGGTGGAGGCCCAACTGGAAGGGACTTAGTTTCTCGGTTCCGAACGTGCTGACATGAAAGTTTGTTATTCATATACTTATGTTGATTACAGTTTCTCGTCCACTTAATGTCTTGCAAATATATGAATTATTATTCCATGGGAATATTTGTTATGAATATTGATGGATTTTGCTATTATATGTGCTAAATTTATATATTATAACCAGATGCTTATGTATCTTGGTTGTTGAGGAAAAGTTGCATGTGTATTTCTTTGAGTCAACTGCTCAATGATGGACTTCATTAAATGTCAAGACGAGGTAGGCTCTTTATATTGTCTTGTTAGCATATTTGTTTATATATCATACCTAAGATTAGAGTTGATTTATGTAGTCATTTCTGTCTATTGTGGTTTACCCCATTCCATAGAGTGATTTTCCTCATAATGAAATTGACGATCATACTGGGGATTGAATCTTCTTTTCAGGGTTTGGAGTGTTTTTCTCCTTTGATTGCTCTTGTTTATCTGGAGTTTCTTATCATTTGATTGCTTGACGGACTCTGTTTATTTTGAGTCTGAGTTTCTTGGCCTTATCCTTAACCTGGCATTGTTTCAATACATATACGAGGGTTTTTCCCTGGCAGTCGCGTACATATGTGAGATTTCCTTATGTAGGAAGCGTATATACGTGGTTTTCTCCTGAACAATCACGTACATCATCCTTGTTTGATTGATTGCTGAGTTTTATGTTTTCTGGGTAAGTTTTGATGGTTGTTGAGTCTTCTTAAGTCTCTATCCTGACTGTTAAGTGCCTGTAGAGTGATATGAAACCTTTCTTTGGTTGAATTTTCAGGCGATTTTTCTTTCTTGTCATCCTTTTAATTGGTTTTCCTTGCATCCTGGGCTGGGTGTTTTCTTCTCGGTATTCTACTTAGTTTGTCTATGTTTACATACAGTAGGATATTTATATCAAGCTGATGTTCAGCCCTTGCATTTTCATTCTATTATATTGAAAATACAAAAAAAACAAACATTTTGCAATGTTGGCATTTGATCTTTTGGGTTCTTATCGTTGATATTAGTACATGTATGGAAAGATTGCATATTACTTGAAATTGCATAATTAAATTGAAAGTTGCATTTTGAAAAGCTTATCATTTATTAGGAATTGAATTTAGGCCTTTGCATTTCATTCATATTCATTTATTTTACTTGCTGAGTAATAACATCATCAATTTCACAAGCGAACCTTTTGAGTAAGAAAATCCACTAAAAGTAATGCTGATAAATTTAAAATTGATTAGAAACAATTTTATTTTTCAAGCTGCACAAACTAGCTTAATATTTAGAGCCTTAGAATACGATTTTGTGAGTAAAATTCTCCAAGGCTATGAAACTCAACATATGTGTCTAACTAAAAGAGTGGTGAAATCCATTATATAATTGGTGACGTTAGGAGGCTCCTCTTACACCAGAGTTAAGCACGAGGTCATAGAAGGTTGGTTGAGGGGATATCCCCCCAATACCTTCTTAGCGTCATAGATACTTCTGGGGATCTATTCATATATGGGGGTCTTTCTAGTACCTTTACCTCTATGAGAGGCGATGATTTTGAGATTTTAGGCTTTGTTACCCTGCCCTTACGATGCACCTGACTTATGACTGTTCGCCTGCGCATTAGTTATATCGTGGTGGCTTAGTTTCTTGACATAGGTAGCCACATAGGTTACTTGCAGGGGTTATTCTACAGGTACCCTAGGTCAGATAAGGGTCAGACATCACACAACCTTTATGGAGGATTACCTCTCCGGGGGATCTAACCGACTGGTTGTTAAGCCCACGAGGGCCCTTATAACTGATTCAGATACCTCTGATCTTTGGCAGGGAATCTTAGGCCCCTCTTGAGAGAGGCATACCTACTTTAGGGAGGGAGACCCCTTTGAACCACTTTATCCTGTTTGTGTGCATATTGGCCTTTTGTTTATCTTGGTGTGCTCTTTGATTATTAGTGAGCCTTAGGATTTGTTTTTTTATATATCTCAAGTCTTGAGTCATCATGGAGCCAAAACAACTTCCCTACAAGTCTCGCCATTTTTTAAGATTACCACTGCATCTTGAGTCTTTTCCTTCTAAAAGGTGTAAAGTTATCAAACGTGGTACACACACCTCCACCTTCCAAACTTGTGGTCATACAAGTATGAATACCAAGTCGAGTCAAAAAGATACTGGGAGTCCTTCGACTCCCATACCCACTATATTTAATGGTACTCCTTCAACACCCTCAACCACCATGGTTGTAGTGCTGGAGGTTCCCATCATCACTCATGTTCGGCCTATAGTGAATACTCAACCTATAGTCACGAACCCTTTTGGGTCTCTTTTTCATTCTTTAGGCTACAATACTAAGTCCATTCGTACGGACTCTATCCCTTTTCTTATGGTATGTTGAATTTCACCTCGCAATTTTCATCCTCCATTCCAGTGTCTAATCCACATACCAGTATTGGACTTGGGGGCATGGCTCCTATGCATACTCCTTTCTCATTTGGTGGTGCTCATATCCCTCAAACGACTCCTACAATAGGAAGCCTACCTCCTTTTCACCTCGGGTCTAATCCTGGTCTTAATACTCCTGGATGGAGTGGTCAACCTGGCAGACAAGTTGTTTCTTATGTTTCGTCCTTTACACCTACCTCCTCCACACTGATTCCGACCAACATGTTTGGCATGACGAATCCACCTCTATCCTTTGGATTCACATCTGGAGGAGGTCAATTTCACACCTTGGGAAACCCCCAACCTGGAGCTACTCTGGCTGGAAAAATATTTACAATCCTCATCATAACATTCCTACTAGAATGGTGCCCAACCAACCCCTTATGAATCATTTCGGAGGGGGTTTTTATAATCCCGGACATGGCCATGGTGCAAATGCACTCGGAATTTGCAACCAGCTACAACTCCACTACAGAATGACAATCATGGTTGCCAAATGAGCATCGAGCGCATAAAGCTCCTCTCAAAACCTCAATGCCTCCATAAATTCATTTTTTTTCACCATTAAAACCTTCCTCAACGCCCACTTCTCTTGGATAAGACCAACCATCATCCTCTTGTACCAACCTGCAGTCATTCCATTTACCATCACATGCAACCAATTATCTCATCCGCCACCCACCACATGAGTTCTTAACCATGCAATCTCGGGAGACATGGGCCTGACGGTCCGCATGATCTAACCATTTTCCCTCGGCAGGTCATCACGTCTACGACCTTCCCCTTTCTTTGTACAGCTTGTCATTTCTCACAATTAATATGCATGCACGCCAAATGGCTCCGCATGAGCCTCTCCCTACTCCATCTGCTCCCTGTCTTCCCTTAATCTCCATGATCCTCTCATCGTGTGGTCATCATTACCAATGTCCCTTAACTCCTCACCCGCATTCGGGGCTCATACTACATATACATATACATCTTGGGTGATAGATATATCTCATGAACCCTTAAGACAAATAATCTTACATTTAAAACATTAAATATAAATTGCTAGATTCCATAAATGTGAACTTACTATGATCTAATACTTATAAACAAAATGCACTTGCTATGTAACTACAAACAAACTCTTGAATATATTTTCATGCTTAACTCTCTCTCGTATGATCTTTGACTCTCTCTAGCATGGTCTTTGGATATTGTTATAGTTTTTTTTTTTGGCTTAAAACTTTTATCTTCATAAACCCATGTTTTAGGAGACACTTTGTCAAATCTAAAATTAAAGTATATCTAATAAGTGAAACCAACAAAAGAAGGGACATGTGAGATACACTACTCTCTCCCCCCTCTTATGCTCCTTAGTGCACATCCATCCAGATTCACTTTTTCCCTCTTATTATGTCAAGAAGTGCTCAACCATGTGTTGTTTTTGCTTCACCCTCGCGAATTATGAAGATTAAGACATACGCATTAGATATTAAACTTTTGCTTCACCCTCGCGAATTATGAAGATTAAGACATACGCATTAGATATTAAACTTTCAGTTCATTTATTGGGATAACATGATTGTACAAATGTTACAAGTTGGACGATAGAGTCCATGGAGCTCATCATTGTCAACTTAAAATCCCACCTCGATTAATTGAACGAGAATCATAAATGGATTTGTCAGCAATGTTGGGTTCTTGCAGTTCGTTTTATACTCCTGCCTATTATATGGAAGATGCCACAGTGGAATGGGTCAACTCAGAGCAATGTAGTGTACACTTCGCCCAGTAAGATACTAGCAAAATAAATTTCACTCCCAAGATAGATCCTCTAATGCTAGGGCAATAGTTGCTTCCTCTTTGTGGAAGATCACAGTTCTAGTAGCAATTAGCTCTCCATCACCACAAGTGTTTTATAAAAAAAATCATTCAAATGACATAATACCAGTGTTTGACCGATGAAGGTAATGAATGCCTCATTTGGAATCCAATTCGATCACCACTTTTTTCTCTCCATCACACTTTATTTCATACACAACTCCACAACCAGGAACCCCCCTTTCCCTCCACACGTTATCAGGTTGGAAGCCAAGATTGCTCGATAATTTTATGCACAACTGTACATAAACCAAAAATAACAAGATCCTTGAGCATCAATCTATATTGATCACAATATTTTGGTCATAAAAGTCGATTATAAAAATAACTGCAACATTTCTGAAAAATTCACATCAATACTAAATATATTCAATACCTCTCTGTACTGTGTGATGTCTCCAGCGGATTTTCTGATCTCCACCATATGCAAACACGGTGTGACGTCGAACACCTAAACCCAACAACATCAACAATACATTTTTCTAGTTATTTAATCATTCTTCTCCCTTACGACCTTGCCCTGAAATTCCTTAAGGGTCAATCAACCAAAACTAACTCACCTCCGTTGTCACAGAAAGATGTCCATTCCTCCCCTTCGATGTCGGATCCACATGCACTAACTTTAGCTGAAACAACAGTGACAAATTACTGTTCAGATTTGAAGTATAACTGTAGAAGCACATTCAAAAATCGAGAGACGTCAGCTCTTGGTTTAATTTATAATCGCGGGTTCCATACGCATGCTGTCCATATCCATTAAATTGATGAGAAAGTATTAAATATATGGATATGTAGTTATAAACCTTGCTATTCTTTCTCTCGACCTGAAACCCCATGGCTTCGACCGTTTCTTCGATTTTGTGTATAATCTCTTTCGCCGGGAACACGGATGTGAATCTCGTCTTCCTTTCGGCGGCATCCTGTGTCATCAATTCAAATTCACATTCACCTTTCCATCCGTTAACGTTCCACTTTAACTGACAAGCATGTTCAGCTACAGTTTCAAAAGAATGAAAAGCAGCCACGTAGACACAGAAATGAGCATACCTCTTCTTCAAATAAACCGGAGAGATCGAGGCTACGTGACATCGCTATCAACTGAAAAGCGTTCATCATAACTGGCCCCGTTTCCTCCTTGAGCATATGGTCCTGTCCATTAATCATGGATATTACATGGTCAGCACTAAATTTGATAGCAAATAAGACCCACAAAGATTAAGACAGTCAATTGTAAAAAAATTAAAGACCCCACAAACAAACAAACAATAAGACAGCCCATTGTAAAAAAATTAAAGACCCCACAGAGAAAAGACAACCCAGTGCTAAACAAATACGAGAGGCCGCCGCCCCAACCTTCAAATAGTTTTGCTACCTTCCGGAAAAAAACAAAACAAATCTGATCTCTCGAAAATTATTGATTTTATCAACAAATTATTGATTTTATCAATAAATAAGTGAACACGGAATCTGTCAAATTTCACCCCTCGAAACTTCTGATCAAAACGTTGAATGACAACGTGGAAGACAGTGACAGGTTGCGCAATTGGAATAATTTACGTGGTTACAACTATCCACTCTGTCACTTCAATGTTAAGCATTTATGAGAGCTGGATAATTTTTCATGAAATCAATGGGACGACGTGGTCCAATGGCACAAAATTATCTATAATCTACCTGGTAAATGAACAAATCAGGGTTGTGGAGAACCCACAGAATGTGTTCAGGGGCGTGCCAGCGTGTAAGGATTTCAAACGAAAGGTTATGGAAATCTGATCGTGTGTGCCATGATCACATAACAAACTTATTTTCTAGAAAAAGTTGCAACTCTACCCAAAAAAATTAGAATACCTGCGACTTTGTAAATGCGACATCCACAGCATAGAAGGAATTATCCTCCACCGTAAACTTCGCTGGGGAATAGCCTTGCTTAAACCACTCATCTTTCACTATTTCAGCTATAGTTATGCGCTGTATATCGATCAGCACAAATATTAACCATAATACGCGGTTGGGTAAATTGGAGCAAAACAACACCCAAATCAAACCTCTAACTGCTGGTTTTCACTTACCGTCTTCGGATTGGGATCGAGTATTCGTTTGAGCAATTTGCCAGCGCCTGCAGATAGCCATTTTGGACACTTGAACTCGCTTTTGCAGATCTAGTGTACAGAATGAATGGGATTTTATAATCTACTAAAATATTTTAAACTAATTGTGATTTTCTATTCGTTTAGATAGTTACCTTCTGATACAGGACTGCAAGATTTCTGTCTTCGAAGGGCAGCCAACCCGTCAAGAGAAGAAATAGAATGACCCCGGACGACCAAACATCAGCAGTAGCACCATCATATCCTCTGTCAGCAATCACCTGTACAAACTCAACCCAAATCTTTGAATCAAATGCATCGCACAAACTAACTTTGCCACCGTACAACGAAGATTTGTACTAATTATGATCAACTGCAACTATGATTAACTCCGGATTCGTACTACAAACTGGCCCTACAAACTGGAGGAGAAGTTGTTACCTCGGGTGCCACGTAACTGGGGCTTCCACAAGTGGTATGCAGCAACCCGTCTGCCTGAAAGGCCACAACCACACACGATATAAGCAGAAACCCTTCGCAAGAGTTATTACATCAAAATTACTGCCAACATAATTGGAGACATACACTAATTTGCTCTGGCAGCGCGCTGAGGCCGAAGTCAGATATCTTCACATTTCCCTTTGCATCCAGCAGAATGTTTTCCGGCTGATCATTTAATTTCAACAATTAAAGCTTATTTCAAATAAAACGGGTAGGACTAAGAATCTTCATAATTCAGTGATCTTGCCTTTGACTGCATTTATATATATACCTTCAAAATCTCTGTGGTAAACACCCCTGCTGTGGCAATATCCTACGGCGTCAATAAGCTGCTGGAAATACTTTCTCGCTTCGCTTTCCTCCAGCTTGCCACTATACAACTGCATATAGGAAACATAGATTGTTGTCAATCAGATTACAGCAAAACTGCAAACGATTACAGTACAGCAGTAAGACGATACTCACGATTTTGTCCATCAATTCACCTCCTGCGACAAATTCAAGAACAATATATATCTTCTTCTTACTCGCCAAAACCTGTTGCAGAGCCAGACCAGTAATATTTAAATAAACTGTTCTGCTTCCAAAATATGCTCCTGTCAATAAAAGTTTCGCGTTCCGAAAGAACGATGTACCTCGTATAATCTCACGACATTTGGATGCTTGATGAGCTTCAAACTGCATATTTCACGCTTGATCTGCAAGCATGAGAATGACTGCCAAATCAGCGGCCAAATAGGGAAGACATGATACATATAGAAAAAAACGATTTCTGTTACATGCGAATCATATCCTCTTTTGAGGGAGTTCTTACCTGCTCGACGATTTTGTAGTGGAAAACCCTGTCCTTGTCCAAAATTTTGACGGCATAGCTCTTCCTTGTTTCCACATCAATGGCGTACTTGACTTTGGCGAAATTCCCCTCTCCGAGAGTCTGTCCTAGCTCGTACTTTCCGATCCGGTTATTAAGCTTCAATCCCCCCATTCTTCCTTTCAAGGTAAATCCACCGAGTCGCCGATAGCTTGTAAAGCCGAAGGGCGAATTCCCGCTGGTTAAGGCGGCGGCGGATTACAATCTGTATTCTGGATGCTGGGCAGGGTTGGGAAACCCCCGATAAGACAACCCAATTCGCGTTCAGAAGTAGAAGTAGCAATCCCAATTTCAGAGGCTTCAACTTGTAACCTGTGTTATGCTTTATATACATAACTGAAAAGGCGTAATACCTTAATAAAAATTAAAAATAAGGCCAAGTCCTAAGGAATATTGACCACAAAACTTAAAACCTTCGGTAAGCCAAACGGCCGAATGAGATGTGAACGTGTAGTGTCCAGTTGTTTTTTTTTTTGGGGGGGGGTATTATTGTCAATTTGACAAGTTGGAATTTACCTTTTATATACTTTGGATGTAGAAAATTTATTTTATATTTTCCCAAGTAATACCTATTTGGAATCTTATTTCTATCTTTGTAATGTGGCAACATTATAAAACTGCAAATAGCTGGAGTTAGTTGCGAAGAGTGCAAAGAAAAAGGTTTAGTCAGCACATGTGTTGAGTTGATGTGAGATTAATCAGTATAGATGTATTTTAAATTTGGATTTTTTAAATATTAATGATTTTTTTTTTTTTTTTTTTTTTTTTTTTTNNAATTTATTTAAAGTTTGCAGAAATACAATTTTTTAAAGTGTAATTTATTATTATTATTATTATTATTATATATTAAGTTTTAGAAGATGCTTGTTATTGTTTTTTAGTTATTGTTTTTTAATTGAGCTAATTTTATTTTTATTGTTGTAGTGGGCAATAAAGCACCACCCTATTGTTGGCTGCAAAAATTTGACACGATCGCGTATGATTTACTCTCAAAATACTTTTGTACTTTTCCTTCGTCCAATTAATTGAGATACATGTATTTAAGATTAAGGTTTACGTTTGTTTTTATTCAAAATTAGATCGTGTTAGCATTATTTTGCGAGATGCAAACTTTGAACCCCAGCGAGGCATTGTCAGAGCTTGGCGGAGAAGGTCCCTTCGGAATCCACATGAAATGAGGTTAGCATTGCATTTACAGTCTAATCCAATAAAATAAACGAATTGAAAACATGAACATGGAATTCAAATCGTGGGAGAATGTTTTCCAGAGATGCCGGCGGTAATTTGGCTGTTTCTGTATGGGACCTTTTGAAATCCTGTTCACACATATCAAAAGAATTTTATAAACATTATCTACACCGTGTTTCTCTTTTCTGCTCTCCTCGTCTTTGTGTTTGTAAAGGAATAATGTTTACTGTTCTCCGTGATCATCATGTGTCTCGCAAGATGTTCATTTTCCGGATCTGTCTGTGCGTTTTGAGAGATTGAGTATCGTAGCATAAGATAAGTTAAGATATATTGAGTATCGTAGCATAAGATAAGTTAAGATATATATGGTTATTATATTCACAATGACATATCCAGGGGCAATGGGCAGCCCTATCAATCAAGTAATTTTTATGACGGTCCTTTTTCAATCAACTAATTTTTATGACGGTCTTTTTTTCAAAGGAATTTTGATATTTATTTTTGCCATAATTAAATGTTAAATATTGTATATGTTTTTGTTAGATTTTTTGTTGTAAATACAAAAGTAAATTGGGTATAGGAAGTTGGAATATATTGATTCTAATTTTCTGATTTGGTGTTCACACGTTTAACTCGGAATTAATTGATTAATAAGCAATTTTGGTTTTGGACATTATTTTCTTATAAATTATTTTTTACAATTAAAAGCTTTGTTTATGTAATTATTGCTATAGATTGTATTAGCAAATTGATTGATTTTATTTGTAAAGAACTCAATTGTATTCACTATAAGTTTTTCAAATATGGATCAAATTCTAACTAAACATATTACTAACATGGCTTGATTTTTTTATAAGTTTTGCATTGATATATAATCATAGAGAGAATGGCAATGGGGTGAGCACGAAGGCATTCACACAAGAACCTGTGTGTTCTTAAGAACGTGTACACATTCTTGATATGATAGGCTAGACAATCTCAAACTACCATTGAGGACCCCAAGCTAGCCCTTCAACACGAACACACACATGCTCTAGAAACACATGCACATTACTTTGTTCAATTTTTAAAAAGGGGTTGTGGTCGATCTATTTCACCAATAGACCAATTGTGTCGTGTGTTTTCAAGGGAGATTGAGCAAATCGTTGACCACACTCTCGTGATGTCATCTCCGGTGGATTCTAGGTGTGCATTGAGATGCAATTTCATTTTTTTTAATTTCCTAATCTATTTAAATGTTTAAAAAAGAAGTCATTGTTGTGCGACACTTAGTGGCTTTGGGCCCTACTACTATAAGGCCAAGTCGACACTTCAGTTTTAGAGTGAGGCGTTGGATTGGTTGGTTAGTGCAGTTCCTTTAAGACTTTTCTTTAACTTTCAAAGTCACAAGTTCAATTCCTAGGGGAGGTCGGCTAACTAGGTCGTTGTTTCTGGGTGTGTGTGTACTGGTTGTTGTGTGACACTTGTGGGCTCTCGGACTTGGTACTATACGGCTAGACCGACACTTCACTTTTAGAGTGAGGTGTTGGCTTAGTTGGTTAGTGTAATGTCCCCATTTTGGACATTATTATGTTACAGAGTGTTATGTTTACCAGAGTAGCCAGATGGCGGTGACAACGAGTTCAGGAGATATTGAGGGGTAATCATTCATCATATTTCATCATCAAGGTCCATTCCACACAACTTGGATTTGGTTCCGTTGCATTCCAATGATTTTCGTAAGATAGGGGCCTCTATTCTCCCATTATGTTGCTTATCATTTTGATGTATGGCTTCTTGCTAGAGAGCCCATGCACTTGGGGGTTTTGAGGGTTTTGATTGAATAAACCTTAGAGATCAGCTCGGTGGTGAAAGATTCCACTTTTCTTGATCCAAGATTGGTCACAGAGGCGAAAGATCCCTCTCTCACCATTCTAAATCAGTTACTATTCATTCACAAGGGACGTTGAGGAAGCAGAGCACATTTTTGGTGGGTTTCTGTAGAGCTAGGGTGCACTTGCTTGAGTGAGGAGTTTGTGGTGGATGGTAGACATCAGATCTAAGAGATATCTCACTTCAGAGGTATTCATTATCCCCATGGCACCTCTTTGCATCAATATTCGAGGTTATTCTTCATCCATTTCATTCTATCTTCCAATGGGGTGCATTCTTCATCTTGGATATGGTGTTTTGGAGGGTGAGATCTCACCCAACAGTTAGGAGATTCATCAGGGGATTGTGATTGTGTTATTCCATGATCTATCATTTAGCAGTGGGTTTCAGTGATTTAGAAGCCATATCCTTGGAGGTTGATTTCTTGGCTTGCTACAGCCAGTGAGGGGCACATTGTGCTAGGGAGGACATCACATCTCAGCTAGGGATGAGTTGGATATTCTAGATATTTATTGTTCAACTTTAGGAGTCTTTTGGAAGCCTATATATTCATCTCTATATTGTATCTTGGGGCCATGATCAACTACACACTCTATTCTATTATATGTATTCTAGATCTGCTCCATTTTGTATGAGGACAACTACATAAACAAAATTCAGATCTGAGGTATTTGTGGCTATTTCCTATGTTACTTCTTATTGCATATTATTTTGTATCCATTATTGTTATGCTCCTATTATTTATGTGCTGAAAAAATCAATAAAACCCTCATGGCGCACTTGAGAAGACAATCATGCAAATTGTTTGACGAAATACCACAACCAGAAAACACATAAAACCTCAATATTCCAAGCAATATTGGTTGGGAACATTACAGTGGTATCAGAGAAAATTTCCTTCGCCAACCTATGATATACATTGATGATCTAGAGGAGAGATGGAGTTTGCAGATTTTGCAGAAGAGATCATATATTTTGATGAGGAATATTACGCCCTTAGTGAGACATTCAGGGCTCAAGTAACATTCCAATAGTTTGTATCCATCAAAAACCATAGGTGGAGCAAAAATGAGGTCACACATTAGGCTAAAAAGATGGAAGAAATCCATTATTGGAGTAGAATAATAGAGGAAAATAGAGCCAAAGAAGGAAAGAAGGTAGATACATCACTACCTACTAGTAGATAGAAGGAAGCACATATTAGGCATGTTATCCCCCACTTTTAGGGATAACTAGGAGATCATGTCTCTAGGCCCACAGGTCCTAGACATGGAGTGCCGAGAGCAGAATTGACTTTAGCATGGCCCTTGGGGGCCTACCTTTTCTTTCTTCCAACATCTTTATCTTGTCAGCAGTAGTAGAATCCATCACCATCGGCTTGGTCCTGCGTCAGAGATGGTTCTTGCTCCATGAGGTAATTGGTCCATGTATCATGGTATGTGTCACTCTGATCATCAAAACCATTGAATGTATGCATATGATTCCTTTTATTTCTAACAACTGCTTGGATCTTACACTTGCCCACTTGACCATGTTTGGGGGGATTGATAGGGTTCCCTAGCAAGCCTATGTCTGTAGGTTTTGGTTTTCCACTGGGGGGGTTTCTGAATAGCCATTGTCCACTCCCATCGCAACACCAATTTTCATCTTGTTTCCCGCTCACTTATCCCATTCCACTTGTCCAGGCACTAGGTTGACCTATTTTCAGGAATGCACCTTATCTCATGGAAAGAAGGGGCTAAAGGCCCAGAAGGTAAAAGTAAGCTAGTAAAATACAAAATCCTAAAAATAAAACCTCGAGATGCTTTGCCCAGGGATCCCCGAGAAAGAAATAAAAGGATTCTCAACAAGAAACAAGAGGGACCCGGAAAAGTAATAAAACAAGAGCTAACCAGGGGATAGGGGGTCTCATCATGAGCCATCCTATTAGGTCCATGGGTAACTAGCAGTATGACATTGCCACTAGCTGGTTACCACGCCAGGGCAATGACTCTTGGTTGCATGACCAAGAGAGAGGGGGTCTCATCACAAGCCAACCTTCTCATCTCTGTGAAAGTACTTGTGGGTAACGCTGTCACCATTGGTCACCACACCAGGGAAGTGTCCCCTGATTAACTCTTGAACAAAAAGAAAAAGCAGTAAAAGATAAAAGAATAAAAAGAATAAGAATAAAAGGCAAGAATGGGCTTGGAAAAATTTCATCCAAGACAGGTACAACTCACCTTCTACAAAGGCACCCACAGGTAACCTTTCTTGCATCCTTGAACCTCATTGCACCCAGATGCTTGGACATCCCCTGACCGCATCATCCACTTACATGGCTTGGATGAGGTCTCTTCCGGGAAATTTCCTTTTCTAGTGGACACTAGCCCAATAAGACGCCTTGTCCTTTCCTCCAGACTTGTATTATAGGCTTGTGTAACGTCTTTGAGATGTTAACTGATGTATTAGGGATTTTATGCACATGTTTAATAATATTGATGATGAGATATGATTGACATTTCTATGATCCCTGTGACTGATGAGCCCATGGAGGGCGTAGATTTTGATGTGCAGGACCATGTCTGATGGACAGGTACCATTTGGACCGGTACACATGGGGAGATGATCAATTCAGACCTCCATGGGGTTGAAGAGCCCATCAGGTGGATGTTGAAACCCCATCAGGGGGTAGAGATATGACAAAGATGGATCAAGGGCTTTGCACCAGAGAAGAGGAGGATGTTCCACCAGAGGCACCCTGGCACAGCTTGACCTAGGTGGGTTGAGCCCTTTTCAGTGGAATGTTGGCCTTGGAAGGCCTAAGATGTCACCCATGAGGTCCATGACGTCATCCTTGTTTCATGGACTTTTTGGTAGATGGACAGGGCATTTGGCACGTGTGGCAGCTTGGAGAAGCCCAAGGGGGGCCAACGTTTTTCTCCTGGAGGCTTATTTTCCTTAGAAGGGGCTAACGTCACCCTAGAAAGGGGATGATGTCCTTATGTTTCTTAATTAGGGTTTTAATTTGTTATTTAATGTAAAACAACATAATTTTCAATATTTTGGCCTTATCGGCCTTTTTATGACCTAAAAGTAAAATTAGGTCATTGATACAGTATAAATGAAGGATTTTCACCTTCATTTTTTCATCATCTCTCACTCACCACTTGGTGAGGTATGAAATTTGCGCCCTATTCTAGGGTTTTGGCTGAAATAGGGAGGCACAATTGTTGAAGGAGGATTTTCTTGGCATTTTTGGCATTTATCTTGGTGGAAGGTGTTACAACTAGGGTTTGCTACTTTATTTCCTGGTTAAATGTAAGTAAATTTCTGCAAAACTTCTTGAATGAATGGTCGTAGTTTTATTTCTCTTGCATTTATGGTTATAATTTGTTGAATAATCCCTAGGGGACAAGCACACATTGTAGGTCCTTGTCTCATGTCCCCGTCAAGATTTCTAGCCATTTTATTTGCTGAAATGAGATAGATCCTTGCCATAGCAACTCTCTTCTCTTTCATGCTGAAGAGGATTGAGCCTAGACTTAGCTACACTCTTTCCACCCTCTTCATATGATAGTATTTTTACTTTAAGCTAAGAAGAAGGAGATGCCTCAGAGCCTAGGCCTTCTATACTTTGGGCCGATCTTTCTAAGATTTGTTGTAAAAGCCTTGCTGTAGCAATACTTTGTTTCTCAAACTCTATTGTCTTAGTTTTATTTTATCTTTCCAGCTAGCTGTCATTTCCATCAAGTTAAAGAAGGAGGAGAGAGCACTGAGGCCTAGTTATCCTACACCAAGGTGAGCCTCTCTCCCTTAGGGTTTTGACTTTGAGGCCTTACTCTAGCAACACCTCAAAGCTTCTCCTTCTAGTCCTTAGTCGTGCTATCTTTAAATCCTTTATCTCTTTCATCCTTCACTTTGAATCCATTAACCCTAAGGCACTGATCTAAAGATCTCTTGCGTGGAAGTGAACCTGATCAAAACTACTCTCAATACATTGAATGAAACCCTAACTACACTAAACCTAGCTAACTTAACTAACCTATTGTTGTCATCATCCTTAGATATTAATTCATTGGTATAGCTAAACGTTCTTCTTTATAAGCAATTGAATGATGATTAAAGGCATCAATTGAATGAAGTGTTGATTTATTTCATTGAATGCCACATTGTTTCAACATTTATTGAAGAAGTGACATAATTTTCATTGTTATTTTATAAATATTGACCACTGATCTAAAGATCTCTTGCGTAGAAGTGAACCTGATCAAAACTACTCTCAATACATTGAATGAAACCCTAACTACACTAACCCTAGCTAACTTAACTAACCTATTGTTGTCGTCATCCTTAGCTATTACATCATTGGTACAACTAAACATTCTTCTTTATAAGCAATTGAATGATGATTAAAGACATTAATTGAATGAAGTGTTGATTTATTGCATTGAATTCCATATTGTTTCAACATTTGTTGAAGAAGTGACATAATTTTCATTGTTATTTTATAAATATTGACTTCGTCAATATTTATTATCAAATTTCTTATATTTTCATCAGATAGTTATTGATTCATATGAAGTATTAACCCATTGATCAAAGATTGCATATATCAGTTTATTGTTTCTTTGTCTCAGGTAGGTGTATCTCTTTGGGGGTTTTACTTTATTATTGGCCTTTGGCCGGACTATCTGCTCGATGGTGACTTGTGAGGGGGAATAACTACTTTATCCTGTAATCCTTTGCCTTCTCAAAACCCCAAGTCACCGGGGACGTCTCCCCTGGGCCTTACTACCCTAAATAGAAAGAACCATCCCATTGTGGTGACATTGGGTGGGATTGATTCCTGTTATGCTAGTTTGACTCTTCAAACTTTAGTCATTTATCCTTTCTACAAATTGTGCGATAACAGGGCCTACACCCATTAAGAGCAAGGAACTTTGCTATAGTTGCAAAGAGCCTTGGGAGCCATATCACGGATGTAGGGGTAAAGGGAAGGTGCACATTGTTGAGTTTCACTACGACAGTGAGGATGAGGAGATGCATGAGGATGCAACCATGTATGCCTATTTAGAGCAGTCTGATGAGGCTAGTGACTCTTACACATCTGATGGACAGTTGGATGGACAAGATGATAGTGCATGTTCCTTAGCTTCCCTATAAGACAGTGTTGAGGACTCAACACTTAATCCTAGTGGTGACACTTGTGGGGATTCATATGTGTTAGCACTTGGTATGAGGTCATGCATGGGGGATATTGTTCTTCCCATGGAGTTGAGCATGACATAGTCCTTACCTTATTGGATATTTATGATAGACATGACACAAGAGGATATCAATAGCATTCTGAAGGTGGTAGAGGAGCCTTGTGTATCATTTGAACACAAGGGACATATGGATCTACAGGCCTAGGAGGAGAGGCATGGCTTGGAGCCACACATTATTTTTTTCATCTTGGTGATCCATTGAAAAACATGTGTTCATGTTCCCAAAAGAGCCTATCTTCATGAGAAAGGTGATTGAATTCTTCTTATCCAAAACCCTATTAAGGAAGGTCATCATAGACTGCATCATAAGAAGGGTGCGACGATGCTTGGTCATCACACTCTTCCCTAAAACTGGTTTGTGATGTCTCTACATGATGCTCTACAGTTGGGGTGCGGCAATGTCAAAAGGATAAGAAAAGTTCGACCTTCACGAAAGTTCTAGAAGATGAGGTGACATCCGTATGGCTGGGATCCTACTCGCTTCTCTGATTTGGTGGGATCATCCTAATCTCTTTAACCATCTCTCTTTCCCTTATATAAAGAGGGATTTATCATGGAAAAGGCTAAGGTTGATTCAAGCAAGATCAATATTGAATAGGCTAAGAATTGGATGAGGAATTCTACTTCAGTTCATACTTGAGTTCTTCATTTTAGTTTATAAAGTCATTGTGGATTTTATTCATTCAAGGTTGGAGAAAGTGTCTGTGTTGGAGCAAAGGGTCATCGGAAGGGGACCTTGCAACATCAAGGCTTTGGTTGTAATCTCCACTTTCATTATTATATAATACAGTGATATGTTTCTTTCCCATAAAACTCATATCGTTTTATTGTATGATTCCTTGATCACATACATGGGTTCTCTTTGAGTGTGCTATATTTCTTTCACTTTGGTTGGCTTGTGTTCCCTTGTAGATCCAATATCACAGAAGCACTGGAGTGGAGATAGGATGACAATGGAAAGAGGAAGCGATATTTAAATGGTATGTTTCCCATCTCTTGCTAGATAGTAAACTCAATGATTAGAGCTTAGGGAAATCTTCATGTTCTGTTTTGTTTTGTTCTAGGTCTAGGTGGATCTAGGGAGATTTGTTTATGTCCGCATTTACCAATAAGTCTCGTAACAAAATTGGTGACCATACTGGGGATGCGACCTCCTTTTGATTTTTTTCTTCCCATTTTCCTTTAGCCTGCCTTCCTCTGATAATTTTCATTCTCTGAGTCTGTGGGTGATCCATCTAGACTCCCTGGGTTTAGAAGTTCTTTTATATTGGTTGTCTTTCTTCCATTTTTTCCAAATTTACAGATATCGTCGCATTGTACCCTACTGATAGCCTGCAACGACCCTGAGACATCGCCCTATGCTTATCTGATCCAGTACGATGACATCGCACTCTGCTTCGCTAGTGGCCTGCGACGACCTTAGCTCGTCGCTCTGTATCTTATACCCAGCCTGCGATGACTCCTATAGGTTTTGATGGAGTGAATCATTTTTCCTTTTACCACCCAGATTTTCCTTAGTAGCCTGGGGTGAACTTCCTATGCCCATGATTGGTTGATTCTTGAGTTTGAATATTGCTTGTGATTGGTTTTTAGTAATTGAAAGTCTTTCTTTTCATTTTGCAAGTTTTTTACTTTTACTCATTGTCACAAGGATATAATCTAAGATCTTGATCTGAGTGCTTGTTTGACAAAGAGTATTTGTGTGTTCTGAGTTTTGGATTCATTTTGTTTGTCAGATTGGTTGTTGATTAAGAAACACTTTTTGCTTGCTTATGTCAAGAGTTTTTTTTTTCTTTTTCACTTTTGTCTACATTATGAATTTGATTTGGAAATTTTTTGGTTACTAATTACTGGTTCTACTCTATCATCTGAGTTATTGACCTAGGGTTCATGCCTTTCGGGTTTCCAACAAAAGCCTCTAAAACTATCTGCCCTCTTGGTAAACCAGAAGGCAACACAACATGTAGAATGCATCGCGCAGTCTCACCCGAGATAGATTTAATGGGTGGCTATAAGACTCATGTGTTTACAGCCTAGGATTGAGTGCAAGATATGGGATCTGTATTCTAGACCATTTATTATAAATTGTGATTGCAACCTACTGTTATTCACGACTTATTTTCTCAATATCGCAACAGTATTTAAACAAGCAATGTAACAACTCATTCATTCATTAAGCATAACAAATAACTACTGAAAAGAAAATAAATATATGCATGCATTCATCCCATTACACAGATGTTACCGTGGTTCACCCCCTCTTGGGCTACATCCACAAAGATTTGGCTCTTGGCTCTTTTATTATGGTAGTTCTACATAACCGGCATTGTGCACTTACAATGCTCCTCAGATGGGTAAGATCTATATGACGCGAACTAGATCACACCAAGCTCCTCAGCTTGCGATGTAATCCTTAGATCTCCCTTCTCTCTTCTCCTCTAGCTCAACAAATTACAAAATAGTACATAACAACATTACAATTTGCATCAACTCGTGCATATCTATGATGTAGCAATACAAAACCGAACTAACAAGAACGAACCCCCTATGATACCTACATATCTATATTTATATATTTCAGGCTCTTCAACCGTTTACAATATATTATTGAAACCCTAACCCTATCGACGTTAGGTCTTCCTCCCATGCGCGTATGTTGTTCTTCCTTCCAGCTGTCATTTTCCTTGTGCATGCGTTCTTGCATGCACACGTGCTATGTTTTCCTCTAGCTGTTACTTCAGTTTCTGGAAGCTTTCTTTCCCCACGACCATCCTTCTTTCCACTTTGACTTGCTGCTAAAAGGCCCCCAACACTGACATGTGGCTCGTCTCGAGCCACCTATTCCTTCTGATCTTCCTCGATCTCCTTGGTGATCATCTGGAAATTTTCCTTGAGCTCTATTGTTTGTGTTAGTGCCTGTGCGGTCTTATCCTTGATTGCGTCCACTACCTGGACTGCCACTTCGTCACTCAGAAATCCTGCACATTCTGCCTGGGTCTGTGCTATTTGTGTCTTAGCTTCCTCTGCCTGTGCTAGTACTTCTACTACCTGATCTTGTAATGGATCCATTTGAGCCTGCCACTCTTGTTTCTGGGTTTGCGCAGAGATTAGCTCTGCTTGCAATTTCTTAATATCATGCGTCCCTTTGACATGTTTTGGGATTGGTGTGGTCTTATGCTTCTTCTTGAGCTCTTGGATCGCTGCATTGATCATTTCCTCTTCCTTGTCCCACCGTTGGAGCTGTGGATCCTCCTCCAACCTTGTCCAAAGTTGCGTTGCTTTATTGAACAAGTCAGTTGTTGTGCTAACCTATTGTTCTATCTCCCGCAACTGTTTTGTTGCTTCCTGCTTCCTTTTCTCCTTCACTGCCGGTGGAGTGGTGGGTATGAGTTGCTCTCAGAGATTCTCGATTTCCTTCTGATATTTCTCGATGGAATGCACAATATGATCAATATTTTCTGCTACTGGAAGTTCATTCCCTTGCATGGTGTTTGTCAGTTTCTCAAAAAATCCTCCCACTCTTCATTCCAGTTCATTCATGGGTTCTTTTTCCTCCTAAGTTTCAAACTTGGCCTTCTCACAAACATTTTCCAGTGCCTCCCTCTTCTTTGTTTCTTGCTGTAATTCAACTATGTTTCTATGTATGCGAGACTGTACCTCGTGGTCGACGCTAACCTACAACTTGTGTAGTGCCCTTGATGGCATCCGTGTCAAGACCAATTGGATGTGGTTTAAATACTTCAAGGCTATCTACCCCATGATTTCATCCATGTGCGGCATGCTAGGTGTGATGTAGACTACTGCGTTTGCGTGTGGTAGTGAGTGGACTGGATCTCATTCTTCTACCTCCACTCTTTCGTCGATATGTGGTGTTGATGGCTCGATGCTCCTGCTGCTGCTTGATATTTGTACTTACCCAAATTTATTAAGGAACTGTCCAATTTCTACCATCTCTTTTTGCAGTTTGTCCCTGTGATGTGCTGCATGGTCGAAATCCTCGGCTAGAAAATCCCGGACCATTATAGTGATCATGTCCCCATCGTCCTCCGTGATCGTGTATTCTAGAGGTGCTCATTGTGCCTCTGAATTCTTGCTCGCGCCTCCTACCTGCGTGGTTGGTCTCTTATTTCCCCTAGTTCCTGTGTGTTGGGATTTGAGGCAGTCTCCTGTGCTCCCTCAGTCTGTTTCTGTTGTTCCTTGGTCAACTTTGTATTCTCCTTCTTCCCCTTCTAGGTTCCTGTCTTCTTTGGTCCTTCATCTGTCTGTGCTGGCTTACCTTGGCTCGTTCTTGGTCACATGGGCACTTGGATTTCTGGAGGCTGCATTTCCCCCTACTCTGCCTCTCCTTCTGTTGTTCTTTCCAACACTTCTTGGGTGATGGATGGAATCTTCCATTCGTCGGGCCATTCTATGATGACCATATCGATATCACCCTCTGTGATGCAGTACCGCATCTGTAGCCATTTTTTATGTGGATCCTGCCTTGCCTATATCCACATTGGTTTTGTTGTGGAATGGAAATTGTCGATGTCCACATATCGCGTGACAACCTCTCGTGTTATTCTCCATGATCGGATGATGGCTTACTGTATGTCTCGTAGGTATGCTTCAAATATGACCCCATTCTCCCTCTTGTGCCTGGCATTCAACCTTGCTTTTAGCAATAGATACCTCGCTCATGCTGGCTATGGTCTGGTACAAAAAGCTACATAGCCTGGTTCTCGCCATCCCATGAAGGATATTAAAGTAATTAGCCATGAATAGTGGAACTTTTTGCCTAGGTCCTATGCATCCTTACAGTCCTCTAGGAATAAGTTCAATAAGTATGGCGCCCAACTCATTGAGGTGCCTTTTGCGCACTGGACTGCAACTGCAATAACTCCAGCTGGTACTTCCTCCCCGAGACCATTTTCTTAGCAACTTGCAGGTTAAGATTTGTGTGCCCAATTGTGTGGCTACATTGTTGATCTGTTTGATGATGATGCCTCTTGTCCCCCTGGTAGTGCCATACTTTTTCTTCATTTCTTTCGCCAATGCTTTCTCCTTGGATTTGTCGTCCAGAACCAACACGAGATCCATACCCTGAATTGGTAAGCCTTTCATTTGCGTAATAAGCTCAACAGTTATGGGGACAGGTTTTTCCAACCATATGTCCCCTCCATGTGTGACTACTAACAGTTGCTTGACACATGCTGTTTCATTCTGGACTCTGCCAAAATGTGGTAGGTTCAATAGACCTAAGATTCTTGTTTTCTCTAGCCCGATTTCCCACTAGTATGGTTTGTTAATCATTTCTCCAAGCTGAGTTGTGACTATGGTCTGTATAAATACCCTCTATGCAAGTTCCAGGAACTTGGCTTCATTTGCTACATCATGGTCTGAGTATTTGAGCTTCATGATGTGACCCAGTAGCTCTGGTCCTACATTTACCCCAACTAGTATGTGTGGTAGAACAATTTCTGTTGTAGGTTTCTTGCGGGGTGAACTTGGTATCTGTATCTTGTCCTTCTGCTGTGGTGGTTGGCTTGAAGTTCTAGTGGCTTTCAGTTGTCCCTCTGTATTCCATTCAGGCCAAGTCAAGACATTGTCTGCGGTCTCCCCTGCTGGGTGTTCTTATATGGTCGTTTGAGACTCATTTGGATCCACTACTAATGTCAGATTCGACGTTGTGCCATGAGCTTCCAGAGCTTCTTCTGTATTCTCTGGTTGCACCTCCTTCCAGGTTTTTTCTTCCTGGTTCTATGGTTCCTACGTCGTTGCAACCGTATCTACATTGGTGGCCTCCGACGGTTGTTGTTCACCTTCTTCGACCTGTCCTCGTGACTTGGTTTGAACCTTGGTTTGTCTGGCTGTCTGGCTCGCTTCAACTTGCTTGGGTGATGCCATCGTGGTGAGTATCAAATGGCTGCTAGACTCGAATGGTCTCTATGGTCTCTGTGAACTCTATCTATATTTTTTCGCCTCTGTCGCTGTCTATCTTCTCTGTCTTTGTGAATAAACTATGGGCTCCCGCATCCGTGTGTTGTATGGCTTTCCCATGAAGCTTGTTGAGTACGCTTTCTTGGTTATGGGTTAAATGCACCTTAATTGCGGATTCAATGCATATTCAACGGTTTCATACTTATCATTACTCTCATTTTCTTGTGTTCTTTTGGTGCGATTAATGTGGTGTCCTATCGGTCCTTGCCTCTCTTTAATTTCGCCTAGTGTCGTCCTATCATGCTTCTTTTGCCACCTTTCTTTTTCCCATTTTTTTCCCTTTGTATGTAATTGTTGTCCTTTCCTTTTCCGCATTTGTGTTTCTAAATTCATGTGGCCTTTATATCTCTAGCGTATTGCACCCTTTTTAGTTTTGTTCCCTTTTTGATGATTTTTTTTTTTTTTACCGCGCGGTGGGTGGTCGACTGTCCTTTTACAGCTTTAGTCGACTCTTGTTGATCATTCCTTTGAGTTCTGCACCTGCTAAATCTCTTAACTATACAACGCCTCCTTTTGTGACATATATTACTTCGTATAGTCCTAACCAATACATTCTAAACTTTCCTGGGTGTTGTAACGATTTGTTGTCATATATTAATACTAGATCTCCTTCCTTGAACATTTTCTTCTTGATGTGTCTATCGTGCCAAGATTTGTCTCTTTCTTTCTGCACTTGTTGATGGAATCCTGCCAAGATTCGGTCTTCCTCCATGGTCAATAACTTATTCAGTCTCTCCTGTACTGTGCCTCGTTTTGTCATTTGTGTGATAGCTGCTACGCACAAGCTCGGTACTAAAATTTTTAATGGCACTACTGCTTCTTGGCCATAAACCAATTTAAATGGCATGTTCCCTGTCAAATTTTTGCATGTAGTCCTATATGCCCATAATACTATTGGTACTTTGAGGTCCCAGTCATCTCTATTGACGTTACAAATCTTTGTTAGTTCATTCTCCAGAATTTTGTTGAAGGCTTCCACTATGCCATTTGGCTGTGGATGATACGGTGTGCTCTTCTGATGATGGACTTGAAACTCTTCAGTCATCATGTAGATGGTGTTGTTTATGAAGTGTGTGCCTTGGTCGCTCATCAAAACTCTTGGGCACCCTAATCGAGTGATTACTTGTTCAAACAAAAAGTGCGTTGTTGTTTCTGTGATGCAATCTTTTATTGGTGCAACTTCCACCCATCTTGTTAAATATTCTGTCGCAGTGATAATGTACCTAGCTCCTATTCTTTTTGTCGGTGGGTTGATTGGTCCCACAAAGTCTATTTCCAACTTGTCAAATGCCTATAACATTACTTGTGGTCGTAATGGCATCTTGTCCCTTCTATTGGGTTTGCCTACCCTTTGATAGACATCACACCTTTGACAGTACTCCTTCGAGTCTCTGTGAATCATTGGCCACCATGGTCCTGTGCGCAAGACCTTATGCACGGTAGATTTACCCACATAATTCCCTCATGTTATTCCCTTGTGGGCTTCTGCTAAGAATCTTGGTATTTCATGCTCTAACATGTATCTTCACAAGATTATATCTGTGCCCATTTTATATAATTGTCCGACAATCAGTTGATAGTCGGCAGTGTAGACTACCAGGTTTTTCTTCTGCGTGGTGCTATAGTCTTGCAGCGCAGTACCTGTACTCAAGTACTGAATGATATCTATGAAGTATTCATCAACAATCTATATTGAGAATAATTATGCATCTGGAAAGTTGTCTTCTAAATTCGTAGGTTATTCTCCATTTGGGACCCTCGACAAGTGGTCAAGTCCTGCATTCAATTTCCCTGGTTTAACTATTACTTCAAAGTCGAATTCTTGGAATAGTAGTAACCATCAACAGATTCTCCCCCCCAACATTGGCTTGTTGACTAGGTATGTAATGTCCCCAAGGCCGAGCCATGTTGTAAATCATGTCTATGAAGTGTAAATCTTGCATTATGAATTGTAATGATGTTTTATAGGCTGGTGAGCCAAGTTTATATAAGCTAGTGGGCTTATGTGTTATTAGGCTGGAGAGCTTAAGTGTTAAGGTCGAGAGCCTTCTTTTGTATATGTAATCATGTAGAACATTAATAAAAATATAAACATCGTTGCGTGCAGACCGACCACGATGAATGAGTGATGGGGGACTAAGCTTCCACAAAGTGGGTAAGGGATTGGGGGGCTAGAAGGTTGGAAAGAGAAGCTAAGTATTGAGCCTAGGGGCTAAGACTAGGGGCTTAAGTCCTTGGGAATAATATTTTAATATTATTCCAAAAGCCATGTAAATGTGATATTTTATCCTAAGTTCTTTGGAAGGACGAGTGACTTCCAAATGGGAAGGAACGAGCTTCATGGGTGACAAGTGTCAATCCAAGCGCATGCAGTTAAAACTGTTGAGTTGAGTCGTGATGGGGTTCCTCCTCCCATTATCCATCCTCTGTCTGAACGTGCAGGTGTCAAGGATCAACCTCTATTTCGGTGTTTGTTCTAGGGAATCATTACCTGAACTGTTAAGTCTCTGCATGGGTTCTCTGTACACTCTCATGCATCCCCGAAACCTGAGCCGTGAGTCTGTCCTATATTATTAGTTGGGGAAAACCGAATGTCTCATAATTTCTAAGCCTTATTATGTTGTAGCATCTGTCTGTCACCAGTTTTGGGAAGCCCATGTCTGTGTTTCCAGTGGATTGTTGTAGTCGTGCAGTGCTTGACTACGTGTGGCTTTTGAACCATTGTATGTTCGTGTGGAGCCTCGTGGATGCCCATTTTTTGTTGTGGTCGTCATCATGGTGTCAACTGAGTGCTTGATGTTGTTGCAGTATTCCCTCGCCCAGTTGGAATTGAGTCAAAGGGTGTGCTGAAGAAGTGGGTTTTTAGGCCCATGGTAGAAGAGGTAGGTGGTCAGGCCTGTGAGAAACTCCCTCCAGGTGAGAGAGTCTACTGGGAAGTGGTTTTCCCCCAGAGAGAGTCCAACACCAACTTTAGAGCTCTGAGAATTCCTGATCCGGCCTATTGTCGAGGCCCAAAGAGGGAGGTGAAGCACCGATGGACTGTGCTTGTGAAGGTGTATACTCTCGCGCGGAATAGGCATGTGGGGAATGAAAGTCTTTTAGTAGTGGGCATAAGAAGGCATCCTGGGAAGAATCCTTCCGGTTATCCTGTGCAATTTTTCCTGTAACCTCAACCTAGACTAGGATTCCTTGCCTTGGGTGGAGCTTATTCCCAAATCGGGGGTGACCCACTACTGAGAGTGATGAGCAACATGGTCTAAGGCTGGGAGGTTCGTGGAAGGCCTGCACGTGGTTGGTGGAATTACCACGGTTTCAAAGATAAGTACCAGCTTATACTTAATATTATGTTTTGCATGCCTGTGATGCTTATATGTATCATGTATTCTGTTGTGCATATGAATTATTGTTAATGCCAGGGATTATTTATGTTAGCTGTAATCTTGTGCTTACTCTGAGTTAAATGTGTTTAATTTGATTTAAATACATGTTATTAATTAAGTATGAGAATGATGTTGTTCCACACAGTAGCATTTTGCCCAACCAATGGGATTAAGGTTAGGGACGCTACAAGGTATTTCAGGGTTGAGTGATCTATGAACATCTTAAAGTGTTTTCCCAATAAGTAATGCTTGAAATTTTTCAGTGCATAGACCATGGCTAGGCCTTCTCTTTCCTTCGTGCTATAGTTTTGTTCTGAGTCTGATAAATTTTTTCTTGCGAACGCTATTGGGTGATCCAAGTCTCATGTTCTTGGTTGTGCCAAGATAGATCCGAGTGCTATCGCTGATGCATCTACATGCACATGGGATGTCATTTCCCAGTCTGGAAATACTAATATCGGCGCGGTAACCATATTTTCCTTCAAGGTATCCAGATCGTGTTGACACTCATTGCTCCACTGAAACTTCACATCCTTCCTTAACAACTTTTCCATTAGTGTTTTGATCTGCGCATATCCTTTGATGAGTTTCTTGTAATATCTTGTGTGTCCTTACGTTTCTCTTACCTGACAGACTGTTTTTTATGCTAGCAAGTTAACAATGACTGCAATCTTTTCTGAATCTACTAATAAACCTTGTTTGTGTACTATGTGGCCCAGTAGTATCCCAAACGGTGTTCCAAATATGCATCTCTTGATATTCAGTGATATCTGGCACTGTTTGCATCTTTCTAATGTCAATCGTAAAACTTCCACATGGTTTTTCAACAGGCTGTAGACTGTTCAATCATCCAAGTATACTTCAAGAAATTGATGGATGAATTTCTTAAATGCAACAATGAATACTCTAGAGAATATTGTTGGTGCATTCTTCAGTCCAAACAACATGACTATGTACTGATAAGATCCCCATTTTTTCGCAAACGTGGTCTTGTTTCTATCCTCCTGTGCTATCTTAATATGATGGTAGCTCGAGAATCCATCAGTGAATGAGTAAGCTTCATGTCATCCCACGTTCTCTAACACTTCATCTGTGAATGTTTTAGGGAACGGGTCGTGTAGACATGCATCATTCAACTTCCTCAAGTCGATGCATATCCTGATCCCTCTTCCTTCTTTCTTGTCCTATAGTACCATTGGGCTTATCCATTCTGACTCCTCAACTGGTTCTATGATGTCAGCTTCAAGCATCATGTCATTCTCATTTTTAACTTTCTGTTTATATATGGGGTTCAGTCTATAGGTTCATTGTCTAATAGGTCTTTCTTCAGGTCTGAGTGGTATATTCATTTCTCCCAGTTCTCCGGCTACTCTTCATCTCTGTGAATGTTTTGGGAAAGAGGCCATTGTATTCATGTAACAATTCTGTGATACTTTCTACTATTTGGTCATCCCAGTAATCTCTAATGCTGGCCATTTTGGGCTGCTCATTTGTCCCAATGTTAAATTTATTTACCTTGATTGGCATGGAAATGACTTCTAATTCGATGGTTGGGCCCTCCACATCTCTTTTTCCTTCTACTTCTTCGATCTAAATATCGCTCGGATCATCTTCATCTGGTGCTTCCTCCTGTACATGGTAACATGACAACAGTTCCTTGACTGTCTGTTTATTCCATTGTTACTCTTATGTGATAAATTCTATTTCTGGTTCTTTGAGGAATATTACTCCTCTAATTTGTTTAAGGGCTGGATATATGTTGGGGTTCTCATGCATGAATGAGAAAGTGACTGTGAAATTATGTCGCAATGTCGTCCATGTCGTAGTTCCTTTGCACAATTCCTGGTCCATATACCAATTCACTGGTGTGCCCTCTAGAGTATGTATGAAGTGACGAGGCCATTCCTCTAGTGGTGTCATTCTCCACAATGTTCTACATGCCTCCAAGTGTTCCACTAGTGCTCTGTGTCCTTCATATTTTTGTTGTTTTTTTTTTTTTTGTTCTGCGCTGAACCTTATGCACAGTAACCGCTCACATTGGTACCAGTCTGTGATTGTCTCTTTGTGTGCGCTCCACCATATTGTCGGTGTGGCATTTAGTGCTACGTCAAGTACTAACAGTCTCTGGTTCTCTAACCCTACGTCTTCGTACTATTTCAAGAATGTTTCCAAATCATTTATTCCATGGAAGCTAGGTGGTTCTCTAATTTTTGTGCTTATCCATCTTACTGCGAGGTCTATTCTTGCACATCTTCACATGGATACTTCGTGTAGCCTCTGCTGCTAGTAATGCTCTACCAACTGACTACTTGTCTGTAGTTGGGTTTATTTAATCCTCATCGTGTGCAGTTGTTCTTTACAACTGGTTGATTTCCTCTAAGTCTATGCAAGTAGGTTCTTCAAACCTCTCCCCTTCTGATGGGTCTAATGGTGCGATGACCCTATATTCTTCAGAATCAAATGTCATTTTCCTAGTATTCAAATTGATTATGGCCTGGTTGTCAAACGCCCAATCCAAACCAAGAAATGTTGGGTAAGGTGTTGTGTCGTCCACTATTTCAATGAATTCGAAATATGATTTAGTGCGCACTCCATCAAGATCTATTGTCACTCCTTTCAGTCTACCTATTGGTAGGACTCTGTGTTGGTTTGCTATTTTCAATTGAACAAGTGAGTATCCTAATGTGGGCTCTCCCATGCATTGCCATGTCTTCTTTGGTAATACATTCACCTCGGATCCTAGATCCAGTATAATGTCTCCCATATTGAAATCCTCGATGTTAGCATTCAGTCTAAATTCCCTACATGTTCTTCTTTTTGTGTGTAGTTGATTAACTGTTTTAGGTTCTAGCTTTCCTTCCATCTCGCTGATACACTTTTCTAGGACATTTTTCAATATTTTCACATATGATGGATCACTTAATACTTTTACACATGATTGAAAAAATCCTTTGATTGTACTTACTTGTCCCATGGGCTGCATTTCGTTGGTATGATCCAATGATGGAGGCATCTCATATTCTGGTGCTTCCTTGTGTGGTTGCGAAGTTGAAGTCGACGTTGTGTCCTCCTTCTGAAATTCTTGTATGGCCTCCTTAAAGGTCTCCTTCTCCTTTTGCGTGTCGAACTTCTTTCTTGGTTCAATGTTCTTCTTTACCTATTAGTTTTATGTTGGTTCCCGTCAATCTGCATCAGTGCCTATTTTATCTCCTCAACGGGTAACTATGTTGATATTCCTTCCTTCATCCCTTGCTTCGACTTAAATCGATTGAATGTTCTGATTGTTTTGGTTTCTCTTTTCCTCAATTTTCACTAGTAGTGTCAGACATTCCTTTGTATCATGGTCCGATGCGTGAAAATACATACAAGTTGTTGGTGGAAGCGGGCATTGACTTGCATAATGTCCTGGTTGCTGACAATTGTGACATGTGACTGGTCCTCTACCTCATCTGAAACCTCCACTGGCTCATCCTCCTCCTCTATAGCCTGCTCGATCACCTCTCAGCGCATTATACCGAGGCACCTGATTATAATGTGTGGTATTGTATTGAGATCGTGTCGAGTTGTACTGTGACTGTGCATTATTGCATGGTTGTTGCGTAGTATTATACTGTTGTTGCGCAATGTTGTATGGAGTTGGGGCTTGATTGAATTGTGGCATTGCTTTCCTAGTCATCATTTCGGCCTATACCCTATATGCATCTAATGTCCTTTCTCACATCATCTCCATAGTTCTGCAATCTTTATTGTCGTGGCCCACTAACTTGCAAAATGTGCAATATGAACTCTTTGGAACTGTCTAGTATTTCTTCATCATCGTGCAATGATAAGGGTCGTGACCCAGTTTCTTGCATATTTTGCACCATAATCCTCCCATTGGTAATGTATTCGGCATTCCTTCTGCCATATACCGTGCGAACGTTGGACGTTCATTCTTGCAGTGTCCTTCCGTCCTGCACGTGGTACACCAAACGACTTCTCGTTTGTCCTTGTTTTTATTCTGGTTCAATTGGAATGTGAGATTCTTCAATTCCTCCTTTAGTTCTTCAATAGTTGGGTCTGTCTGTTGGTATTGGTTTTATTCCAGTTGAAAATCTTCTTGCAGAGCCTCTGCCTGCGTTTGAAATTTCTTGTTGTTGTAAGGGGTGTTATCACTCCAAGAAACCCTTTGTGGTTGCAGACCAAAGGTGCTTGGTAACTTAATAAATGAATGTTTTTGTATTTTGTAAAGGTGGATCAATGGGATAACTCAATTCATCTAATAGCATTCAGACATCAAATGGTAAAAAAATAGACAGTGCTCTCCAAGATTGGTTAAACAACAAAATAGCTTTCAGTGGATGAAGAAAAGATTGTTCATAAACCAGTGCAAAGCAGGGTCTAATAAACAACTAAAGAAACTGATTATAATATCATGAACCAAACAATAGGATAACAGCTATTCAAGGTTTGACAACAAGATAACAGTGAAGAAGAAATATGAAAAACTGATACCAAAATGGAAAGAAACCTGTGATCTGTATTAGCAATGAAATGTCTGAGTACAAAAAAGAGTATTACTGTATCCAGAATCGAACCCCCTTAGAGCTCCAAATGTCTTTGGCTTTATAGCCTCTTACAATCAGTTTTCAGATCCTAAAATAATGGATCTGATATTCTAAAAATAGAAAGTCAAAACTAATTCACAAAAGATAAGGAGAGATCCTCAAGATGAGGTCAACCTCTATCTTTTGGTCTTCAAACATTGATTGAAAGTTGATGAAGTGTAGCCTAGCCTTCCAAGGCTCTTTGATCTGTTCCTTTGAAAGTGGAATTCGAATTTGATGATGTGTGCGAAAAATCCCTATCATTTTGCCCTTGAAAATCACTAAATCTAGTCAAAAAATGCCCTTTTGACTTTCATCTCCAAGAAGGGCCTTCAGATTTTGATTTGATAATTCATAACCAGCTTATTGAAGAAAGATTCAAACCATTCAAA
>ML790564.1:251815-283739 GCA_009831015.1 Picea engelmannii
TATAGATTTGGGATCTAGAGTTTTGAGGATATCCTTTTTGAACATTTCATTTTTCATTAACTCAACTAGAGGAATAGGAATTTTAATTTTTTGTATTTCAGCCTCAAAATTGAACGAATATGGGACTTTATTAGAGGCTTTATAAGATACCTTTACCTCATTTAAAGGAGCTTTCTGATTTCTTTGTTGTTCAACAGGGGCCTGAATTTCTGGAGTTTGATGCTTGACAGGGGCAACAATCTTCTTGGGAGGAGCTGACGCTTTTTCTTTTGAGGGATCTGTTTGTTGATTCTTTGATGTCTGATCTTTTTGCTTAACAGGGGCTGTGCTCTTTTCGGGAGAGGCTGGTGTGTTATGTTGGGTAGTATCAGACTTAGATAAGAGATTATATCTATTCTTATCTTCTATCGTGAAAATTCCATCATCAATAGGATTATCCTCTATCTGTTCAGTCATCAATGCTTCTTCATAGTCGTGTTGTGTCAGATAAGATTTCCCTGTCTCTTCTCCAACACAATAAATATTATCTTCTCCATCTTCTTGATAATCACCTTCATATTCATCCATCACAACATTCTGAAGAGGGGCCTTTATTCTCTGATCTTCAGTAGGATTCTTTTCTCTTTGCAAAATCTGTGTTGGCTGATTATTTCTTCTGAAATTGTTTGGATTTTGATTTGGGTTCATACCTACATAATCATAAGTGCCTCTTCCCTTCACAGGTTGCTTATTTTCAATCTTGATCTTAGATATCTCAGAGGTTAGAGACTCTAGCATCTTAGCCATTTTATCTAACTTTGGGTCAACACTTGATGAAGAAGAAGCTTCATTCCTTGGCCTTCTCCTATCAGAATTTCCCTTTAGCTTTTGAGAGGCTAAAATATTTGATTCCACCTCAAGGGAAACATCTTGCATGAGAGATAGTGTTGGTGACCTCCTTTATCTCAACAATAAACAAAACTCTCAGTCAAAAGCATCAGAATATGTGATTTTGGCAGAAGCATCTGAAGGTTTTTATCTCTGCTGGTATTTTACTGTACATCTAGTTAAACCTTTTAATGAAATCAGAGACTGACTCACCATTCTGTTTCCTTAGATTTCCAAATTCTGTGATATAGTAAACAAAATCTCTTCTATCACCCCAATGTTTCAAGCATTTCCTAGCATGGCCATCTAAGCTTTGAACAAAAACTCATGTCCAAACATCTTCCTCCTCAATATTAAGGTTTTCAACATAACTATAGAAAGCCTCAATATGTTCTTCAGTAGACACATCGCCTTCGCCTGTGAATTTGGGCATATACTTCTGATAGTCTCATGTTGGCATAGCTGATACTGGGTTTGGAAATATAAGTGGTGCATACCTAGCAGCTAAGATTTGTTGCATATTAGTCAAAGGAGGTGGTGCAACCATAATGATCAGGGGTGAGAAAGGTGATAGTTTCTTTTTCAAGTCTTCAACACTATGGGAATGTGAAGGAGGTGAACCTTCTGATGGGAAAGAAGTCTGATATGAGGCTCTGTAAAAATTTTCAAGCTGTCCAGCTAAGTTTTCTTCACCTTTAGCAGACAACTCTTGGAGAAGATGTTCAACAACTAGGAGGCTAGTATAAATGTTTAAATGATCTTCTTTTTTCTTTGAATGAAAAGACTCAAGAGAAGAAGAACTATAATTTCTTTCTAAAGTCTTGTATGATTTTTCAATCAAGTTTGAATCTGTCAATTTGTCATCATTTCTATTTTCCTGTTGATGAAAAGGAGTTTTTTCTTCTACAATATTTACAACTATTTTTTCATCAGTACTCTTGGAAAACAATTCAAAATTTTATGCGGTATATTTTCCAGAACTAAAAAGAGGATTACCTTCTGTATCTGATTTTGAAGCTTGACCTTGAATTGTCTTTTCTCTCCTAAGAATTAGTTCTGGATTAGGCACTGGTGTGACAGGTGATTCTTGTAGATTTTCCCTAGTACTGATCCTCTTGGGAGCCAGGATGGACTTGTGGAGTCACCAGATAGATAATTACAACCAATAAAATGTCTAATCTTTGTCTATCATCAAAGATCAGCTCTGTGTCGTATCCCAGGAAAGCAAAACTTAAATTTCGTGTCCCCGGCAATGGCACCAATTTGTTATCACTCCAAGAAACTCCTTAGGGTTGTAGGCTAAGGATGCTTGGTAACTTAAGAATATATTGTGTAGGTATGCTTGGAACAATGGGATCACTTCAATGATTAATGTAATAGACAACTCTTCATACATTCAAATGAAACCGTGCTTTCAGAAAACAATAATCAGATCAAGTAATTTAAAAGGAGAGGATGAAGAACACTATTCTTGATTGCCAAATACAACTGGGTGTAGGGATTAATGCAAGATAGAAAGAGATCCTTCACTTCAAGACTATGATCTCAATAAAGAGATGACAGTCTTTATAAGCTAAGATAAACTGAAATAAAGTACAAAAAAGGAAGCATGAATATTTCTGATATTGAAAGCAAAAGGAGACTGTGATTTTATTATACAATAAGAGTCTATACAGTAGCACAAAATGTATTCCCAGTTTGAACCCTTGTCTCTTAGAAAATATAGGCATTTATAGACTTTTACAATCAGTTTTTAAGATCCTGAAAACTTGGATCTGTATCTAAAAATAGAAAATAAAACTAACTAAGACAATTAATAACAAAGACTAGTTGCTAGAATTCGAACTGTCTTCTATATCAAAATTTGACATCTGTACTTCATTAGCTTCTGGAATCTATTGTGTCATGGAAAAGGTAAAGACACCTGTCTTTTGTAGCTGGATTTCTTCAATTACTCATAGTCGAAAATTTAGGAGACCGATTTAGCATTTGGTTTTCAAAATCTCCACGAATTTCTGATGTTGAGTTTTTTCTGAATAAGTGGTTAATCCTTTGATGCTCTGGAACTTCTTTAAATACTTTGAAAATTTCCTTGCTCCATCTTTAGCTTTCAAAAATTCTTTTTGTGCTTTCACCAGCTAACTCGCCTTATGATTCGCTGGTTAGCTGGTGAAAGCTCTTCCTTTCACTAGCTAACTGGTTGTAAATTTACCCTTTGCGCTTGTGAAAGTTCTATTTTGGCCAAAAAGGAACTTTCACCTCCAAAACTGTTGTTTTATCAAAAACTTAGCATGTCTCTGCTTTATCTCCTTGCATATTCACAACAACCTGGCCTATACAGTAGCACAAAATATTTAACAATAAGAGTCTATACAGTAGCACAAAATGTTATAGCCTTTTACAATCCGTTTTTAAGATCCTGAAAACTTGGATCTGTATCTAAAAATGGAAAATAAAACTAACAAAGACAATCAATAACAAAGACTAGTTGCTAGAATTTGAACTATCTTCTATATCAAAATTTGACATCTGTACTTCATCAGCTTCTGGAATCTATTGTGTCATGGAAAAGGTAAAGGCACCTGTCTTTTGTAGTTGGATTTCTTCAATTACTCATAGTTGAAACTTTAGGAGACCGATTTAGCATTTGGTTTTCAAAATCTCCACGAATCTCTGATGTTGAGTTTTTTCTGAATAAGTGGTTAATCCTTTGATGCTCTGGAACTTCTTTAAATACTTTGAAAATTTCCCTGCTCCATCTTTAGCTTTCAAAAATTCTTTTTGTGCTTTCACCAGCTAACTCACCTTATGATTCGTTGGTTAGCTGGTGAAAGCTCTGCCTTTCACCAGCTAACTGGTTGTAAATTTACCCTTTGCGCTCGTGAAAGTTCTGTTTTGGCCAAAAAGGAACTTTCACCTCCAAAACTGTTGTTTTATCAAAAACTTAGCGTGTCTCTGCTTTATCTCCTTGCATATTCACAAAAACCTGGGCTAGCACTTGTAGATCTGGGTGTGACTTCTGCTTCTGCTTCAATTTTCTAATCTTCCTCTTAAGGCGTTTTGCTAACCACCATAAACTATTATAATATTTGGTGATTTTCTTCTTCCTCTTTTTCTCCTTTACACTTTCCCTAGCCAACTTATCAAATGTTGCATTTGTCTCTGCGAAATTGTTAGATAGATTTTTGTATCTTGCCTTGATTACTCTTTCTAAAACATCATGTTGAGAAATCACTTCTTTTAGTTGTTTAATTTTTTGTGATTTCTTTGACCTTTTTCTCTTTGATGTTTCACCTTCATCAATGGGAGTAAAAGACTCACAATCCTGTGCAAATTCCATGGAGTGTTCAGTGATTTTAATGGCTGGACTTTCATCTTCTTGGTCTGGCTCTGTTTCTGAGTCTGTGTATGGTAGATTTAGAATATTTGTCTTCTTTTCTGTAGGTTTCTCTGAAGTGGTTTCAAAATCTAATTTTTTCTTTGACCAGTGAGATTTTATGCTAGAAATCCTATCTTCTGGTGGTCCTGGAAGAGTTCTCCTCTTCCTTGAGCTACTCTGAGGAGTTAATTTCCTTTTTCCATCTCTCTTCTGCTCATTCATGGGCTGAGTTTGGGTTTCAAAGCCTTCCCAAAAAAGAAAATGTTGCCAAGTCCTTCCTCTTTGTCTTAGTTCCTCCAGAATTATCAATTTGATCAGGCCGAAATGACAAAGAGTGTTTTTCATACTTAGAGGTTCAACCCTAATCTTTTTACAGACTTTAGTTAGGATTTTATGAAAGAAGAAAGGTAAATTTAGGAGAGTTTTCCCTGTGAAATGATCTAAGAGCTTGAAATGGTATAACATCAGCTTGTCATACCTACCTTCTGAGGTTATATAGAGTTGAATTCCTTTGAAGAGGTCTTTCCATTCATCCTCCAAATGAGAAACTGGCATGCTTTTCTTCCATGCGACATTCCTGAATTCTGCCTTAAGATATGATCTGAAATTGAGATTCTTGGTTGTTGTTGTTGTCTTGAACCATCTCTGGCCTGATCTAGGTAAGATGGTTGATGTAGCAATGGTGGCTTCATCCACTATGATTTCTAAAGAACCCAAACAGGCTTTGTTTCCATCATATGATTTAGCAAATGCTTCAGCTGTTGTTTGGTGGCAACCATTCTGTAACTTTTCAACATAACCCATGCAGCCTGCGTCTGAGAAACGTTTTTGCACCTCTGGATGTTCTTGTTAAAAGGAAAGATTGTCTAATTCTTTCCTTAACAATGAACCACTTCATTTTCTTTCCGTCTGTAAGTAGAACCCCACACAATTTTTCAAACAAAATCACTGAAATTTGTTGTTTGAGCCAAGGTTTGGCGCTGGTGAAAACTCTCGGCGTTGTCTTTCAAAAATGAAACCATAACATATGCATGTGGATGAGGCGTGTTGGGGATATGAAGTGTCGATTTGATGTCACCAGCTGAGTAGTACCACTCCTTTACCTGTGATGATGAATTTGAATTCGTCATCTCCAGCGCCATTATCTCTTGAAGCATGCATTCACGAACACGATCCGCTTTGATATCCGATTTAGGCATGCAAAACAAAATCCTCATCATTATTCTCTTTCACCAGTGCCTTATAATGATTACATGATGTGTGTTGAGCATGTCATATTTTGATTTCTGAAAACATGGAGGAAACACACGTGTTTCGTGCTTTCACCAGCTAACAGTCTGTGGGAAAGTACTCCTTAACTGTTGAAAATCACTGCTTTCACCAGCTAATCATCAACCTTGAAACACGCATTAGCTGTTGAAAGTCTTTTCATGAAATTTTAAAGAAGAGACCTTTATGGATCGACTTATTTCTAAGATATGAATTAAAAACCTAATTTTTGCCACTAGAAGAAATTAAAAAAAAATGGAGAAAACTACAAGTAACCATGCTATCAACCACAAAATGAAACCATGGTGACTGATTCATTTTGGGATCTAATAGATCACATCCATTGATTAGCTGCAGTGTGCCAAAAATTTTCAAACATCATGTCATGAGGCACGGTCATTATGTTGGCGAGCCTAGTGTCACTCTTTGATTTCCCTATAAATCCAGGAGCTTTGCGAGCAATCCTTCTTATATGCCAAGCTCATATTGCTTGGGGATCTGGTTCAGTAAGTTTGTCTTGGAAACGTCCAGTTGAGTAATCCTTTGCCATCTAAGGATGCCTTGAGTCTCTTACTCTTTGAGAATATGGGATCTCCTTCAAACATGAGACGAGGTCCATGAGGCAACCTGAGTGCGAGGTCTCTGCCCCAGCGCACCTGGTTCTCCTTCCTGTGGGCTTCGAGAGGTACAACTATCTACTCAAAGGTAGCGTTAGCATCTAAACATGGGCTTGGAGTGGTCGTAGATATGTCTGGGATAAATAAGCTAGAGACTGCGCCTTCTCCAGGACCGAAAACACAGAGAAGAGGAAGGCCTAAGAAGAAAAATCAGGAAGGAGAAGGGGATCGCCCCAAGGCTGAATTGAGTGCATGACCAACCCTTGAGGAGTCTGTATTGCCTACCAATCGTTCGGAGTTGGTCGGGACTGCTGGAAAAGGAGGTAGAAGAAGAAAGGGGAGGGCCGAAGAGTAGGGTGCTTCCATAAAAAATTCCACTTAGCAACTAGAGTAGGCTCAATTTGCAATAGCTGAGCTTTAACAAGAGAATAGGGAATTGCGACGTCAGTTGGCAGAAAAAACCCAGAGGATACCATCACCATAAGGTCGCACGGGGAGCACCATTTGGCTGCAGAGACAACTTTAGGAAGCACAAGACACGATCGTGGAGTTATGCGTGGCATAAGGGATGGCGGTGACAATGGAGTATAATACACCACAAAGCATGAAAGACAACCTAAGAGAGGACGAAAGCATAGGAGATATGTAGTTAGCAGCTTCTCACCCTGTGTTCCTGGAAGTGTGGCTTAACAACTCTTTGTCTTTCTTCTTTGTAAAATTTTGTAATCTCACGGTGATCGAGTAGGTTAGCCGAGTCATCGGGGTTGTCTATTCATATGTAAACCAAGCCCGACAGAGGTTTTTGATTGTATATAAGGAAAAAGTTTAAAAGTATCATGCTGTGAATCAAACGTGTATTCTTCTTTAAATATTTTGCATAAAATATTAGATCTTTTGGAATCATTGTTATTACGTCCCGAGTTTGTTAATGTTTTTCTTTGTAAAACTTTTATATCAATTACTACTTCTGCGGGATTATTGATTTTGGTTATTAAAAAAAAAAATTAATCATGGAAAGATATTCGGCTAGTGAATAAAAGTCATGCTTGGAATTTCACTTGTACCCAGAGTTTTTTGAGAAAAGACTAGAGGTCACAGCTGCCGATATCGAGAGTCGTTGGAGCGATTAATTAGTTCCCTCTCGCCGATACTGAACTTGTTTCGGGAGTTCGACGGTCAGAAATGTTGCTTTTATCTATGTGCAATGCTTACAATCGCACTTTTCTACCGAGGCTAAAGAATCGGCCTTCGGCGAAATCTTTTCGGAGGCTATATTCGTAAAAGAGATACTCTTATTGGCCGATGCCGAAGAATTTCGTCACTCGGTTTCTTTGAATTCCCATACAATTTTCACTACCTTAATCTTTCATCGATGCTGAACTTCTCAAGTAATCCAGGAGAAATCTGGGTCTCTGGTTCCTTGATCAGTCGTGGTGTTTCTCAAGATGGTTCTTAATATGCTCAAGAGAAACTCAGTTATGAAACATATCAGATAAGAAGGTTATCAGGTTCAAACCATGGTGAAAACAATCGAAGGTAGAAGACAAGGTGGTACCCAAAAGGAAGTATATATATATATATATATATATATAGTACTACTTTAGGGCTTGGCCGTTTACCAGGAGGGCGTCAGGTTCCCCTCTCATATTTTGCAAACGATAAGTACCTACCTCGATCTTCTCAGCTACCTAAAAAGGCCCAAGCCATAGGCTCTGAAACTTGGAATGCTTCCCTTTGGGTTTATTTACCTTGTCCCACTTTAGAACTAAGTCTCCTACTTCAAAATTTTTTTCTTTAGCCTTATGGTTATCGAACCATCTTTTCACTATATATTGATGGGCTAAAAATTTAGACTTAGCCCTTTCCCTCTCTTCCTCTAGCATGATCATAGTGTCGATTCTTTGTTGCATGGTCGAGGATTTATCATCGTTAGAGTCTTGGGCCAATTGGAGAGATGGAAGATAAAGCCCATTCGACAGAATGAATTCTTGTTCATAGACCAGGAAGTACGGGGAATTCCCTATAGCCTCTTTGGGTGTGATCCTATCAGCCCATAGGGAATTATGGAATTGGTTATGCTAATTTCTATGGTTATCCACAACTGTCTTATTTAGTATCCTCACCATATTCTTATTGGTTGACTCCACCACACTGTTTCCCTGAGGGTAATAATTTGCAGAGTACTTGATTATGATTCCTTTGTCCCGAGTGAACTATGTCAATAGGGTAGAGGAGAAGTATGTTTCATTATCAAAGACCATAATGGAAGGAATGCCAAACCTTGTAATTAGATGTTTCTCTATAAATTGGATGACTATTTTCTCATTTACATGGGTCAGAGGGATGGCCTCTGCCCACTTTGTGAAATAGTCGGTGGCAGTAAGAATATACTTGTGCAATTTCAAATAATTGGGCGTAATTTCTCCTATGATATCCATCCCCCACTGCTCAAATGGTCTAGAGACGGTTACAGGGTGAAGTTGGATTTCTACCCTTCTCTCCTTGCTAACACTTATTTGACAAGTCTTACAATTCTTAGCGTAAGCATGAGTGTCTTTGAACAAAGTGGGCCAATAATAGCCAACTCTCAGAACCTTATGAGCGGTAATGTTCCCTGTAGAATTTTCCCCAGCGGGGCCATCATGGAGTTATTTTAGCACTTTATCAGCATCTTTGCATTCGATACATCTTAGTAATACCCCGTCATAGTTGATCCGGAAGAGTACCGAATTTATGAGGCGATATTGTGTGGATTTTAATCGGAGGGATCTCCTTTCTTTGGGGTTGATGTTTTTGGGACAAGTCCCATGATATAATAGATGAGCCAAATCCTTGTACTAGGAGTCTAGTCCCGATGAAATGTATGTTTCTTCACCACACCATAGTGTTATTTCATTATCCCACCTGGGATCTTGGTTTTCTTGATCTTGAGCTTCGGCTGCGAGTTTGCACAAACCTTGTCCTTTTACTAACTTGGAGGGTTTTATATCTAGATCAAATTCCTGGACTACTTCCATCCAGTTCCCTCTTCTTTCTCCCATTTCTTGTTGGGTAAAAAAGGATCAGACTGCAGGGTGTGGTACAATCACCTTAGTGTGATTCTTGAGGATGTATGACCTAAAATGATTTACTTCTTTATAGACCGCGTAGGCCTGCTTGTCTATGGTGGGGTAATTGAGCTCATCACCTTGAAGGTTTGTGCTCATGAATGACACCGAGGCTTCGTTGTTGTCATCATCCTTCTGAGTCAAAACCGTAGCTAGCGATTGGTCAGAGGCGAAAGTATAAAGGTTAAAGTCTCTATTGAAATCGATACTTCACAATACTAGGGCCCAGGATATGTCAGCTTTGATATTGTTGAAAGCGTATTTTTGTTCATCATCCCACTTAAACTCGAAATCTTTGCGAATAAGTTTTTGTAAGGGTTTGATGATTTCGACGAAGTTGGGGGTGAATTTCCTTACAAAATTAATATGCCCAAAAAAAGACTGCATAGCCTTCTTGTTATGGGGTAGCGGGAGTTGAGCTATGGCTTTAATCCTTTCGGGGTCTATGAGAATTCCCGCTTGAGATATAATATGACCTAACAAGTTACCTTCTTCAACATCGAAGAATTTTTTCTTAGGATTGAGTGATATACCGTATTTTCGGCATCTTTCAAAAATATGAGTTAAGTGTTGGATGTGTTCCTCTCTATTCTTCGAATACACTGTTACGTCATCTAAATAAACTACCACACACTTACCTATAAGTCCTCGAAATTCCACATCCATTTCCCTTTGAAAGGTTGCTCCTGCGTTAATCAAGCCGAAAGGCATGCATTTATAAGAGAAGGTTCCCCATTTGGTCTGGAAGGTAGTTTTTAATTGGTCTTCCTCTGAAACCAACACTTGGTTGTATCCTGAGAAACCATCTAGAAGGGAGAATATTTTTGAGCCCGACATGGTCTGTAGGAGTTGCTCCATCGGTGGGATGGGATAATTGTCCTTTTCTGAAGCTTCGTTGAGATTCCAAAAGTCTACACATAATTGGATTTCTCTTGACTTTTTTCTTATTGGAACAAGGTTTGCTACCGAGGCAGAATGCCTAACTTGGAAAATTACCTTCGCATCTAAAAGATTCCTTAACTCTTGATACATTAGGGGATCCAAGGATGGGTGGTACTTTTGGAGCTTCTGTTGAAAAGGTTTGACTTTGGGTTTCAATGGGATGGTGTGTTGAATGATGCGGGTATCATACGTTTGCAAATATTTATAGGACCAGGAAAACACATCCTGGTATTGTTTGAATAATTTGAGGTAGGCTTTCCTCTCATCTTTCAATATTGTTTTGCGAGATCTACATACTTTGGGTTTTCTGAGGTTCCAAGATTTATAGTTTCGTGGAGGGGGAAGGAGCTACCAGTCTTTTCATTTTTATGTCCTTTGAATTGTTCCTTTAGATCAAACAAATTCTCTAGATTTGCTATCCCTTTTGGAATTGTGTGAGCCTTTGGTTTATCCGCATTTTGACCCTCCCGAGGACTGGTTTCCGTTAGTTTCTCTTGGAACTCTTCATCATCAATAGCGAGGTCTTTGAAGTTGTATTGATTAGTCAAGAAGATTATGATCTGTTCATCCCCCTCAAAGACTTTCCAATTAGAGATATTATTAGGTATCGATGGCTTGTAGAGCAGTTCTACAGTGAATTGGGAGGCTTCATAATATTCTAAAGGTGAGATTCTTGAAGCAACGGTGGCTAAGGAGTCAACAAGTATGTTCTTCGCTCTGGGGATCACAGTGATATTGAAAGCTTCAAATCGTTCTATCAGCCTCTGCACCTCTTGCTGGTAGTTCTTAAGATGAGGGGAGTTGCAGTGTATAGTGTTTCTTACTTTCCTAATAATGATTTTGGAGTCTCTGAACACCTTTAATTCCTTGACATTAATATTTATGGATTTCTTTAGCCCTTGTACTAGGGCTTCATACTCAACAATGTTGTTGGTGCACTCGAATTCTAGTCTACAAGACAAGAAATGGCATTTACCCTTTTGATCGATGAGGATTCACCCTGCTCCTGGACCCTCTTGTGACTTCGATCCATCAAAATAAAGGTTCCAAATTTGCGAGCGATGATTTCCATTCTAATCAGTGTTCCTCTCGTCGATCTTTTATTCCAGAAGACTTAGCACTAGGTCTTGACAACAGAGAGAATCTTCCATTGGCATTGAGAATTCTTCTTGAAATATCATCTCAGAGCTTTGGGTAAGTGAAACCTCGGAAAAGAGAGGAGAAAAATTTCCAAAGTGAGAATCACAAGAATAATTCCCTAGTATGGGAAAATCGATAGAGGGTGGTTCATTCGGGGTTTCCAGGTCAATGAATGTATGTTTCAGATATCTTTCCCTATCGATTTTGATCGTGTTCTTGTATCCCTTCAACGGTAGCCAAAGGTGTGCGAACTCTGTGTTGAAGTATCCGTTTAGTTTTTCGGACCAATATCAACTCAATAATAGCCCATATGCCTCAGGGATATCCACTACAATGATGTCAATCACCTGCACGAAATTAGGATGAGTGGCTACCCTGATCATCACATCTTTGAGTTCCCCCATGACTTTGACCTAGGTCCTGTCCAGTTGTATGACCTGCTTATCACTTTTTAGAGGGACAACACCTAATTTTTTACAAACGGCCAAGGACATGACATTGGAAGATGCCCCAGAGTCTACCAGACAGTTGTGGAGATTCATGTTGAAGACTTTGAACATTAAAAGGAAAGGTGGTACAAAAGGCCTCTCCTTCCTTCCTTATGAGTAGGTGTTTATCATTGGTTTGCTTGCCAAATCCATAGGGGGAAGATTCTTCTCCTGACCATCGTCGGTGGTTGGGTTTTCTACCAAACTTAGAGCTTTCAACAAAAGGTCATTCTACTGAGGGATTATACATATGTCCATAACCGATACATTAGCTTTCAGCTTCTTCAAATCTTCTACTACATTGTAATCTAATTTAGGAGAATCATGAGTATGGATACTTATAGGCTTTTTACCAGGACTGAAAGGAATTCTCAGGTGATTGGGAGTTAATTTACTTTGTGAGGCACGGGTGGCATCAATATATTTTGGGCTGGGTTGACCCTTACTACGTGTTTGTACCACCGATATCTCTACGGGTGGTGGCTGAGGTTTAAACAGATAATATGAAGACGTGATCATGTCGGGATCCCATATCATCACGACCATGTCTTGTGGTAGGTCAGCCTCTTCCTGATCGATAATGTTAAAGGAAAAACTGTTGGATGGTTCCGTCAGAGAGACTTCACCCAGAAAAAAATTGGCCATTAAATTCATGGCGTGGACCCACTAAGGACATTCTCTTTCTGAGTGGTTTTCTTGGTGGTATGTACAGAAAGAATCAGACATGACATTCCCTACGTCAATGTTTAGGTTGGCTGGGGGAGGTTCAATTGCTTTGAAAGGATGGTTTCTTTTAAAGAAAGGATTATAGGGTCTTTGGCCTTGGTTTCCATCACCTGCATTTCTTTTCATATCTATAATATCATTTGATAGTTTCTTGACAATGCACTACAGGTCTTCTATATCTCCATTACCCTTATTGGGAGTTGGTTCAGTCGGCTTCCCCGATAGTCTAGTCAAGAGGAGTCCTCTCCTGGGAGGGGGTTGGATTTCTTTTCTCGCTAGAGATGCCTGGACTTCTTTACACCCTCTCATATGGAACTCTATCATTTAGGCCTCTTCGAAATTCTCCGCAAGGGTTTTCTTAGCAGCTCTTTTAACGAACATGGAAATAGAGGTCGGAAGCACGTTGACATAGACCTCAATTTGCAACTCTTGAGCCAGTTTCACTGTGGGATGAGTTTTTTTTAGGATAGTCATGAATCTTTGATTGAAATCTTTGACCCTTTCCTTTGGGGTCATGGTGGCTGCGAATAATTCTGCCATAAGGGCTCCTGTGGTAGTTTCTTCGGCAAATTTGTCTAGGAAATCCTTTTGGAGCTTAGTCCAGCTGGTTATGGATCCTACTAGCAAGTTAAAATACCAAGTGGAAGCCAGGTTCTCAAATGAGTAGGGGAAAAGTATGCATACCACATCTTCATGTTGAATGTTCATAAGTTTGATCGCGAGTATGAACTTCTTGATATGATCTTCGGGCAATCTTGAGGTTTTGAGATCATACTTGGGAAGCAAATTTTTCAGGTGCCAAGGGAGATTGTGTACTCATCCAGGGATGACCACAACGTCCCCGACCAACCAAGGTTGGTTGTCTTGAAGTGGAACTTCCCTCTCCTCCTCTCGCCCGTTGTTCTCTTCCATATCTTTGGAGTCAGAGTCAGGCTCTTCCTCTTTTGAAAGATCATTAGGTTCAAAGATGTCGTTGAATGGCGTCTTGGGTATGAGGTCAAGAGGTTCTTGGATTTATGTGATCACGAAGTCTATTAAGTATTTGATGGAGTGTACGAAAACTTCGTCGGGAGTGTTGACTACTAGTCTGCTTTGTTGTTTTCTTCGAGGGAGGATGGGGGTGAAGGGAAACGCGTCGATTTTCTAGGCATAGGCTTTGGTAATCCTTCTAAACTAATTCACTTCCTCGTGAGGGAGGGCGTAAGGTATTTTAGGTGAAGATATGCTTCCTCAGAGTGGGGTGAGTTATCCGCTTTGGAATTACTCAATAAAGGTGGATTGTCTATTGGATGACTAGCCATGCATGTGGGTCGTTACGAATCTATAGGCTGTTTGAAATATCATATAACTTACATATTCAGCCATTCATTCTCAGGCCCTCCTTCTAGCACCAATTCTGTTGATGGGGCTTAAATACCCTACTTCAACATCAGGAACCAAACCTGCAACCAAGGCCCAATTAGACTCTGCAACGTTTGGAGTGGAATGGTTCTCTAGATCTTACAATCTAGCCAAATTATCGATTAGCTTTTGTGTTTTTGGGTGAATGCTCTTCCTTCGGTTAAGACAATTTTTTCTGTATTTTCTCTTAGGTGGGGCAGGTAAAAGAGATGCAAGATAGTATAAACCAACTTGACGAAGATAGGACAAGATTTTTAACTATTGGGAAGGGGTCAAGCTTGGGATAACCCGCTACTCGAACATGTAGATAGTGATCCTATGCCAAAGGGATTAGTAATAATACTTTAACCGAAAGAGCATCCAATTTCTATCTGAGAAAACTACTTAACAAAAATAAGACGCATATATGATCAAGACTAGGGTAAGCAAAATAATTCATCTACCAAGACATTTGTCACATAGCTGAGGTAAAATACTTAGCATAGAGAAAGAAACACAACTGTAATCAATGTCACGGTAATAAAAATAATTCATCTACCAAGACATTCATCACATAGAAGCACAATGATTTACTTTCATCATTTAAAGAAAGGAACATCAAAACATTGCACCATATAACTTGACAACAGAATTAATTGCTCTTACTCATTTACTACAACATTCATGGAACAGGAAAGGAAGTAATTCTTCTCCAACTCCAATCACATACATCTGATGAAAATAGATCGTCTCTGGTCCAGAAGGACTTCTTAATTCGTAGCAGTCTCAAAATAATTATCAACAACCAAAAGAAAAGAGTTCTTACAACAACCATCGACCTTTTGACCATCGGTCGATGTTCCTATTTATAATATAAATTCTTAACAGTAATTAATGGTAAAATACAATTTGAGCTAATCAAGAATTGCCATGTGGCATCATCATCTAATAGTCTTTCAACAGTCCACCCAAGTTGTTTCTTTAAAAGGGTGGACTCTTTCATAATCAGACCATCTGATAAAGAGTTCTTCACAAGTGTTGCCCCATGGAAACCTGTGCTATTCCACTGGAGCCGCATAGATTCCCCTGATTTCTGCTACGTGCGCCTGATATTTTGCGAGGCTAAAGTTCAAATTTTGAAGTATGGCTCTGGATTTGATTGGATGTCCTGTGAATTTTTGCACTTGCTCGAGCTTTGCATCGGTGACCTTTGCACATTCTTCGACACATGACGCATCTTGTTCGACGCAGATCTTGATCATTCCGCTTAAGTTGATTAATATCGGGATGTCGAAATTGGGAGCTCGACATACTTCGTCACTTTGGTGATTCTTTTAGTTCTTCGGTGGGATCACATGACATACTCTAGTCAGTGATCGGAAAGGTTCTTCCTGTAATTAAACAGAAATATTTTAGTGATCAAGCAACACATGATCTGACATAAATAAAAAAAAGATCAACACGTACCTGTGTAGCTTGCTAGTCTCAGTCGTTTTTAATACTTATGTGATCCCAAACGCTTCCTTCGAGTGACCTATGAAGCTACTGCTCCTCTTTGGTATAAATGAACACCTCAACATGTTGTAGTGTGGCTAATCAAGTACGATAGACATGAATGTATAATTATCACAGTAATTACTTGAACTTTGGGGAAAAGGGTGTCTAGGATGAATTATGCGCGTGTGTTCTCTCGAGAGGTCGAATATTGTATAGAGAAGGTCATTAAATGCCTTCAGAACTCGTACCACCAAGCGTGCCAAGCATCATTTATAAATAACGAAGGTTTGAAATTTCAAAAGGATCGAAAGGATCTCACTGCATGCTTTCCTGCAACCCCGATCAATGACGCTTTCATGTTCTGGATCGCATCCGTCGATTAGCTGCGGCGTGCCAAAAATTTTCAAACATCATGTCAGAGGCGTGGGAATTATGTTGGCAAGCCTAGTGTCGCTCTTTGATTTCCCTATAAATCCAGGAGCTTTGCGAGCAATCCTTCTGATATGCCAAGCTCATATTCCCTGGGAATCTGGTTTGGTAAGTTTGTCTTGGTGATGTCTAGTTGAGTAATCCTTTGCCATCTGTGAATGCCTTGAGTTTCTTACTCTTTTCTATTATCATATCTCCTTCAAACATGGGACGAGGTCCACGAGGTAGCTGGAGTGCGGGCTCTCAACCCCAACGCACCTAGGACTCCTTCATGTGGGCTTCAAGAGGTACAACTATCTTCCCATAGGTAGCTTCAGTGTCTAAAAATGGGTTTGGGGTGGTTGCAGATATGTCCAGGAGAAATAATATGGAGACTGTGCCTTCTCTGAGACCAAAACCATGAAGAAGAGGAAGGCCTAAGACGGAAACTCAGGAAGGAGAGGGGGACCGCCCCAAGGCCGAACTGAGTGCTTCCATATCGTTCATAGTTGGTTGGGACCACTGGCAAAGGAGGCAGAAGAAGAAAGGGGAGGGTTGAAGAGACAGGTGCTTCCGTTGAAAATTTCTCTTAGCAACTAGAGCAGGCTCAATTTGCAATAGCCGAGATTTACCAAGAGAATAGGGAACTGCGATGTCAGTTGGAAACAAAAACCCTGAGGATACCACCGATGCAAGGTCGCGCGGGGAGCACTGTTTGGCTGTAGAGACAACTTCGGGAAGAACAAGACACGATCGTGGAGTTATGCGAGGTGTAGTGGATGGCAGCAACAATGGAGCATAAGACACCACAAAGAATGAAAGACAACCTGAGAGAGAACCAAAGCATAGAAGATACGTAGTTAGCGGGTTCTTGCCCTATGTTCTTGGAAGTGTGACTTAACACCTCTTTGTCTTTCTTCTTTGTAAAATTTTGTAATCTCACGGCAACCGAGTAGGTTAGTCGAGTCATCGGGGTTGTCTATTCGTATGTAAACCAAGCCTGGCAGAGGTTTTTGATTGTATATAAATAAAAAGTTTAAAAGTATCATGCTGTGAATCAAACGTGTATTCTTCTTTAAATCTTTTGCGTAAAATATTAGATCTTTTGGAATCATTGTTATTACATCGTGATTTTGTTAATGTTTTTCTTTGTAAAACCTTGATATCAATTACTACTTCAGCGGGATTATCGATTTTGGTTATTAAAAAAATAAATTAATCATGGAAAGATATTCAACTAGTGGATAAAAGTCATGCTTGGAATTTCACTTGTACCGAAAGTTTTTTGAGAAAAGACTAGAGGTCAAAGCTACCGATACTGAGAGTCATTGGAGCGATTAATTAGTTCCCTCTCGCTAATACCGAACTTGTTTCGGGATTTTGGTGGTCGACAGTGTTTCTTTTATCTATGTGCGGTGCTTACAATCTCACTTTTCTGTCAAAGCCAAAAGAATCGTCCTTCGGAGAAATATTTTCGGAGGCTATATTCGTAAAAGAGATACTCTTATCGGCTGACACCGAAGAATGTTGGCACTCGACTGCTTTGACTTCCCATATAGTTTTTGCTACCTTAATCTTTCACCGATGTTGAACTTCTCAAGTAAGCTGGGAGAAATATGGGTTGTTGGTTCCTTTATCAGTCGTGGTTTTTCTCAAGATGGTTCTTAATATGCTCAAGAGAAGCTCAGATATGAAACATATCATATAAGAAGGTTATCAGGCTCAAACCACGGTGAAAACAATTGAAGGTAGAAGACAAGGTGGTACCCAAAAGGAAGTGGTCATAGAACTTCGAGGGTGTGTTGAGCACTCAACACATTGGTCCAACCTTCTCCTTCAAATTCACCTCCAAACGACCCTCTTCATCTCTAAATATCGGGTCTCGATACATTCCTTCGCCCTCCTCCTAAGGGCTTTGTTCGAAAGTCTGCGTTCAATCCTCATGCAGTGCTGCTCAAAACTACAGTATTGTAGAAGACCTTGCACAAGAACCCTCTGCCATGTTAGATCTCGAATTAATTCAAGGTTGTCATGCTCAAAGAAAGGCACTATTAAAGGCATCAGTGGAATTGATCCCATAGATACTAATCTCATAATATTTGACTTGGAAGATCACACCCCAAGGCTTCCTCCTCAGTTAGCATTTCAGATCCAAGTTGTTGAAAACACGAATATCTGTAGAACTATTATTGGCGAAGGAGCCTCGACTTGCGTTATGTATTTTACTTGTTGGAAATCCATTGGCTCTCCCACCCTCACCAAATCACATAATACACTTAAGTCTTTCAATGGTACAAGATTTAAACCCTATAGTGTTCTTACCTCATTGTCTATTACATTGGAAGGTAAATCAGTCAATGTTAAAGTTGAGGTCTTCGACGCACCTCTTGATTATAATATTTTACTTGGCCATAGTTGGATTGATTCCATGTGTGCAGTTGTGTAAAATCTTTTCTGTGTGGTACATTTCCCACACCAAGGAAAGGTCGTTACTGTTGATCAGCTGGCCTTTTTTAATTCTGATTCCCGTACTAGCAACGTTCCTTTCATTTCGAAGACACCCCCTGGTTATGATAATGTCGGAGTGGGTCTTCTAAAATATTCAACTTTGATGGGTACTTTTCCAATCCCACCACCCGATATTCTCCCTCCTTTTGTTGCCTCTATTAACATGATATCCACCACCATTCGAGAAACCCCTGCATCATATGACCCATGGGTAGTACCTATCCCTAGTGATTACCCTCATTATGGAAACAATATGCCTTTAAGTCTGGTTGAATCCGCTTACCAAGATATTCAATCGACATCCCCCTCCCCTTCTTCTCTCTGCGATTCATCTCTTGATCCATTTCACATGATCTTTCCTACCAATGAGATGCTCATTTCCATCATGTCTATGGAAGAAACTCTCTAGTGGGATGGGCATCCTTGCTCCATTCTCTTTCTAGAACGTGACACCATAGAGAGTTACCAATGGATTTTGAATCCATCGACCATTGTGGTTATTTCCTCAGTTCATGAGTCTTCACATGATGTTTTTCATGAAGGGAACTTGAGAAACATTTCACCTACCATCCCTCTCGACATATCAATTAAACATGGAGTCATAGTGAATGTTCATATTGGAGCCTCCTATTCTACTGACGAGGTCTGCGAGTATAAATCCCTTTTCCAAGAATTCCATGACATTTTCTCCTAGAGTTACGAAGAGATGCTAGGTATCAATCCTGATATCGTTGTACATGAGATTAAGACATACCCATATGCTAAACCCATTCGACAGAGAATTCTCCTAGTGCACCCACGCAAAGATGCTGCTATCAAGCTTGAAGTTGAAAAACTTCTTAAAGATGGATTTATATATCCCATGGCTTTGACTAATTGGGTATCCAATCTAGTCCCGGTGAATAAAAAAAAAGGTGACATTCACGTCTGTGTAGATTATAGGGACATAAATAAATATTTTCCTAAGGACAATTAGCCAACCCCTTTCGTCAACTAGATCATTGACGACTACGCCGACAACAAAATATTATCTTTAATGGATGGTTTCTCTGGCTATAATCAAATTAATATTTTACCCATGGACCAACACAAGACCGCTTTTATTTTCCCTTGGGGGACCTGTGCCTACTGTAAATTACCCTTTGGTCTCAAGAATGTTGGTGCGAATTTTAAGCGTGCTATGTCTTATGCTTTCCATGATATTAAGCACATCGTGAAACCTTATCTTGATGATCTACCAATGCATTCCCTACATCGCCAAGATCACTCGGTGCATTTGAGGGCCATTTTCATACGTTGTCGTTATTATCGTATCCGCTTAAACCCATACAAATTCATTTTTTGTGTGGATTTCGATTGACTGCTTGGTTTTATTGTGTCAATACACGAGATTCAAGTAGACCCCTTGAAGGTTGAGCCTATCCTTAATCTTCCTCTTCCTTCCACTTTATGCTAGCTCCAAAGTTTGCAAGGGAAGGCAAAATTTTTACGTCGTTTCATCCCCAATTACACTGAACTGACGAAAGGATTCACTTGGTTACTCAAGAAATGTTACAAGTTTGTATGGGATGATACTAAAAACAAAGCCTTCGAATCTTTGAAACTTTCCTTAATCTGTACGCCATTACTCTTTCCCCCTAAGTATAGTCGGATTACTTTCTCTACTTAGCTACTTCAGACTCTACCATCGCCATGGTTTTAGTCCAAGAGGATTATTCGCATGATGAACATGTTATATAATATTTGAGTCGGAGTCTCACGATTACCGAGGCCAAATACCTCCATGTGGAAAAATTGGCCTTGGCAGTTGTGCAAGTTGTCCAACGTTTTCATCATTATATCTTATTACGTAGAACCAATTTTATTTCCGATTGAAACCCTATGCACCATATCCTTACCCAAAAACTACTAGGGAGAAAGTACTCCAAATGGATAGTTATTCTCCAGGAGTTTGACTTAGAGTTTGAACGTGCTAAGTCCAAGAAATATTTGGTTTTTGCCGAACTAATATGTGACCTTCCCTCCACTGAGATAGAAAATGTGGCAAAGGATTCCTTACCTGATGAATCCCTTTTTTTGATCAGTTTTGATGATGTATGGTACAGAGATATTATTATCTGTCTCCAGACTCAAACTTTCTAGCCTGATATATCTAGTACTTATCATCATCGTATACGATATCAAGCCCTCTAATACATCATTCTAGTTGATACTCTTTACCGCCATGGTGTTGACTCCATTTTCCAATAATGTCTCACTTACAATGAAGTTGAGAAAGCTTTGAATGACTGTCACTCCAGAGCCTGTGGCAGTCATATGTCTGGGTATGCCACTGCCCAAAATATCTTACGAGAAGGTTATTTCTAGCCTTCTTTGTTTAAATATTTCGTCATTGCCATTCATAAATGCCACGCTTGCCAAAATTATAATAACAAGATAAAATCTCATCCTGTTCCTTTACATCCTGTAGTTTCTGTTGGTCCATTTGCCAAATGGGGCATTAAATTCATGACCTGTAACCCTCACTTGACTGGGGGGCATGGATACATCATTGTAGTTGTGGATTACTTCACTAAATGGGTCGAGGCGATGCCTACATTTGATAACACCAGGAGAACTGCAAAATTGTTCATATTCAATCATATCATTACTCGTTTTGGTATCCCTCAAGCTATCATTACTGATCACAGTAGTCATTTTTGGAATTTTATGATGTCTGAACTTACTGAAAATTTGGGTCTTCATCATGAAAACTCAACCCCTTATTATCTGTAGGCCAATGGCCAGGTTGAAGCAATCAATTTTTTTTTCATTACTATGCTTTGACGGATGATAGGAATTCATAAGACAACCTGGCACACAATGTTGTTCTCAGCATTATGGGCCTATCGGAAATTTGTTACATCTACCATGGGATTCACACCTTTCCATATAGTTTATGGTATCGAGGACATCTTGTCAATTGAATGTGAAATACCTTTTTGAAACTAGCCATTGAAATTCTCCCCAATACCTTTGCCAAAGAAGAGCGTATTTTGTATGTAATGCAATTAGATGAAACCCGTCATGATATTTCCCTAGTTATTGAAACTCAAAAGAAACATGTTAAAGCCCAATATGACAAGCATGTCAAGCCAAGTGTTTTTTCTGAAGGTGATCTAGTCCTCCTCTATGAGCAAGATCATGATTTTCTAGGGGCCAGTAAATTCGAGGCCATGTGGCGAGGTCCTTACATTGTCAAACGTGTGTTGGAGAAGGGAGCTTATGAGCTAGTCGATTATGATGGAATCCATTTGAGTGAGCCCCAAAATGGAATTTACTTAAATAAGTACTATGCTTAAGTCATCTTTGCATGCGTTCATGTACTTTTAGTGTATTGTACTCTTGTGTGCTTTTTCATTGTTTGGTTTCGACCTTCAGCTGCTTACCTTGCATTGTTCTTGGTTTCTAGATGTCAGTGTCTTTAGTACTCTATATTGGTTTTGCTGATGGATCTAATCATAGTACTCAGAACTTAGCATCTATTGCTTGGGAAATTTACACACCTACGGATGAATTGATTAGTCTACATGGTGTTTTCCTTAGTTGTGCAACCAACAATATTGTGGAATACAATGCAGTCATTGAATTATTGACCAAATTTGTGTCTCTTGGAATCCATCATCTTATTGTATGAATCAATTCACAGTTAGCAGTCCTACAGTTGAGTAATTTCTACTACATTTGAAGTCCTACGTTATTAAGGGTACATTTATGAATTCGCCTCTTGGGACGTCATTTTGATTACATTGAATATCAACACATTCCTAGATGTCTAACTACATTAACAAATTCATTAGCTAATTATGTGTTAGATAGAAATTTGAGAAATTTATAAAATCCAATCAACTTTGTATATACAACAAGTAAGCCAGTAGAAGCCTCATATATATATATATATATATATATATATATATATATATATAACGATAAAAGTTTTACAAAAAGTGTTTTTGTCTGAAGACAAAAATATAAAAAATGTGAAGCATATGGATTCATATACAAATATAGCATCAAGGATGCTGGTCTCTATAACAAGAGACTATCCATGCTACTCTATGGAGCATTCTACCGATGGAAGGAGATATGTCCACTATGCTACACTGATAATGCCTCTGGATGTCATCAATAGAGGCATCCGGGACGTCCGTCGTCAACCCCTCCAAGTTTTGTTCTATAGCCTCGTAGTTAGCAATGGCTAATCCTACTACATCGAATCTCTCCCCTCGCCTCTGGATGGGGGATGAACCTGGAGGTCGATGAGGTCCCACGTCTGCATCATCAAAGAGATTTTTGATTAGTCCTTGGATAAAGAACATAAAACATTTTATATTAAAAATCACAAAAACATTATGAAAAAAAAATGTACTTCTTACCTATGTTCCCCCATTGAGAACCTTCAATAAGAACCAAGTCTGGATCACCTCATAAGTCTAAGACAACATATGCATAGTCATATACCATAAGAATTTGGGGCCTCAATCAATCAAAGAAAATGTCATTATACCTAACGATAGGACCAGTCACATGTCGTGCCATGAGTTTGACCCACCTCTTCATTATTGGATCCTATGGGGCAGGTATGCCCCAATCTACATGTAGGCGCAAGTTTGGAACTCTCTCTAGGAAGAAGGACACCAAAATTGACCCGTATCCGAACTACTTCAGGTCACCTCTCCTACACTTGGCCAACTGTTTTTTCATGCTTCTGAGAACCTCGTCACTCCAATTGAAAACTCAGGGCTCCATACATTCCAACGCGTACTGAAAATATCTTTGAAGATCCATATGGGGAGTTTCACTCCCGACCATGCGCGCAATGGTGTAGAGGATAATTCATAAAGGTAAGTCACAGACATCTCTTGTAGTGACTTTTCTGCTATACTTCTGAGTACTGGGCACACAATGTGCACTGATATAGTGGCTCATAGGTTCACCACCTCCTCTGCTACCTGTCAGTGTAACTCGAGCCCCATGGTGAGATAACCTGGTCAAGAAGTAGATATCCTCGATATCTATCTCAAGAATGTGAGTCCCCACATAGAATACCTTCTAGTCCACATCCCACATGTGAACTAAGTATTCGAGTAACCTCAACTGGGCCCTCATGCCCTGGACATTGAAGAATTTTATCATTCCACACTATCGAAGGGAATTTACCGTTCCTAGGTCATTCCTGGTAAAGTAATCTTCATCCTCATTCTCTCTCTCTCTGTCCATTCCAACATCCTTACTGTAAAAAACCTGAAATGGAACATAAAAGAGGGATTAACACCTTAATCTCTCTCCCATAAACTTTTTATTTGCCGAAACATATTAAAACATTTCTTGTTTTGCACACATCGTAAGATAGCTCACCTGTACAGTGCATAGTCATCTCACTGTAGCTTAAAGGTTGCCTACAATGACCTTGGGTCGTCGTAGGGCATGATACAGGATGTCTGTTATGACCTTTGGGTGCAAGTACCCTTGAAAATGCAACCCAAAAATCCATTTCTAACCAATGAAAAGAAAAAATGAATCCATGAAAAGTTGAAGGAGATGAAAATTACCTGTTCAGTGGAAACCGCTCGTTAAATGATCAACTGTGCCTCCCATAATTTGTAGTGGAAGTTTGAGGTAAAATGGGGGTTTTGGAAATTTTTTTGGGTGGAGTAACAATGAAATGGTAAAAATAAGTTTTTACCTATTTTTATTACTTTTTTACTTTTTTCGTTGTTATTTCTTATATTATTTTATATTTTCTGCTTAAACCCTAATGTTTTAACGACATTGCAACTGTTTGGTTTTTTGTAGATGAAAAACCTAGGGGTGAAGTGTTGAACAGGGATACATCTTTTGGTTTGATTTTATACATTTGTCGCATGTACAGTTTCTTTTAGATCTTTTCAGGAAAAACTCTGAGCTTAGGTTTTGTTCCTTCTCATTCTCGTAAATCTATGAGAATGTAACCGAGTATACTTTTGTTGTATTTTTGTACTCGTATTGGTAACACAAAAAATGAAACCCAAGGAGTATCCTTTAAGCTCTTTTCACTCTCCAAAAAAACGAAAAAGATTTCCGAGCGACCTTGTTCTTTTCACGCTCGTAAAAGTATTTAAAGAAAACATTTGATGAGAGGTAGGTTATCACTTTTTCGGTCTCATCAGATTAACTTACAAAATTGAACTTGTGGAGTCTTCTTTAAGTGTTTTTCAGACTCTCTAAACATGAAAAACCCCCAAGTTTTCTCTCTTTGGACTCATTAAAGAAACATCGAAAGACCCATATGGGACTGAACCACTCCTTCTTAAGGTTCGTTAAACATACTTCGAGGGAATCATCTGAAGGATGATCTTACATAAAAAAACATATGTTATCCTCCTCAAATTTGTGTAAAAATAAAGAGGTACTCACTAGAAATAGTGGGGGAAATTTTGGGAAATAAATGTTTCTTTGTATCTGTGTTAGTGGCAGTAATAGTCACTCTTGAACATGACACCCCCCTTCATCATTATATTCAGGTTGGGAAATCCAATCATCTCTCGTTCGACCATCCACATGTTCGTATTTTGGGTCCTCTTTGAGTCAATGCTTCCAATACCATTGTCATGCCATTCATATGTTCAAAAGAATTCCAGCCTTAATAAGCCTCCTATTGAGTTGGCCATATGAAGTTATAAATTTTCTACCACGTCGGCCTTCACTGTGTCATTTTCGAATCTTTTCATACTCTAATAAATCTCAAATCTGTTACTTATTTCATGTCATTGATGGGGGATACATCAAGGTCCTCCTGTGATGATTCTTTTCCTACTGACTTCAACTCATTATCCAGGAACAAGACTTAGAAATCATTCAGTGCCTTAGAGCCTGCATGCCTCAATGGAAGGTTTCTTTTCTTTCAATAGTGGGTTCACATCATTGGCCCCTGATTGGAATATTCCCTCGAGTGTTATAATTCAACTCCTTTATTCACACTCATGGGATTGTACTGGGGTACCTTGGGAGTCATTGTCATCAATGGTGATTTCCCTTGCACTTGTTAATGGTTCTCATCATTGACCGATAATCAAGTGGTTTCTACCATGTTCGACTTCAGCACATGAAATCACATGGTTGGATTCATACTTAGGGATGATGAAAATGACGACCCTGGATCATACCATCCTGGTCCAGGTTTCGACAGAGTATTCATGATTTGTAATGACACATAGATCCACTTTATATGTCTCATGGCTATGTCTGAATTTGAGTCATTTTAGAGCATAGATCCACAGTGTATTCTGGGTGGCTATGCTGATTCACCTTAACATGGATCCACAATGTACATTTAGTGGACATGAATCATTTGAAACTTTGTAATCTGAGTATGGGAATGCCTACCTCGAAAATGATATATTATTATGTTGATGCTTGACTGATTGTAGGTTCCCGACTGGTGCGCTCTTTGTTTCCGACACAAATATTCTACAAAGTATTTCGGATGTCACGAGTTCCAGCCTCATACTTTGGGGGGGATTTTGTTACACATTATTTTGGTCATCTTGGTGATCCATTGAAAAACATGTGTTCATGTTCCCAAAAGAGCCTATCTTCATGAGAAAGGTGATTGACTTCTTCTTATCCGAAACCCTATTAAGGAAGGTCATTACAGGGTGCATCATAAGCAGGGTACAACGATGCCTGGTCATCACACTCTTCCCTAAAACTGGTTTGTGATGTCTCTTCATGCGCCTCTACAACTGGGGTGCAATGATGTCAAAAGGCTAAGAAAAGGTTGAACTTCATGAAAGTTATAGAACGAGATCTTCCAGAAGATGAGGTGGCATCCTTATGGTTGGGATCCTACTCGCTTCTTTGATTTGGTGGGATCATCCTAATCTCTTTAACCATCTCTCTTTCTGCTATATAAAGAGAGATTTCTCATGGAAAAGGATAAGGTTGATTTAAGAAATATCAATATTGAATAGGTTAAGAATTGGATGAGGAGTTCTACTTCAGTTCATACTTGAGGTCTTCATTTTAGTTTATCAAGTCATTGTGGATTTTCTTCATTCAAGGTTGGAGCAACTGTGTGTGTTGGATAAAAGGGTCATTGGAAGGGGACCTTGCAACATCAAGGCTTTGGTTGTAATCTCCACTTTCATTATTATATAATACACTGATATGTTTCTTTCCCATAAAACTCATCTCGTTTTATTGTATGATTCCTTGATCATATACATGGGTTCTCTTTGAGTGTGCTATATTTTTTTCACTTTGGTTGGCTTGTGTTCCCTTGTAGATCCAATATCACAGGAGCACTGGAGTGGAGCTAGGATGAAAATGGCAAGAGGAAGCTATATTTAAATGGTATTTTTCCCATCTATCAATATTTTTCCCATCTCTTGATAGATAGTAAACTCAATTATTAGAGCTTAGGGAAAGTGTCATGTTATGTTATGTTTTGTTCTATGTCTAGGTGGATCTAGGGAGATCTGTTTATGTCCACATTTACTGATAAGTCCTGTAACACTATACACATACCTATAAGTATGAGGAGAGTGAGTCACCTCTTTTGGGGATTCTATTTTTAGATTAGTTTGTGGAGACTCACAGGTTGATGGGTGTTGGCATCAATAATACAATTGTCATTTTTAATAAATAATCTACATAGCTGCCTACATAGGGTCATGAAATTTCATTACCCTTCATAGATAGTTTCCAAGATGACAGTTGCAAATCGTCGCCTCTCCCTATTGTATTTTTGACTTTTGTTTTCATGACTGTAAGCATGAAAACTCGCAGCTGGAATTGACATTTGGTTTTGATTTTTGATTAAAGGAAAACTACTCATGTGGTTTATTATAGAATCGTGATTTCTTTCTATGAGCATGTGCTCTCATTGTTTGTAACTCTTTTTTGATTCCAAGAATGCCTAAAATATTTATGGTTGTATCAACGAAATACCCCCATCAATGGATATTTGATTCTTTATATCGATTTTGGTTGATATCTGATCATATTTATCAAACTTTGAATTATTCGATTCACCTATCTTTGCAATCAAACTTGAATGCACGCACTATGTTTTCAACTACGCTGTCCTAATACATACCCAATGCCAAGGTGGCATACGAATTACAACATGCCATTACTCTTCTGTATGGTCTCGGGCTTCATGATTTTGTTCCTATGCATGGTGATTAATGCCTCTGCCTATTGTTTGGACTGTCATGGCATTGTTTTGTTGAGACTCGGGGCTATGTCTCTGTGGATTTTTATCAAACCCTACTTGTGAGTTCTGTGTTGATTCCCTTATGTTCTCCATGGCTCTAGTGGTAAGGATCGAGCCGAATGGCATCCAAATATTTCTATCGTATGATAACGCCAGGGACGATTTAGAAAGGAACGGTTGGCATTTATTCATTGAAAAAATTAAGGGTTTCAATCTTCTAGTTGCCCAAGAATTTGCCTTGACCTTCGATGGCTGCAGGGAAAAGATCGGTGACATGCAGTTAGAAGTAACAGAAGATTTTTTAAGACAAGCCACGGGTTTACCAGCTTTCGGGAAAAAATGGTTCAAGAATGCAAAAGTTGAAGAGGTCCCCTGGACTTTGATGTTCACCTCACGGAAAACTACTAGTTGCGATCGAGATATGCGAGTCTCATCTTTAAAACCTAGGTGGAATGATCTAATTGTTATTGTGAAACAATTCATTACATGTGAAGGAAGATTTGTATTAGTTTTCCTGTATCATCTGCGCTTGCTTATGAGTTTGATTGGCTTCCCATTGAATATACCCTACTTCCTGCTTAGAAGTCTGTACAAGATGGAAAAATGGTTTAAGAAGCAGAGGTATGATTCAAGTTTATTACATCATGGTTTAATTAAAATTATCCTTGTGCATTAGTTGCAATTACAAAACGACTGTTGGGATGCATTTATTTCACGAAATGGCTTTGGCAACAGTGAGTTGGGACAGGTTTATAAACCGGTCATTGTTGAAACCCTTGTGAACACTACAACCTCTTCTCCAAGCTCCTGCCCTGTGATATTTCCCCTAATAATGAACCCTCAACCTACCCTGATGTCACTCGACAAGACAATAAACTGGGTTCACATCCAAAGGACAACACTAAAAAAGTTATGAAACCTACAGGGAAGAAGCACAAGGGCAGTGTCGATGTTAATTTTAAGAATAAAAGGGCCGATCGTTTGATCTCACGAAGTGTTAGAAATAAAATCAAACCCTGTGCAGATACAAACAACACGATTAATGTGAGTGAATATTTAGACTCGGAAATCGAAAGATTCCTAGCTGAAGAGGACCCTGTGTCATATGGGCTCTATCCTGACACACCCTATGACTATGTAAACAACCTACCTCCTTGTCTAAAGGATAATCCCTAATTTCCTGGCATCCAACTATGTGACAAGCCTACCTTTTGCATGGATGATTCTCCAACCCTTAATGCCGTTAGTGCCAATGCACAGTCTCTACAGCCATAGTGTGATGAGTGTCGATCTTGGATAGAAAGGTATTATACTGATGTGCCTCTGCTACAATCTTGACTTAAATCTTTAAAAGACCAAGTGGATTTGTTGAAAAACGAGAACAATAGACTCCAATGCATAACCCAAGCAAAGGAGAAACGCCTAAAAACTACAAGATCTGTCATTTTCAAGAATGTAGAGGCAGCAATAGCAATCGTAAACTCCAAGGTTTCTTGATATGTTTTAATTCCATGATTTGAGGTATGATCTTTTTAAATTATAGCATGATTTTGTCTCTCTCAAGTTAGGATATACGATTTGATTGAATAGATTATCTTTCTTATAAAGATTAGTTTGTTTTATTTATTGAATAAAATATGATTGTAGTTGCTATTATAACTAGCTACAGAATCGTAAGATTCTGTAGCTAGTTAGAAAAGTTCCAATTGCTTGATTTGACAATTGAAAACATATCTAAAATTTCCCCATTTTCATTTGTTTTCAGGAACCCATGATTTCCATGGAGATATGAGGCACTGTTGAGATCTCCCAGCCATATCAACTTTGTGTTTTTAGTAAATAGATTAGGCTGTTGGTATTTTTATTCAGTGAAATCAGGGAGGTTGCATCCCCCATATTTTTGAAACAGATTTGATATTATCAACAGGAAACAGTTTTGTTTCCTAGAACCTATATAAGCATGTTATTTTGTATACATTCGATCATCTTAGCCTAGGGAAAGACTATGGATTTTTCATTTACAGACTTGAATGAAATATAATACTCGTCACAGATTTAGCTTTTCCGTATTGTGGTTTTATTCAAGTCATGTTTATTTCAATTTGTAAATAGATTATGATTTCTTTCGCTGTCGTGGTTTACTACAACTTAGTATGATAAAAGTTTATATATTATCCATGTTTCATGTTCCAGATTTAACAAACAATAATCATTTGTTCAAGCTTGAATTAAGAGATTTATCTTTATCTTTGATTGAACGTTTATACACAAGTTCTCACTGCAAGATTTATCTTAATGTGGCTGCTTGTAAAATTATGAGATTGTTGTGATCGTATCTTTTATGTGTTTTGTCATTCAAATTCCATCATTACTACTTCACATTTATTAGAAGCAATTTCAGGATCTGTTGCAGGTTTACCTCGTTAGATAAGGTGATTGGATGCTACACATCGAACAGATATTGGATGCGATAACAGGTCAGCTTGTTATTTAATTTCATTAGTATAATAGATATAGAAGTTCCCTGTAGTTAAAACACTTTTTACCATCTATTATTTCTTTTGTTTAATTAGACAGTTTGATATTCAATTTCTTTTATATAAACATTATAAGAAAACAAATCAAAAAGATTAGATAATAGCTTTACTGTTGTTTAAAAAATCAAACTACATTCGATTTTCACAGATTTAGATTAAAATTTGTATTTTGTACATATTATATATATTAGAAATAGAATTATTTATGTATATTGTGCATATGATAAGTAGAATTATTTCATAAATATTAATTAGTTAAGTTGTAGATATATATTAGATGTATATATATTTTTCAGCGAGTGTTATTTATTAAGTTATTGCATTTTCTTTAGTTATATTTTTCACTTTCTTTAGGACTTAGATCGGCCAATGGAGCTGCTAATCCTGTTGGAGTGGATTAATCCAAACGGCTTGAGTTAATTAGACAACCCCGGACCAGATTCACTCCTCCAGTTGATGAGTGGTCAATTATGCCCATCAACAAATGGCACTAGAAGGAGGGTCGACTGACAAGCTGGCCCTGTAGGAGCTTTTATTTTAAATGTATTCAATTTCCTCAAGGCTCCCCAAATCACTGTGTTGGAACATGCTTTCCACTTCTCATTACCCAATGTTCCCAACGAGATAGTCTCTCACTTGTCCAAACTCACCTTTGATGGTGGAGGCAATACATCTGCTAAAGACCACCTTAACAAGTTTTGGTGCAAATGCATCAAACATGACATCTCAGATTTAAGAGTTTTATGCAGATTGTTCACTTTTACTTTTAGAGGTCGGATTAAGCATTGGTTTGAATCCTTTCCAGCCTGTCACATTTTTTATTGCTTTCAATTTGTAGATGAATTTCTAGATGCTTTTGAAATTTATGATTTCGATCAATTATGTGAAGAATTTTATACTTCACTAATCAATGATGATTCATCTTCGGAAGAGTTTTTGACAAGAGTCTATCATATCCTCTGTAAATTTAATCTTGATGACATGTCATTTGCATTAAATCTCTTCTATGATGCTTGCATCCCTTCCATCCAGTCATATTCAATCACGAATGAAGAACCAATTGCAAATCCTATCACTCAACTACAAGAACAATTTTCTTCGCAAGATGAGAAGAATCCTTGATCCAGATTATTTTCGGCATGAAATGAGAGCGGAGATATAATAAAGAAATGCACAAAGATATCGCATATATCCAGTAATATAACAGAAATATATCAGAGATGCAACCATAAACACATATATACAGTAATACACGATTTCTATTAATGAAAGAAATGTACAGAGACTGTAAAAATACAGAGTGAAAGACTCGCTAGAATGGTGGCAACTTATCTCTGAGAAGAGATGTGACGGCTACTCACATTCGCAAGAAGATGGTTACAATGAGGCTCTGAAGGCCCTTTTACAATAAACGGGAATGTCAAAAGTCCTAGACATCCAAAAACCTAACCCTTAGGAGATGAAGCGCCAAAAGTCATATGGGCCCCGTTTGGGTAAGTTGGTGCATCAACTTCCCGGGGTCGTAACTTTTGCATACGATCTCCGTTTTAGGCGTGTGATAGCTCGTTGGAAAGGTATCATCGAGGAGATTCATTTTGGGGGCTCAATCATGCCTTTGGCTATAATTGACAACCTCGATCTTGAAAAAAACTTCATTTAGGCCCTCAAAATGGCCCCGGAAGTTAAAACCTGCTAAAAATAGTAAATTGGCAAAATGGCCAGAAAACTGTTTTGAGCCATTTGGAAAAGGTGGGTGGCCCCCGATATCCACCTGGATCAATCCTCCCTCCTTAGGAAGCAATGGTCTCCATTGCGTTGAGT